>CM076577.1:522719495-523158018 GCA_034641835.2 Pinus albicaulis | reverse complement strand
CTCTGTAGAACCTAAAGATGGAGGCTCGGGAGCAGACTGAGCAGGAGGCTTGGGGTACTGGCGAGACCGAGTTTGAAGGTGAAGGTTGACGAAAGGGGAAGGATCGGAGCGCATCATAAGGATCTGGTAATCAGAGGAACCAGAAATGGACGAGGGGGTGGCTACATGGCTGTCGGGGGGTTGGGTAGCCACGAATCCTTGTTGAGGGAAAGGATCAGTGAACACAGCTGGCTGGGTAGTGGCCACAGTAGGAGGAGCATGAGGGGAGGCGTGTTGTCCGCGCAATGTGGCTTGAGACTCCCACATCTGTCGCATCTGGGGTAAGAGAGGACAATCGTGAGTGTAGTGGCCGTAAACACCGCAACACGAACAGGGCTTGTTTGTGCGAAGCGGCCTGTCCGGCCTGGGCGGAATGCCCTGAGGCTGGTTGCTAGTGTTAGGGTCCATACCAGAATTGGGTCCTCGGTTACCGGGGGCAGCTGGGTTCTGGTTGCCTCTCCGCCTTCTTTGAGAAGAAGGGGGATTAATCGCACCTTGCTGTGCAAATACTTGCCCTGGAGGGGGTTGTAAGTGCTGTTGCAGGTTGTGAGGAGGCAAGGGAGGCGGAAGCGCATATGCTGGAGGAGCTGGCGCACCAGGCTATGGATAAAAGTAAGGGTTGGGTTGGGCGACATTGAGGTAAGCAGGAGGTTGGGCAAAAGGAGGAGGCATGCCGTATCCTGGATACATGTTGCCGGGAGGGGAAAGAGTGCTTGAGGTGCTGGCCCCTCCCTGAGGGAGACCATAGCCCATAGGAGGGTGAGCAGATGGGTGGGAAAGAGATCCAACAATACCGTCGGCGGAATGGGATGCCCCCGGGGCGTTAGCGCCACCGGGCCTGGGGATGTCAGGGAGAACGGTATAAACATAACCAGATTGAGCGTAGATCAGGTCATATTTTAAAGCTATTTGGAGGGCGACTTCTTCAGATTGAGGAAAGTGAGAGGCGACATCTTTGCCGATGGGAGACTCGGAGGCGAACGCCATCCACAAACCCGATTCGGCGAGGCCGACATAAGCCCGTTCGTCGCCATCTCCGAACATGTAAGGCAAAGGCGGAAGAGGATTGCTTAAATGAAGTCAAGAGCCCGTGCCGTTGTCGCATCGCAGAGGGAGTCGGGAAGTACTACGGTAAAGGCTTGGGCAAGAGTCTCTCGAACGTGGCATGGGAGGAAGTGGTCTATTCGACATACCACGAGAAGCTTCGCCTGCAAGCGTGCGTTAAACAAACGAAGACTCGATGGAGTCATCGTAATGGAATTGGGGAACACCACATGGTGACCGACGTGATTGGTTGGATCTTCTCCATTAAGGCCCCTCGAACTTAGAACGTCGAGGGCGCCTTGGTGGGCATAGCGCGGTAGCATTGTGGTGAATAGGGTCATTAATCAACCGATGGAAATCGGGGAGGCTGAGGCCTGCAATGTACGGCAGCACAGGGGTGGCCGGGGTAGTGGTTGTGGCGGTTCCGCTAGAAGTGGGGCCGGCATTGGGGCCGGGAGAACCGCTAGCGTTAGGCCCTGGACCAGACATAGTGAAGGTAACAGGGGGGGAACCAGAAGGAGAAGGAGGACCCGATGAATCAGGAGAGGAGTCGGAGTGCGGACTCGAAGGTGGACTGGCTCGACGACGGCGGTGCGGAGCAGGTCGATCAACCGGAAACTGAGGGTGAAGGCCAAGAAGTCTCCGGGAAAGGCGCCTTGGGGGCGCAATGATGACAGGAAGAAGGAAACCGACAAGGGCAAAAGGGGACAGAATCAAGAAAGGTCAAGGGCAGATAAGGTGCAGTGACAATTGATTTTAGAGTCTTTGCCAGGCGGTGTTAACCAGGCGCTTCTTCACTTAGGGTCAGTGTGTGGCGTGCGTTAATTTTAATTTTTAAACCCTTTCCGTTGTTGAGAGCAAGAAAAAGTGTGCTGCGTAGCTGAAAATAAACCTACAGAGAACAAAATAAAATGCTGAAATAACAGAGAAATAACAGCTACGTATGCATCTATCTAACCCAAGAAGGTGGGTCTCTCACAACTATGCTGAAAAGAAAGGGAAAAACTATGGAAACACACACAAAGGAAGCTCAACAGATCTAGGGTCAAAGGGGGCAGAGATCCGGAGGATAAAGCTGCAGGCAAGGGGTGCAGATCACAGCCAAGAGACAGAGGCAAGGTGGCCGGAAAAGGGAAATCAGCAAAAAACTGGGGGGCAAGGCAGAGGCCTTCAGAGGAGGTCCAAACAAAATGACAAGAGGTGATTTGAAAGGAAAAGAGGCTGATTTCAATGGATCTGAAAGTGAGGTAACAGATCTGGAAAAGAGGGGGCTGAAGCTCTGAAACCGACGGCTGAAACAACTAAAACTCTTCCACAAAAAGTGGAGGGTACTAAAGCCCTAAGGGGCTGGGTTCCCACTTAGATGAGTAAAACAAGATTTTCGTATTCGGTCAAGGCTAGGCCGGGGAGACAGTAGGTCGGGAAGACCCCGGCGTGGTTACAACAAAACCTTAAAAAGTGCGTAAAAAATGCCAAGGCAGTCGCAGCTTCGACTCCGATTCGAGGTGTCGCAAAATAGGCCGAAAAGTGCTACCCGGAGGTCCAAAGGCAGGTTTAGGGCCAAAAGGCACTTCTGTTCCGGCTGTCTCGCTGCGTATTTTCGCAAAAGCTGTCCCGGGGCTTGCGGGGCCGGGTGTCGCTTACTCCTTGCGCAATAGGGCCCGAAACACACGGAAGTTAGAAATGTTAATGTTTTAGGGTTTTATGTGAGAAAAATGACATAAAAAGAGGAAAACTAAGTAGCTGAAAAGAAGCCCTAGGGCCTGAAGTAGCTGGATATGCAGGAATATGAAAAACGACAGCGGTCGTAATTTAAAACCCGTGTGGAGTCGCCATTTGTTAGTATGAATTCTTCGTCAAAGTGTACGAAAAAGAACCACTTTAGCTACGCATAACTAATAGCCCTAACAACAATAATGGCTGCAAAACATCTTCAGATCTGCAATTAGTAGTTAAAGTGCTGCAACAAACAGATCTATAAATGGAAAGACATTAAGCAGTAAAGTAAAGAGTTTGCTCCATGCATCCAACAGACAAGACAAGAACACGATTTTTGAATGAATTTTATATTACAGGGCACCTGGGAGGAAACAAGAAGGTGTATCCAGATCTCCTCAATGGGATGGGTTCTTTGTAGTCCTCAGCACTTCAGATCTAAGCTTTCTCTCTCTTGTAGATGTAGAAAACCCAATGCATAAAGTAGAGCTCAATGAGAGCAAAATGGTAGAAATGAGACTAAGTGTATAGATCCAGAGTGATCTAATAGGCGACAAAAGGTGAAGAATGATGGGGAAAACCCTCCTATTTATAACAAAATATTGGGTCATTCTAGATCTTGGTGCATGATTAAAATAATGTTAATCAAATCTAGATCCACCTCTATGGAATATTTTATTATTATTTGTTGGAGGGAAAGGGTGTTTTGACTTTGGTCAAATCCCTTGATTAGTGAAGAATAAATAAATAAATGATTTATTTATCTTTTTAAGGAAGTGGTTGGGATATAATCAAATAAATAATGATTTATTTAATTAATGGTGGTTGATTTGGTCATATTTAACAAGGAATATTATTTAAATGATTATTCCTAGAAAATAATAAGATAACTATGGGTTTATCTCATTAATTTCTTTGTTTTTAGGTTAAACATGACTGGGAATAATAATTAAATTATGGTTTAATTAATTATTCCTTTTGGGGTTTCCTAATTAACATAGTGAAAGCAGTTTTACTTGGGGTAAAACTGGTCTTACATGGTGTACTTGGGTCCGTCTAATGATGAAAGGTTAGATGACCAAAAAATGGTGTAACATTGAGGTCGTGGAAATAGCAATGAAACTAGAAGTTGTGCCTATGCCCGCTGTGATCAGAAAACAACAGATTTAGACTCAGTTAGAAGCGATACATTTGGAAATTCAGAATCTGCACAAAGATAAGGGAAAGGAGTTGTGTGAAGAGTAATGGTGCATACAATGAAATTTTTTTGTGCATCATAAAGATCAATGCCCTGTGTTCAATGATTATCTACACGCTGGAGGACCAAGCCCGCTGAAGAGCATGGTTGGACCAAGTGGGACACCTCCAGTATGGTGCGTAATTTGTCAGTCTATGGGTCTAGGTGTGACATATTATTTTACAAGGATTGGAAAATATATTCTTGAGCTAAAGCAACTGTTTTGTAGATTCTGCTTGTCACTGGGACATGATGAACGACATTGTCGAAGTTTTGATATGATGATTGATAAAGTTGAGCTATATAGAATGCAGGTCAGACCTACCTAGCCAGCATACCCATCTCAACCTGGTGGATTCCAGACCAGAGGAAGAGGAAGAGGAGGAGAATCAACTAGTCTAGGAAGGGTACAACTCATCTTCTACAATTGTGGAGATGTTGGTCATTATGTGCGTGACTGTCCAAATCTTGCGTGACAATCCTGCAGATACTGTAGGCAGTTTTATCATGTAATTGAAGTTTGTCTTGTTTTAATTGTTAAGATGCAATAGAAGAAAACACAAAATCCGACCCAGAATATTCAAATGGTCAGGTCGGAGCTACACAAAGAGGATCCTAGCGTGAATGTTGTCACTAGGAGTGGTGCAGCAACTAGTGATGATAAAGGAAAGAAGCTCGATGCTGACCTTTGGATTCTGAAGGCACCTGAGAAAAAGGATGGATTTAACTTACAGCACAAAAAATACACTTTTGTAGAAGTAAAGAATGGGTTTACAGAAGGAAATGCGTCAACATCAGGTAAACCTGTGATGTGTGCAGAGTAGATGAATAAATAAAGCCATTATTACAAACTTGCATCAAGTAACTACGCAACAAAAAGGAAATGGGAATCTTAAAGCATTGATAGATAACTGCATAGAAAAGGAACAAACTTAGATGGAATAAAAATTTGTTAACAAGATATATAAGAATAAAAGAAGAACCATAAGAGAAATGCGCTTGAATGCTTAGATCGGTGCCTATGAGATAGATCAGGTCATTTTAGATCTAGGGTCTAATGAAAATGTCCTACATAATCAAACTTGGAAGCGCATGGGAGAACCTAAGTTGGAGTGGTATACTATTTAGCTGTGCAAGGAAAATCAATATAAAATCATTCCATTAGGAATACTCTCATAGGTTTCAGTAGATATTGAAGGAGTTAAGGTGCTTGCAGATTTCAAAGTCATACAAATTGTGGGTGACATTGATCCTTATTTTGCGCTGTTGGGATTAGATTGGGATATTGATATGGATGGCATCATCAATCTTAATAGAAGAAGTATGGTATTTGAGAACAATGGAACCAGAGTTGTACTTCCTCTAGATCCCACAGAAGGTGCAAGATACACAAAACGGGTGTGCGCGAACGATGATGTTGACCATATATATAAGATGATTGTGCAAGGTGATGATTGGATCAATCCAAAGACTGATGGAAGACTTAATTGGGAAAAATAAAACTATTACTTCTCAGATTTAGATGAATAATTAGAGAAGTGACAGAATGGGCTACATGAAGTATCTGCATTACACTGCAATCGAGTGACTAGATCCCTTCACTGCATATCATTAGAGGTACGAGAATTACCATATTATGATGGTTTAAATAATGTGAACATGCTTTTAGGAGAACTTTAAAGAAATTTTCTAGAAGGATAGAGATTCCATGCATTGGATATAGCACTGCGCGCTACACTAGCAAGATGGTGGGAGACTTACAAAGGAAACATGGGCAACTGGGAGGAATGTGCTTGAATGATAAGGTTGCACTTTGAATGTCCAGTTACTAGAACGTAGGAGGTTTATTCTGGAAAAGGTGATCCACGAAGACTTCTGGCCAAATGGACTGATGTATGGGGCACAGAGCTGAGACTAGAATGGGTGCACATGTTTGTCCATACATTGGGGAAGGTTCCTATTGATTGGTACCTGGAAATAGAGTTGCATCGAGGAACTAATGAAAGGTCTGCGCTTACTAAGAGTGAGTTTGATTGCTTAGGTAAAGAAATGAAAGGTATTAAGGAGGTTATATTTGATAATTCAAATCCAATGATAGAGTGCGCTTCGCCAGCATGGGATACGTAAATGATGGTATTTTCAATTGCAGAAATCTGACAGTTGAATAAAATGAAAAATATCCAAGGAATATCACAATCCCTAAATCTGAGGGACAATGTGCATTCTCTAGGCCTTCAATTATGTCGTTGGATGTCACGAAGCCTCTGAATATTCAACAATTGAACATTGGATCTGAAGAGCAGCTGAAGATAGAGAAGATCGAAGATTATTGGGATGATGATGCAGTGGGAAAGGTTGTTAAGCTATTGAATAATTTTCAAGACCCGTTTCCTACAAATTTCTCGGAATTGAAAGGGATAATTAGAGAGCTTGGGGTCATGAAAATTACTTTGAAACCTTATGTGTGACAGGTGAAGTAGCGGCCATGCAGATTGAATCCAAAATATAAGCAGAAATTTAAGGAAAATTTGGATAAGATGGTTGCTGCAGGCATTATAGAACCAGTGGAAGAGTTTGATTGGGTAAGTCCTATGGTGGTGTATGATAAGAAGACTAAAGGAGAAATAACGATTTTCATGGATCTGTGCTAACTAAATGATCTGTTCCCTACCCCATTTTCTGATGAGATCCTTGACAATTTAGGAGGACAAGAGGCTTATTCATTTATAGATGGGTTCTCAAGATATCATCAGATCAAAATTGCACTGGAGGATAGGAGCTTGACAAAATTTTCCACAGAATGGGGATAATTTCAGTATACAGTCATGCTATTTGGATTGAAGAATACACATGGTATCTTCTCGCGCATAGTAGTAGCTACATTCAAGCAGTATATAAATAATTTCCTAGAAGTATAATTTGATGATTAGACTATATTTGGGTTGTTGAAGAAGCATGTATCAAGTCTGCACCTAATGCTACATACCTGTAGGAAGTATCATATCTCACTTAATTTGAAGAAGTGCATATTTTGTGTACCATTCGGGATATTTCTGGGTCATATTGTCTACCAGGAAGGGTTGATGGTAGATCCCATGAAGATCATAGTGATTTTTCATCTAGAATTACTTGCTAATCTCAAACAACTGTGCTCAATTTTGGGGCATATAGGATACTATCGAAAGTTCATTCAAGGTTATGCGTTGATCACTATGCCCATGGAGAAATTTCTCAAGAAGGATGCTTCATTTTTTTGGGATGAAGAATTCCATAAGAGTTTTGAATTGCTAAAAGAGAAGATGGTCATTGCGCCCATATTGGTCTTCCTGGATTGGTTGAAGGTGTTTCATGTGCATGTGGATACCTCTTGCATCGCGCTTGAAGCTATTTTAGTACAAGCAGGAGCTGGGGAAATTTATCACCCTATTGCATTTGCAAGTAGGAAATTATCAAGATCAGAGCGTAATTATTTAACCATAGAGAGAGAAGGATTGGTGATGGTTTATGTGTTGTAATAATTCCACCACTATCTGTTAGGAGGACACTTCAAGATGTTTACTGACCACTCTGCTTTTAAGTACCTAGTCAACAAGCCTATTTTCAGGGGGAAGATCTATAAGTGGTTGACGCTGTTTCAAAAGTATGATTTTGAAGTTATTGTGAAGCCACAGAGACTGAATACTGGTCCATATCAACTATCGCGCATTGAGAGTGGATAAGAAATGAATAGTTTGGAGGATGGTTTACCAGATGCGTAGTTATTCACGATAAAGGTGGTTGATGATCATTTCCTTGATATCATTGATTTCTTGAATATTGGACATGCACTCGAGGAGTATAAATTGCAACAGAAGAAAGAGTTAGTGGCACACGCAAATGAATTTACTATCATTGATGTTCAGTTGTATAAGATGGGTGCAAATGAGGTCTTGTGAAGATATGTCTTGGAATTTGAGAGACAAAACATCTTAGCTAAATCTCATGGAGGGGTTTTCAGAGGTAACTATGCAGGGAAAGCCACTATGTAGAAGATTTTGCGAGCTATTTTATGGTGGCTCGCACTGCAGAGTGATGCATATGAACACTATCGTGCATGTGATATATGCTAGAGAAAAGGAAATACATCATGCAGAGATGAGATGCCCTTGCATCCACAGATGGCACTGCAATATTTTGATAGATGGGCCATAGATTTTGTTGGAACTATTGACCCTCCAAGGAAGAAGACAGGTATGTGTTACATAATAAATGTGACAGATTATGTGACGAGATGGGTTGAAGCTAAGCCACTGAAGGATTGTAGTGCAGACATAGCTGCACACTTTATTTTTGAAAACATATGGACTTGGTTCGGATGCCTAATATTTTTATGAGTGATTGAGGTATGAAATTTGTGAATGAAACCATTGAATCTATGATAAAATAATTCTAGATTCAACATCAGAAGAGCACTCCATTTCACCCACAGGCTGATGCAGGGGCATTAGACACTAGCCAGCAATGTAGGAGGTTTTGTCCACATGTTGTGGCTAGGGGAGTTCGAATTCATTGAATTGTAATAGCTAGGTGTCAATACCTCAGCTGACTGTTTCATTTAGACTAGTTAGAGTCCATAGAAGTCGAATAGGTTTGGATTCGATCTATCTGTCTTGTTTTAGTTAATTGAATAATTGTAATTAGGCTTTTCGTTTTCCTAAATGGTCCTCGTAGAGGAACTGAATAGAAAAATGTTTATGTATATAAATGTAATCCCTCAGATGTATTAAGAGGAGGAGGAAAAGGAGAGAGTTTTCTGCAATAAAATCTAGATGTTGAGCAATTGTTTCTGTTGAATAGAATTCAGTGCTCATGGATTCTCAATTTAGTTGAATTGACATTGTGTGTAGAATTTGTTGAATATGGTCCCTGTGTAATATCTGTATTTCTCTATCTTTTGTTTCCCATGAATGGTTTGGATAAACTCTCTGAACTAATTCCCATACGTAGACAAGGTTCCGTGTAGAAAATCCATCATCTTTGAACTCTAATTGAGGATAGTAGAAATCTTGTTTAAATAAGTGATAAATTTGACCTACGGTCAATTGGAATCCTGACCCGAGGTCAAAATTGAGTTAGTGAATACGGGGACAGCGTAACCAGACTTGAAACGTGTTTAAACCCTTTTCCAAAAACCACGAGTGGATTTAAAAAGGCGGATTGCCCATATCGCACCGCTTTTGGTGAGTAAGCGGTATTTTCCGATTGGGGAGCGATTCCATAGGTATGTTGACACGTGGCGAGGTAGACCCATGGAAAACCACCGTTGTTGTGCGTCATTGTGCGTTAAAGTTCGTATCCGGACGTCGAGCGATATGCGTATATGCCGTCGATCTGGAGACTTGCTATCTAACGGTGATCGCACGCTGGACTTGCCCGAAGTTTAATAAGAGGTACAACGTATGTATTTCATTGAACTCTGCGATATATATGTGGGCCCAGAATATATTAAGGTCATTTATTTAAGAGTGTTGGATATTGATACAAATTTCGGAAGGATTAAACCTTGATTATAAAGTTGTAGATAAAAATATAAGCCGGGAGATACAATTTAACATTCAAAAGCTGCTGAATGTATTTACTTATCAATTTTACCCAAAATTGATAAATAAATTGCCAAGAAAATAAAGAACCACGTGGGGGTAAACCAAGGGAAATGCTGACAGAGCGATTGTAGCGAACCAGATCTCCTTAGGGGTTCGAATTCATTTAGTTGCTGTCATTTGTTGTATCAGAGCCATTGTTTTTAAGGTTGTTTTTGCAGAAAGCTGACATGGAAATACGAGTTGGTAGAGGTGCTGGAAGAAGGAGACCGTTGCCAACGCAGAGGTGTTGGGGATGTTGCAGAGGGTCGAAGCTAGACTAGATGCCATGGAGCGAAGACAGCCCAGAGATCCTGAAGACATCAGTGAACCTGAAACAGAAGAAGCTGAAGAAAATGTTGAAATTCCTGACATGAGACTCCTTAGAACTGTTCTGGGGTCTGAAGTTAAGCCCAAGATTGAAGTGTCGAGTTATGCAGGGGGACTGAATCTAGAGGAGCTGGTGGACTGGATAAATGAAATGAACAAGTGATTCAATTATGAAGAAATAAGCAAAGATAAAAAGGTCAATTTTGCAGTGACAAAGATGAAAGGACATGCTGCACTTTGGTGGGATGGAGTGCAGGCAGAAAGGAGGAGAGTTGGAAAGCAACCTATCAAGAGTTGGACCAGAATGATGGCTAAATTAAAAGGTAAATTCTTGCCTAGTGATTATCAGCTGAAATTGTATAAGAAAATGCAGAACCTGAGATAGAGGTCGCTGACAGTAAAGGAATACACAGAGGAATTCTACAAAGTGAGCATAAGAGCTGGGCAATTCCAAGACACACCAGAGAAGACTGCCAGATATGTTTATGGTCTTAGACTGGAGATCCAAGATGAGATAGGTCTTCTGTCTCCTAAGACAGTGGAAGAGGCCTACTAGATGGCCTTGAAAGCAAAGGAGAAAATCCTGAGGAAACAGTCTGCCAAGAAGAGAGGTACTTTCCGGGGAAAGGGAAGTCAGGGTGGTAGAGGAAAGCCTACTACACCCAGGGATGGAGCTAACAGTAGCTCACCTCATAATGCATCTACAAAGGATGATGCAAGGGGTAGAAGGGGTTCTTACCGAGGAAAAGGAAGAGGAGGCAGAGACAGAGGAAGAGGTAGAGAATTGAGGTGTTATAGATGTCAGCAAGTGGGACATAAGCACTATGAGTGTCCAAAGAATGTGGGTGCTAGTCCAAGAAATGTTGTTGTTGCCTAGGCTAGAGAAGAGGCAGAAATTGAAGAAGAAATTCTTCCAGAGAGGGGAGAGTCCTTGGTGGTTAATAAGGTCCTGTTGAAGCAAGCTAAAAAGGTCACTGAGCCTGCACAAAGGAAGAATTTATTTAGGAGCATATGAAAAGTCCAAGGGAAATGCTGCCAGCTAGTCATTGATAGTGGCAGCATAGAAAATCTGGTTTCCACTGAGGTGATAGAGAAGTTGAAGTTGAATACAAGGGAGCATCCAACTCCCTACAAGGTGTCCTGGCTGCACAAAGGGCACCAGCTAGTTGTAAAAGAGGAGTGTGAGATAGAGCTGCAAATGGGCAAATACAAAGATAAGGTCATGTGTGATGTAATGCCCATGGATGTGTGTCATATACTGCTTGGTAGACCTTGGCAGTTTGACAGAGCAGCAATGCATGATGGCAAGAAGAACACATACAAGTTCTTCAAGTATGGGGTACATCATACATTGATACCCATGGAAGAAGGAGATCCATCCAACAGAGTGATTGATCCAAAGACCTTGTTGCTGAGCAAAAAGGAATACCTGCAGTAGATAGAAGAAGAAGAGGTAATATTTTCTTTAGTTTGCAAACCTAAGGTAGTTCTTACTTATACAAAGATTTCTGATTTTCCAATAGAAATCCAAGAGATGTTAGACAATTATTGTGAAATTGTTGTGGATGATTTACCTGATAAGCTGCCACCTATGAGAAATATCAGCCATCGGATAGATTTTATCCCTGGTTCGAATATGCCAAATAAGGTAGCCTACAGAATGACTCCCAAGGAAAATGAGGAAATCAGGAGACAAGTACAGGAATTGGTGGACAAGGGGCTAATCAGAGAAAGTTTGAGTCCATGTGCAGTACCAGCAGTGTTGAGCCCAAAGAAAGATGGAGGCTGGAGGATGTGTATTGATTCTAGAGCAATCAATAAGATCACAATCAGGTACATATTCCCTTTGCCTAGAATTGAGGATTTGAAGGACTGTCTGAGTGGTGCTAAATATTTCTGAAAGATAGATTTAAAAAGTGGATACCATCAGATCAGAATAAGAGAGGGTGATGAGTGGAAAACTGCCTTTAAAAAAAATGAAGGACTGTATGAATGGATGGTAATGCCTTTTGGGTTGTCAAATTCACCTTGTACTTTTATGATACTTATGAATGAAGTATTGAAATAATTCATTGGTAAATTTGTGATATTGTATCTGGATGATATATTAGTTTTCAGCAGAACTAAAGAAAAACACTTAAGGAATATTAATCATGTCTTGAAGAAGCTGCACCAAGAGAAACTGCTGATAAATTTAAATAAATTATCATTCATGAAAGAAGAGTTGGTGTATTTGGGGTTTGTTGTTTCTGTAGAAGGATTTAAGATGGACCTGGAAAAGGTTAAGGCAATTGTGGAGTGGCCTTCACCCAGGAATGTCTTTGAGGTAAGAAGTTTCCATGGACTTGCTAGTTTTTACAGAAATTTTATAAGAAACTTTAGTAAGATTAATGCACCCATAATTGAGACAATAAAGAAGAGAAAAAAGCCATTTAAGTGGACTGATGAAGAAGAAAGAAACTTTAAAGTTTTGAAGCAAAAGATAATGGAGAAGCCTGTTTTGATCCTGCCTGATTTTACTAAACCATTTTAAGTAAAGTGTGATGCCAGTGGGGAAGCCAATGGGCTGTGTTGAGTCAAGATGATAGGCCTGTGGCATATTTCAGTGAAAAGCTGAATGACACCAGGAGAAATTATTCCTCTTATGAGAAGGAATTCTATGCAATTGTTCAGGCACTGAAGAAGTGGAGACACTATTTGATGTCCAGGGAATTTGTATTGTATTCTGACAATCATGCTTTGCAGTATATTGTACAATAGCCTAATTTGAAGCATAAAAATGCCAAATGGGTTGATTATCTCCAAGGTTTTAATTTTGTTTTGAAACATATAAGTGGCCAAGAAAATAAAGTAGTTGATGCTTTGAGTAGGAGGCACATGCTTGTTCAAGAAGCTAATTTTGAAGTTGTAGGGTTTGATTTTCTCAAAGAATTGTATAAAACAGATCCGGATTTTAAGGAAGCATTTGAAAAATGTTGTAACCCTGTTCTAATGGATAGAAGCCAGTGGATGGATTATTTCTTGCAGGAGGAATTGTTATTCAGAAGAAACCAACTGTGTGTACCAAAATGTTCCATGAGAGAAAACTTGATCAAAGAGAAGCATAGTGGTGGACTTGCTGGACACTTTGGTACTAATAAAACCTATGAGCAGCTGAGTCACTTCTATTAATAGCCTAAGATGAGAACAAAAGTGGATAATTTTGTGAAGAATTGCAAAATCTGTCAATATTCCAAAGGAAGGAGCTAGAATGCAGGATTGTACACTCCCTTGCCTATTCCAGATAGGCCTTGGGACATGGTGAGTATGGATTTTGTTCTAGGACTGCCCAAGACTCAGAGAGGGAATGATGCAGACTTTGTTGTAGTGGATAGATTCTCCAAAACAACACATTTTATTCCATGTTATAAAACTAGTGATGCCATCCATGTTGCTAACTTGTTTTTTAAGAAAGTTGTTAGATTGCATGGGTTGCCCAAGAGTATTGTTTCAGACAGAGATACCAGATTTGTGGGTCATTTTTGGAGGACACTGTGGAAGAAAATTGGTACCAAATTGAGTTTTAGCTTAGCTTATCATCCCCAGACTGATGGACAAACTGAGGTGGTGAATAGGAGTCTGGGAAATTTGTTGAGAAGTCTTGCAGGAGAGCATCCCAAGCAGTGGGACCATATTTTTCCCCAGGCAGAATATGCATATAATGACTCACCAAACAGGAGCACAGGGCAGATCCCATTCCATATTGTTTATGGAATGCACCCTAGAGGAATATCAGAGTTAATAAATCTGGGAAAGGCAGAGCTACGGAGCGCAGATGGTGAGGAATTTGCTTTAGAAATCCAGGCCATACATGAACAAGTGAAACAAAAACTACAAGGCAGCAACATCAAATACAAAAGTAGAGCAGACTTGAGCAGAAAAGAATTTCATTTTGAAGTAGGAGATCTGGTTTTGGCACATCTAAGAAAGGAGAGGTTCCCGAAGAAGCAGTATAACAAGTTGAAGTTAAAAAAGATTGGGCCATGCAAGATACTTAGAAAGTTTTCTGCAAATGATTATGAGATTGAATTACCTCTCGATGTTGGAATATCTCCCATTTTTAATGTTGCAAATTTGTACAAGTATGAAGATGATGGTTCAAAATAAAGAGCAGCAGACAAGGAACAGATTGAGTGGAAGGAACAACTACCTCCAACACAACCATTGCAACCAGAGAAGATATTGGAAAAAAGAGTGTTCAAGAGGACCAGAGGACAAGAGAAATTTCAGTACTTGATCAAATGGAAGGACAAGCCAGATGAAGATGCCACTTGGATGACTGAAGGAATGTTGCAGAAGATAGGCAGATCAGTGGAAGAGCTCATGGATAGGAGCCCATGAAGAAATTTTCCCTCGGGAGTCTGATGCAGGGGCATTAGACCCTAGCCAAAAATGTAGGAGGTTTTTTCCACATGTTGTGGCTAGGGGAGTTCGAATTCATTGAATTGTAATAGCTAGGTGTCAATACCTCAACTGACTGTTTCATTTAGACCAGTTAGAGTCCATAGAAGTCGAATAGGTTTGGATTCTATCTATATGTCTTGTTTCAGTTAATTGAATAATTGTAATTAGGATTTTGGTTTTCCTAAATGGTCCTCACAGAGGAACCGAACAGAAAAATGTTTATGTATATAAATGTAATCTCTCAGATGTATTAAGAGAAGGAGGAGGAAAAGGAGAGAGTTTTCTGCAATAAAATCCGGATGTTGAGAAATTGTTTCTGTTGAATAGAATTCAGTGCTCATGGATTATCAATTTAGTTGAATTGACATTGAGTGCAGAATTTGTTGAATATGGTCCCTGTGTAATCTCTTTATTTCTCTGTCTTTGGTTTCCCGTGAATGGTTTGGATAAAATCTATGAACTAATTCCCATATGTAGTTGGGGTTCCGTGTAGAAAATCCATCGTCTTTGAACTCTGATTGAGGATAGTAGAAATCCTGTTTAAATAAGTGATAAATTTGACCTACGGTCAATTGGAATCCTGACCCGAGGTCAGACTTGAGTTAGTGAATATGGGAACAACATAACCATACTTGAAACGTGGTCAAACCCTTTTCCAAAAACCACAAGTGGATTTACAAAGGTGAATTGCCCATATCGCACCGCTTTTGGTGAGTAAGCGGTATTTTTCGGTTGGGGAGTGATTTCGTAGGTCTGTTGACACGTGGCGAGGTAGACCCACGGAAAACCACCATTGCTGCGTGCCATCGCGCGTTAAATTTCGTATCCGGACGCCGAGCGATATGCGTATATGTCGTCGATCTGGGGACTTGCTATCTAACGGTGATCACACGCTGGACTTGCCCGAAGTTTAATAAGAGGTACAACGTATGTATTTAATTGAACTCCACGATATATATGTGGGCCCAGAATATATTAAGGTCATTTATTTAAGAGCTTCGGATATTGATACAAAGTTCCGAAGGATTAAACCTTTATTATAAAGTTGTAGATAAAAATATAAGCCGGGAGATACAATTTAACATTCAAAAGCTGCTGAATGTATTTACTTATCAATTTTACCCAAAATTGATAAATAAAATTGCCAAGAAAATAAAGAACCACGTGGGGGTAAACCAAGGGAAATGCTGACAGAGCGATTGTAGCAAACCAGCTCTTCTTAGGGGTCCGAATTCAGTTAGTTGCTATCACAGGCGAATGGTGCAATGGAATATTTCAATAAGATATTGGAGACTGCGCTCACTAAGATTTTCAGTGTTAACTAGAATGATTGAGATGTGCGCATAATTGCGGTTCTTTGGGCATATAGAATTACATGTAAGTAGTTGAAAAGAAAGACACTATTCAGGATGGGTTATGGGAAGAAAGTTGTGATGCCAATGGAGTACATTGTTCCAAGCTTGTGCATTGCAACATTAAAAAATATGGCTGAGTAGGATATTATGGAGGAATGATTTTCACATTTGGTCGCACTAGAAGAGGATCAATTTATTGTAAATTTCCATCAACAACTACAAAAGGCACGTGAAAAGGCATAACATGACAGGCATATCAGATAGAAGGTCTTTAATGAAGAGTATTTGGCCTTGTTATATGACAACAAGTTTGCATGTCACCTAGGGAAGTTAAATATGCATTGGATATGACCATATATTGTTAAGGAGATCACTTATGGAGGTGTAGTGCACCTAGCCACATTGAGTGGAGAAAATCTTATTGGGTACATCAACGAACATCGATTGAAGCCGTATAGGGATGACCCTGTTGTGTAACCAGCTCCAAAAATAGAAGAAAAGAGATAGGAACGCCTTAGAAATGAGCCTCTTCGAGGGGGCAACCTCCAATACATTACATAAATGAACAATTCTTGGATTATACAATTTACAAAACCTCCTTTCTATATATAGGAGTCCATGGGGCCATAATATAATCCTAGTGGGCCACAATGTAATCCTAGCCGACCTAACAATAATAATTTAAGGGCACAATAATAACAATATGGGGGTTACAGGTGTACAATAATAACAATAAGGGGGGCTAAACTAACATAATAAGGGGCTATACTATTAATATAGGGACTTAACATGCCCCTCTCCTTCAAACAAGTGTTGTCCTCAACGCTTGATTATTTCTTGATGCTTCTGTACAAAATTCTCATCCTCCCATGTGAAGTATTTTACAGGAAATTTCTTCCGCTTGCTGAGATACTCTGAAATTGATCGTACTTGTCGATTTCTTGTTTTTATGACTGCTTCATAACTTCTTTCGATGTGATGTTGATCTTCCTGTTGTTTCATTAGATTCTGCACCAAAGTTGGGTTATCCTTTGAGAGTTGGAGAACTTGTTGTTGATGCTCGATGTGATCTTCCACTAATTTATCATCCATATTTTCTATTATTTGATCCTTCAAACCATCCAAATTAGCCTCCATTTCTACTTTTAAACCATCTATTTCATCTTCAATTGCTCTTCGTAAGATCGAAACTTGTTGCACTTGGTACCGTAATTTTGATATCTCATACTGCAACTCTTCCTCTTCATGCGTCATAGTATAGCTTTTTGAGGGATTAATGTGTATGGAATTATTTTTTTGAGGCATTATAGAACCCAATACTGATAAAAATTCTAAAATATGCCCTTGGAATCAATTCAAATTGATTCTTCAAACAAGACTTATGCAATTCGGAAAAATACACACCTTTTTCTTGCTTTTGAGGAGCTGGATATTGAAATTGGATTATCTATGAGATTGTAGAACTTCAATATTTGAATTTCAGTACCAACGTATCCCTCTGAATTATCTTTCTAATTCCACTAGTCTGACCTGATTTGGATTCTCCAAGACAAAGTTGTGTCCACTCTCCCAAAATGACCTAATTTTGGACTAGTTCAGTAGAGCAAACTTGTAGGACTTGCCACGTGTCACTGTTTCGTCCTTTGTCCCTGAAATTGATAGCCAAGAAACTACAGTCCGTTTAATTGTGACCAATTTTTACAGCACTCAAATCCACTTCCCAGAGAGAGAGTTATTGAACTTTTCCCACGATCACCTCTTTGAGATGCAATTCAGGAGCCTGAAAAAGCACTACCTTCCACAGATCATATCTCCAAAAATATTGCGAACCAAGATCTGAAATTTTTTGAAGAATTTCCTCAATATTTCAGCTTCGCACCATATGAATTTTAGATTTTTAACCTTCGTAGAAAAAAACTTATAGCGCAAATTCCACGATGACATGTTTAGGAGCCTGAAAAAATACCTGACTTCCACAGATCATATCTCCGAAATTATTGCGAACCAAACTCTGAAATTTTTATACAAGCTTCCTCAAGATTTTTGATTCACACCCTAAAAATTTCAGCTTCTGAAACTTTGTATAAAAAAAGTTATAGCGAAAATGCCACGATGACCTGTTTGGAGCAGCGAAACCCTAGAATCCCAAAGCTCTGATACCAAATGTTGCGTAACCAGCTCCAAAAATAGAAGAAAAGAGATATGAACACCTTATAAATGAGCCTCTTCGAGGGGGCAACCTCCAATACATTACATAAATGAACAATTCTTGGATTATACAATTTACAAAACCTCCCTTCTATATATAGGAGTCCATGGGGCCATAATATAATCCTAGTGGGCCACAATGTAATCCTAGCTGACCTAACAATAATAATTTAAGGGAACAATAATAACAATATGGGGGTTACAGGGGTACAATAATAAAAATAAGGGGGGCTAAAATAACATAATAAGGGGCTATACTATTAATATAGGGACTTAACAGACCCTCTTCCTGCATGCCCCAAATGAATATATGGTTAGAGAATTGGATCTTCGCAGATGGGATGGCAGATGTGAAAACAAGTGCGACGTGTGCACGAAGCTGCGTGCGGAGGTTGACTGGGTCAAAAAAGTGCCAAAATAAAGTCATTGGAATAGTAAATATGGAAAATATAGTATTCTTACCATTTGGAGGAGCGTATAAATTTCATTTATTGAGGAGATTATGCCATATTTGGAGTCGTTTTATCATTTATGGAGATCCATTAATGCACAAGAGACTGTTTCAAACGTGCCTAAGCTATAAATATAACCAAAGGGGTTGCATTAGTTCCCTTTTCCTTTTTTGTGATTTTTGTGCATTTAGCTCTATGATTTATAGCCTTTATCTGCATTCTATGTCTGGTCTTGATCCGTTGTTTGAAGAGGAATTGTGTCGTAGAGGTTTAGGCCACATCATCCTACATAGAATGATAACCACCAGACCCAGAGAGGAACCTATTGCGCAGGCCACTGAGACCCCTGAACTAGCTAAAACTAAGAAGGGATAGACCTTAGGGTTCCGAAAATCATCGAGAGAGAAGAGCCCTAAGTCACACTCCATTGCGGCTGAGCACTAGAAGAAACCCATGGAATAATTTCTTGAGACAATCCTGGAAGAAGAGGATGTGGTAGAAATTTCCCCTATCTTGCGGTTGCCTACATATGTCGCACCATGCAAAGCATTAGTGAAGGTCCCAAAGGACCTAGAAAAAGTGTGTGCATACATCAATATGCTGTTAATCCCAAAGAATGTACCAATGGAAGGCGATATGTTTGCCAAAGTGACGATGTTGAAAATGGAGGGCTGGGACCTCACAGATGCATAAAAATTTCCAGAGCTTGCACCCCATAGGTACTTAGAATAGGCTCCTTATGAAGGAGGAATAGTGTGCGTTGAGTCGAAGCGCTGGGTGTTGGGCTTGCACAACGCAAGGGTGCTAGATTGGTTGCAAATTCCCCACTTCGAGTGCAACCCGATCAATGACATTTGTGTGCACCACGGAGGGTGCATCCTCATCAATTCCAAACACTCCTACCAAGCTCTGAATAGGTACAGAAAAAACATATAAAGGCACTAGAGTAGAGGCCACACCACCCACAACCGGCGAGACCTTTGATCTTGAGAAAGAGACAATTCCTGAAAAGTAAGGTACAGGTCCTAAGAAGACCTAGTCTCAGACTGCCGAGGAGCCAGCAGTGCAGACTCCCAAGGGGAAAAAGCATGACTCTCAGGCTGCAAGAGGTCCACAAAAGAAGAGAAAGGGGACCAAAGAAGCCGGCGTCGAGGATCTCACATTGATAGAAGATGACCTCAATGAGATTTCAAACACTGTCACGTCTGCAATTGAATATATATGGACAGATATGAAGGCACAATACAAAGATGCACTTGACGGAGTATAGACTGGCATTCAAGAATTGAAGGTTCAAGCGAGCCTGATACAAGTGAACGTAGACAAAGTGAGCCAGCATCAAGTGAGTGTGACTTCCATTAGCATGCAACAGATCAGTACAATCCTATCCTCGACCGAGGATAGTCACATGATCCAGATCCCTATGCCCGCTATCTGAGTAGAGTCACCGAATTTGAGTGCAACACTCAGAGCATGTGGTGAAATCCATGTTGACTTAGCTGTGATTCCCGCAAGAAAACTCCACATGATCCACAACATGATTGTGGACGAGCTATATTATAGGGAGGACCATGCATGTTGTGCTGGTAGTGAGTCATAGCAGGAAGCAACCGAGTTACAGCAGAAAAAATAGACAACCGAGGAATCATGTCGCCTAGCAGAGGCTCGATGTGTTGCCCTGGAGGCAAAAATTTATCAAGTCTGTAGTGATTTTCCAGTGGTCCCTGTCTCAGTCGCACCTGCAGAAAATTTGGAAGGTCTAGCCATTGTGCTGAAGGAATCGTGCGATGAAGTACATACTGTTAGAGTAGAGTTTGAGCAACAAATTTCATAATTACAGATGAAGTCGCAGTTGGAAACACCTCTAGAAGTTAGAGCACAGTGTGCTGTAGAGATCAAGGAAGTGACAGAAAGTATATCAAATATGGTCATAGAGTGTGGCCAATTGTTAGATGAGGCTATGGGTGTCTAGAATTTAGTTTAGAATGACCCAATGGTGTGGAAACTGCATAATTAATTGTGCATGAAAGAGTGGAAATTCACAGATATTAGGATGGCAGCACCCACATTGGTGATCGCATAGCGCCTTGCCCGCCTTCAGCAGGGCTGAGTGATCTAAAAAGAGATATAGGATATTTGTTGTTGTGAGAAACTATTGGAAGCATGGATGTGGCCATGGGCTGAGGAAGCCCTGCAATTATCGCAGACATTGGATGGCGCACTGAAGAGCCTTCAGCAGACCCAACACGACATCGATCTTGCAGTCGAAGGAACGAAAACTGAAAAATTGGTGAATGAAGCATATGGAGATGTTGTGCAGAGTTTTTAGGTGGCCTTGGCACTGAATACCTATGTCGCTGCACTCAAGGTGAATATTAAGGAGCCCACCTCATAGTGACTCGGGACGAGTCATGAGTTTGTGTTGGGGGCTTGTTGGAGTGGGGTCCCTTGGGGTCAAAGATGGTTATGTTTTGTATATATTTTTTTGTGCGTGTTGTGAGGAAGATTCAAAGAGGCTTTGGGGCGGGTCAAAGTTCCTATTTTATGTGAATGGGTTTTAAGGAAAAAATATGAGTCTCAAACAATGGTTTGAGGCCATGGTATCTGCGCGCTAAGATTAGTATAAATATAGAGAGATCGAGTCAAGTAAAGAGATATAATATGATTTTATGATGAAAGTTTGTAAGGATTTGATATAATCCTTAGTTTTGGGTAGAAAAGTCTCCTATTGGCTATGTGCATGGGTACCTTAGTCCTAGCTATGTTTGGACTCCATTGGCTATGTGCATGGAAGGGTAAATTATAAGGGAATTATGAATTTACTAGGGCTGTTGAATCTATTAATGCAGAAGAATGTTTTGGCGAACTGAATCTGTTATGAGATTCATGAGTTATGTATTTTTTATTTTCTTGAGATCATAATCTAATATGTGATTTCACCTTTACTTCTATTATGGTTAAATTTCATCTACGCGAATAAATAACATAATTATGCATGAGTATCATTTGATGATTAAGTACATGATTGATGAATAGAAATTCTTAAGTGTATATTCTTACTATGCGCGAAGACATATATATTGCATGCTGAAATAATCTATGATGAAGTTGATCTGATATTTTTTGAGTGCATTTGCATATTAACTATGATAAGTTATGTTATACGTATGTTTAGGTCCACCGCATCAAATTATTCCTCAAGGAGTAGAAACCTAGTTCCAACACCCCACCATACTGCTTTGGGTGAGACTTCGATCTACGCAAGAAGGTCATTGCTGAAAGGGCCAGTAGTTGGAGGGTTTTTTGATTGCACAATAAATATGAACCTGTGTTAGGACCCCTTAAGCCAAAAAGTCCCAAACACTAGAGTAGGTAACCTCTCTGCCGACAAGACAACCTCATATGGCTAGTGATGGGCCTCTAAATTGGACATAAATTAAGGCCCATTTAACCTTTCTTAGGCCCATATACCTCTCTTATGAACATGAAAATATCTATTAAATATCTCCTTTTGCACTTAATAATTTGTTCTTATGCTTTAATATTTTCTTATGAAGGTTTAAAGGTAATTTAATATTTGTGCCTAATATTGGTTACTTTGTAGAATATTGTGAGAATATTTGGCAGATTATGCAGATTTGGAGAAGGAGATAATTTAGGGACTTTCTCCTTGCCACTCAAAGATCAATATAGAAGAATAAATGAGCACAATATCAGGAAATTATTGAGAAATATTGGAGAGATTCAAAGGGATTGTCCACCCTTCTTAACTCTCAAAAGAAGCCAAAGGATCTCCAAGGATTCTCTCCAACAATTTGAATTCCAGAGGCAGCCAAGCAACTCAAAGAGGAGTGCACTCAATCTATGTTTACTTGGATTCAAGTGGACTCAATCTCTATTTTCAAGGGAGATGTTGGTAGGTGCCCTATAGAATAAATAGAGTAGAGCTAGAGCTAGGAAGGATTTGATTCCATTCAGAACTTTTGCTGCAACCTATTAGGATTTTGTTGTTTAAGACCTTTGGGATGTAATAAGGCTCTATTTTTGTAATGAAATGAGTAGTCATATGTTGTTTTACTAATATAGGTTTGTGGGTTAGGGCCCAACCCATGAGCCTCAACTTCTCTGTTGTTTTTGTTCTTTCCTTTCTATTATTTAGCTAGTTTTGTTTCTGCCATTTAGTTAGTTTTATTCTTGAACATTTAGCTAGTTTCTAATATTTTCATTTCCATTATAGTTTGTTGTAATAGATTTAATCTGTTTATTTTTGCGGTAGAATAGTTGATGAAATCCATAAAATTTTGAGGTAGCCTTCCCCTCTCATCTCTATCGATAGAGCTCGAGGAGGGTAGACCTTCCCATAGACCAAAAATTCTTTCTGAGTTATGATTATTTGTTTTTGGGACTAGGATAGAATTGTTTTTATGTCTTTAACATGCACTGTGCATCTTTCTTGTAGAAATCGACATTTTAATTGCAAGCGCAAGTAGCCACGGAGAAGTTCATTTACACCTTCTGTTTCATCTTCCATCCCTGCTATTACGCCTATGAAACCTTGTTGTTACGATTTTAGTTCTCCTTTCCTTAATAGCTGTCGCACCCTTTTTATTCACAAAATGCTTGAAAAACCATCAAAGTTTGACCTCTCCCTTTTCTCCTTAAATACCCTGCTACAGTACTTAACTCATCGCAAATTTCATTTTTCTTTGGTTCCTGTTAACACTGACTGATCTAGACACCGATTGCAATAATTCTCCATACTCTGCCACATCGCAAATCACATTTCGTAGTTCGCAACCTTTTCCCTTTTTCCTTGAAGACTTATCACTCTCGATGATGATTGTGATATTGTCATCGCACTCTGTCACCGGTCCTACCACCACGTCACCCATCGCATTTTGCACTTCGAAACTTTTTCCCCATCACATTTCACACTTCAGAACTTTTACCCCATTGCATTTCGCACTTCGCAGTTTTTATCCCTATCACATTTTGCACTCGCTCCCGAATAACACTTTTGCTATCCCTCCAACTTTGTGATATTGCGATATGCGATATCGCATATCACATATCACACTTCTGTCTTCCATTGCACTTTTCAATACATTCTGTTGCGAAGCATTTTTGTGGTATAATAAAGTTTTAATAAGGTTTAAACCCATATTTCCACCTCTAAGCCTTGTTTCATTTGTTTATCTCTCCATTAGCACCTTTACCCCTTTCTTCTCCAAACTACAAGTGACACCTCTTCAAATTAGAATTACGTCATGAATAGCTGCATAGATAGGATCATGATAGATAGAGCAGGGTGTGTTTAGCCGTTTGGCCAAGTTAAATGAAATTCAAATTAGTTTCAATTCTGCCATTTCCTTTCTGCAAATTAAATTAGTTTCATTTCTTCCATTTCCTTTCTGCAATTTAAATTAGTTTCTTTTCTGCCATTTCTTTTTAGTAAGATTGATTAGTTTCCATTCTGTCATTTCCTTTCTACAATTTATTTTAGTTTCATTAAAGTGTGATAGAATTCACTGAGAACCCCTAGAAGTAGCACCCTTTCGTAGAGTAGAAGAGGATGACATGAATATATTTCATCTGTTGTGTATATAACACTGTCACCTCCAAGTTTGTACGAACCCCGGGTAGATAAAGTAAAGTAGTGTAGCCCCTGGGAGTTTTAGCACTCTTGGTGCAATACCAGGGCTCACCAATTTTTGGCATCGTTGCTGGGGAGGTGTCTAGTAGATTCTTTGATTATGTTTTAGCATTATTTTCTTCTTTATTTTTTCATGTTGTTTCCGAAATATTGAAAAAATGCAAAAAAATCTGATTTTCATGCCTCATAGGAGTAGGGATACTCATAATTAAAAAAAAAACTTCTCCAATACCAACCCCCGCACTTGACCATGTGGTGCAGTATGAACCACATCACCATACAATTTTGAAGGTAGAAGAGATGGATGGATATGATGAAAATGAAGAAGATATTATTGGGTTTCCCATTCAATATATGGACATCAGTGTACATATGAAGAACATCCCTCCATATCTCCTTCCCAAATTCCATGGTATGAGGATAGAGGTTCTAGAAACATTTCTCTTTGAATTTGAGATACTTTGTAGGTCTTATGGCTACTAATCACACACTCAAAAACTAAGATTGTTTCCTACAACATTGAAGAAAAGAGCTCTTAAATGGTTCATGAGTCTAGGTACCAATTCAATAAGATCATGGAATGATATGCAAAAGATATTTCTAGAAAAATATAAAGATTGTGATCTTAAAGAATAATTTTTTAGAATGAATCAAAAAGTGGATGAGAGCCTTGAGGATCTCATAGATATGTTCATGTTTAATGTTAAGAGGGAAAAATTGCATCATTTAGGATTTGACACACTAAAAACCCTCTTACTTGGAACAATTAGGGACGAGTGGATTGATCTCCTTAATCTCATGAGTAGAGGAGATGTGTACCAACTGTCATTTGAAGATATTTGTGAAACATGCAAGTGCATATCAAGAGGAAGGGAAAGAGTAAGTAAGTTAGCATCAACATTGGTAATGCAAGATGAACTTGGAAATTTTCCTGATAACTTTAAAACAAAAATTCTTAGCAATCTAAGTGAACAAGTAGAAATGTCAAGAATGCAAAGTGAGAAAAAAGAAGAAGCTAATATTTTTGTTATCCATGCAGAATATTATGCTACTAAATGTTGTTCATCATTCCCCAGGTTTAAAGAAGTTTACCAAGAAGACAATGGAGCAAGGCAATCACCAAAGAAGCTATGTTATGTAGCTCCAAGGATACCCTGGCAACCTAGTCAACTTGATATGATGCAAGGACCCACTTCACAATTTCAATCTTATCCACATCCATCTCAAACTAATTGGGACACAATCCCTCCTTGGAAATCTTGGCCATCTCAACCTCAAAACAAATCTTGGAAACATGGTTGGCAAGGTCCTTATTGGGAAAATCCTCAACATCCTCCATATCCAAATCCATGCTATCCCTACCATCCACCTCCACCACAACCACAACCTCAATCACATCAATCTCAGATATCCACTCCCACTCAACTACCATTTCCAAACCCACACATGAAGTATCTCAACCCACTTACAATGCTGAGGTACAATACTACCAAACATATCCTCTTGATCTACATGGTATTCATCTTAGTTCAAGAAAGGTATTGCAAAGAAGATATTTTATTAATGTAATTAAAGGATGACATCAAGAAGAAGGTCCAAATGAGGAGATAAAAATATCAAGGGTTGCACTTGATGAAGAGTTGGCATCATAATCAAATGTTGAGAAATTTTCCTCATGTTTACCAGAATTTCCTCGATGTGTTGAAGAGGACAATCTACAAATAGATGAAGATTTGAATATCATAATAGAAGAGGACGTACAAGGTGATCCAACTCAGAAATTAGACCAGGGTCATCACAACTATATTGACATATGGATCCAAACATTCATTAAGTTACAAAAACACACTCTTCTCCAACAATACTTGATACAATCCCAGTCAAAGAAATTCATCTCTCATTTTTAGGTACATGTAAGAGCATGTATTCAAAGTGTGCACATGATTTTATCTGTCATCTTGATGTGTACATGGCTCCATTGGAAGTATTCCTATACTTGAAAAAGGTTTTGTTTTTTCAAGTAGAGTAGGAAAGTGAAAAAGAAAAAAAGAAAAAAAGGGAAGAAGAATAAAATATCAGGTGAAAACCTCTTTTGAGGCGTATGAGATTCGCCCACTGATTGAAAACCTCCATGAGGCAGTCATTGGGTTGAGAAAAAAAATATCCTAGGTGAAAACCTCCTTTGAGGCACCTAGGCAAACCTACTAGTGGAAAACCTCATTGAGGTAGCTAGTAGGCCTTAAAAAAAAAAATAGAAAAAAATGAATTTCTCCATATATCTCTCTCTAATGAATGCAGATGCTCTCCAACCTTTGCAAGCAGAAAAAAAACATATTGGCACAAAAAGAAAATTTGGTCAATGCCTTGGTCAAAGGTAGTAAAACTTGGAATTCCTCTTCCTGTGCTCAGAAGGTCCAAAAGGACCTCAAGAAGATTATCACACACAGCTTCAGAACCACTGAAGACAGCTTCAACAGCCATATTAGCAGCTTCAATATCACTTGCAAAAAAAAATGAATGGTAAGTCTCAGGTATGCAATAATCTAACCCTTTCTTCAAATCTATTTTAGCTTAATAAAACATTAAAAAGTGTGAGAAGTATTTTTTTTTATATAGCCAAAATCATCAGCAGAACAACCTCAGCCTTATCTAGCAACTAGCCTCACTTTTTCCACCAAGAAAAGGAACAAAACAAAAGTAAAAAGGACTTGAGAAAGTGGGTAGTAAACAACTCATTGTAATGGAAGACAATGAGTGCCAAGGGGTAACAAGGGTGAACTCAGTTGACAGAAAAATAACTGTGAGTTTATTCTTCATGCAATTAAAAAAAAATGAAATGAAAGGTGGATCAACCACCTCTTGGCATGAAAAACAGATTTTCTTAAGGCATCTGAGGACCTCCATGAAGCACCTATGAGAAGAAATGCAAGAATAATAACAAGAAGATTAGCAGGAGGAGCAGAACATGGGCCAATAAATAGAAAATGAAATAATCCAACATGCAGGAAGAACCATAAGGCAGGGAGGATGAATAGGTTGCTCAGAGGATGAGCAACAATTTCAGTAGGGGGGTGATGATGGGCCTCTAAATTGGACATAAATTAAGGCCCATATAACCTTTATTTGTCCCATATACCTCTCTTATGCACATGAAAATATATATTAAATCTCTTCTTCTGCACTTAATAATTTTCTCTTATGCTTTAATATTTTCTTAGGAAGGTTTAAAGGTAATTTCATATTTGTGCCTAATATTGGTTATTTTTGTAGAATATTGTGAGAATATTTGGCAGATTATGTAGATTTGGAGAAGGAGATAAATTAGGGACATGCTCCCTGCCACTGGATGATCAATATTTAATAATAAATGAGCACAATATCAGGAAATTATTGAGAAATATTGGAGATATTCAAAGTGATTGTCCACCGTCCTTAACTCTCAAATGCAACCAAAGGATCCCCAAGTATTCTCTCCAGCAATTTGAATTCCAGAGGCAGCCAAGCAACTCAAAGAGGAGTGCACTCAATCTATGTTTATTTGGAGTCAAGTGGACTCAGTCACTACTTTTAAGGGAGTTGTTGGTAGCTGCCCTATAGAATAAATAGATCAGATCTAGAGCTAGGAAGGATTCGATTCCCTTCAGAACTTTAGTTGCAAGCTATTAGGCTTTTTTTGTTTAAGACCTTCGGGATGTAATAAGACTATATTTTTGTAATGAAATGAGTAGTCAGATGTTGTTTTACTGATCTAGTTTTAGGGAGCGAGGCTCATAGGTTAGGGCCCAAACCATGTACCTCAGCTTCTTTGTTGTTTTTATTCTTTCCTTTATGTCATTTAGCTAGTTTTATTTCTACCATTCAGTTAGTTTTATTCTTGAACAGTTAGCTAGTTTATGATATTTTCATTGTCGTTATAGTTTTCTGCTGTCAATTTAATCTATTTATATGTGTGGTAGAATAGTTGATGAACTCCATAAAACTATGAGGGAACCTTCCCCTCTCATCTCTGTTGATAGAGCTCGAGGAGGGTAGGCCTTCCCGCAGACCAAAAATGCTTTCTAAGTTATGATTCTCTATTTCTAGGACTAGGCTAGAAATGTTTTTTGTCTTTAACATGCATTGTCCATATTTCTTGCACAAGTCAACAGTTTAATTGCAGGCGTAGGTAACCACGAAGAAGTTCATTGAAACCTCCCGCTTCATCTTCCATCTCTGCTGTTATGCCTCTGAAACCCCGCTATTACACTTTTATTTCTCCTTTCCTTAACAGATGTCGCACCCTTTTTATTCACAAAACGCTTGAAAAACGATCAAAGTTTGACCTCCTCCTTTGCTCCTCGAATCTCCCGCTACCTTACTTCACTCATAGAAAATCACATTTTTCTTTGGTTCCCGTTAACACTCACTACTCCTGACATCGATTACGATAATTCTCCATACTCTGCTGCATCACAAATCACATTTTTCACTTTGCAATATTTTCCATTTTTCCTTTAATAATTACCGCTCTTGATGCCAATTGTGATATTTTCATCGTACTTTTCCACCAGTCCTACCACCACGTCACCCGTCACATTTCGCACTTTGGAACTTTTTCCCCATCGCATTTTTCACTTCACAACTTTTACCCCATCGCATTTCACAATTTTTACCCCATTGCATTTTGCACTTTGAAATTTTTATCCCCATCACATTTCGCATTTCGCTCCTGCTGCTGAACAAGACTTATGTTATCCCTCCAACTTTTCCATATTTTGATTGGGATATCACATATCGCATATCACACTTTCATCCTCCATCGCAACTCTGCCATCGCACATTTCAAATCATTCCACTCCAAAGCATTTTTGTGCTATAATAAAGTTTTAATAAGGTTTAAACCCATCTTTCCACCTCTAAGCCTTGTTTAATGTATTTATCTCTCCATTAGCACCTCTACCCCTTTCTTCTCCAAACTTCAAGCAACACCTCTTCAAATTAGAATTAGGTCATGAATAGATGCATATATAGGAATAGATAGAGCAGGGTGTGTTTAGTCGATTGGCCAAGTTAAGTGAAATTTAAATTAGTTTCATTTCTGCCATTTCTTTTCATCAAGATTGATTAGTTTCCTTTCTACAATTTATTTTAGTTTCATTGAAATGCGACAAACTTCACTAAGAACCCCTAGAAGTAGCACCCTTTCGTAGAGAGGAAGAGGATGACATGAATAGAATGCATATGCTATGAATATAGCACTATCACCTCCAAGTTTTTACAAACCCCGGGTTGATAAAGTAAAGTAGCACAACCCCTGGGAGTTGCAACACACTTAGTGCAATACCAGGGCTCACTAGCTAGATGGTGTAGCTCTTTACCACGGGATGAAGGAGTGCATATTAGTGGAAGGCACATAGACACATAGTGGAAATGGATGAGAGAAACTGCATTTCCAATGGATGATTCTCCATATGATCGGGTGGACTTCACGAGAGATCTTAACGTAGTCTTTCCCCCTGGTGAAGGTTTCGATTGCAGGTAAAAAAAAATTGGATTTATAATGTTTTGTAATTTATTGGGATCTTCGAAATATTTGATGTTTTTTGTTTTTTAATTAGAGTACATAGCCAGTAATGAAAATTTCTTTGTGACATGAAGATGTGGCACCTGCACACCTAGTCGGATATTCTCCATTAAGGAGACATTTACGACAAGCCCTGGCCCCAACACCGGCAGAGTAGATAGAATATGAGGATGAGTAGTTACGAGAGTTCACTCAAAATTTCGAGGGATTGAGATTGGGGGTTCCTCCAATGAGGTTGGACGAAACTCCTCGACACATCATGCTAAAGCACACCGTAGGAGTGGCCTCATCGCGTCATCATGGTCTACTCTGTTGCATCCTGAATGTGGTTCTATGTTATCATGAGCACCACTCAGTGGGGGTAGTATCATAGGGTTGTGTAGTTTTGATGTACTAACATGTGTATGGCATAGTAGCCAAGGCCTTAGTTTCCTAATTTTAAACTATGTGTTTGTTTCTATTGTATATGTACAATATATTTTTAGATGTTCATGTGAATGGTTTAAAATATTAAACATGTGATAAATTCCAATATAACACATAATTTGTTAATGAATTAGCTAATATGTTTTGATCTCAAGGAATATGGACATAAGTAATGTAATCAAATGAATGTTCCAAGAGATGTACCCTCAAAAATTAATGAAGTAGACTCAGGATTCCTTACAGAGTAAAGAATGTTGAGTTGGGAGACTATGAGTTGAGAGTCAAGTTGAACAACGAGATGGTGTATGCTAAGAAAACTAGCCTCGGTCAAGAGCTCAATGACAACACTATACTCAGCCATGTTGTTGGTGACAGGGCGAAGACAAACACCTCCTAAACTCACAAGCTCATCAGTGGATGAAAAGATGACCCAAGGAGTGGAAGAAGAATTCCAAGTGTAACGACTTGCACCATATGAAAAGCCTCTATAGGGGAGTGAGGGTGCTGACATATGTACAACAAAGACCATACACATGAATCACACACATAAATTAGGTAAATTATAATGACACACTCACACATATATAAAGTATATACAAGAAAAGATAAATTGAACACACTCACATGTATATACAATATATACAAGCATGAAATACTCCAATAGGTCATGCTAAGATGTTCCCACAACCAGGCATAGGCCAAGGGTTTCTATACGTGAACTTATGGGAATAAGGGACCATACGGGGCACCAGTGTAAAACCATGCCAAATAAAGTCAAAATTCCCAACCCAAAAATGTTGACCATGCCAGGGTCAGTCTAACATAGTCACACTTTCAAGATTATCCTGAGGACATAAGGGAGGATCAAGACATAATGAAGGTACAAGGCACTCATCGACGGGAGGTAAGGGAAATTTGATGGAAAGTTCAGTAGTAGAAGCCCAAGAATTGAATTAGTACATGGGGGGCACTTCCAAGGAACACTGTGAAGGTGCCCCCTAAGTCGATTCAATATTTAATATGTTGAGCTCTACATGTTCCAACTCAGGGATATTAGAGGTAGAAAGAGGCATAACCTTCCTATGATTATCAGTGGATATATACATGACCTCCAAGTTCACTAACCGGGGAGGCTTGTCAGCATGGGAGTCACATGTAACAAGCAGAGGGGTGGTCTGTTTGGGCGAAGGATCCTGATCATATTTCATATAATGGAGTTTCTCACCAGCGTGAAGAGGAACTGACGAGATTTCCAGAGAGGAAATCTCTTCCACAATAGGTGGCGGGGGGTACTCACTAGATTTATCATCCTCTATAAGGACATGCAACACCACCCATGAATAAGGAGATCTATGGGGTCCATAGGTGCCAGAAGAGATCATATACATAGGAGAAGTGGTTGGAGATAAGGGAGCATTGGGTGGAGGGAGTTGAGTAAAACCCCCATAAGGGTGGAACTTTTTTAAAGTCCCATGAAAACACTCTGAAACTCACCAATATGGTCCCCCACAAGTGGTATTATAGTTACAGTAGTGGAAATTTGGGCCGATGGCATGCAATAGTCAATCTGGTCAATGGTGATGATATTGCCTTCATGAGGAAAGAAAATTAAATGAAACACATATGACACTACAATGGTCATGTCATAAAACCAACTATGACCAAGGATCATATTATAATCTAAAGGAGTGTCGAGGACTTCAACATTGACATGTACTGTTTTATCCCTTAACTCAATCGAAAAATTTGGGAGGACCCCCTTAGGAATAAAGTTGTGACTGTAAAATTCTTGGAAAGTGGTATTAGAAGTTGTGAGAGCCGGAGTGCCAATAGCTTTCCAAAAATATATTTACATGACACAGGTGGAAGAGCCCTCATCTACCAGAGTGTGATGGATATTCTTCTGGGAAACTTGCATGATAATTTGGAAAGAGACCTGATGGGCAAGACGAGGGGCGACTTTCTTCGCGTTAAAAATGATGACACCAAAGTTAGATAAGTCAACTCCACCATTGCCAGATAACAAGGCTTTGAGCTTCTGAGGACAACTTTGAAAGACCTCCAAGGCAGACATGGCACAAGTTGTCTAGGAAATATCTTTAATAATACTGTAATGCTAAGAAAAATTGGAAGAAGGATTATGTATTTTCGTATGAATAACACCCTTAGGGGGGTGACAGACAAGTTCCATGGGCTTATCTAGAGAGATAGGTCCAATGGAACTAGGTGGAACTCGTGAGTACTTGGAAGGAGAACTCGACTCAGGCACATCATAGGACTTAGCTCGCAAGGTCACATTGACATCTTCTTTGCACATAAATATGGTTGAATTGTGAGGGAGATAGGAATATCACCCCTCATTTCCCCCTTGCAGAGGTCAAAAAGGTTGAGAAATCATTTTTTGATGTGGTTGTGTCGAGAATGGATCAGTTAAAACAACAAGTTGCTGAGTAGATGGTGGTGAAATGATCCTATGGACATCATCCATCCGAGGAAATTCATGAGTAAGGTGTTTGCCATGACAAATTTTATAGGGAAACTTGACTTTACGGTGATGCTCACTAGTGCCCTCTCCCCGACTCTGAGGAAAGGGTTTAGACTCTTGGGAATTTTAATTTTGTTGTTTATTTCTCTTATTATTCTTGTTATTTTTACCACCAATTTGAGATTTGTTTTCAATTGAGTGTACTTCCCCATAATAACATCGATGGACTACTCATGAGGGGGTCCTTGAGCAGATCCAGAAGCACTTGTTGGGGCTTTATATGTAACAATCAATTGACCAAGGTGGGAAAAAAGTTGGCTTATGGTATCATATGCAAACTTAATCACCCCATCGACATGTGGGCGAGGAACTAGTTTAGGTGGGTCAATAGAAGGCCTAGGGACATTGGGAAATACTTCGTATAGCGTACCCTATTTTGAAAATATGAGATCCAAGTGTTTAGAATCTAAAATAGCTTTATCCTCGGTAACAGATCAAAACATCGACACATCTTTAGCAATTTGTGGTTGGATTGATATAATGAACCATTTATGGAGAATTTCATCAAGTAACTTGGTTCTTACCAACCTCTTCTGACAACACCAGTCATGAATATGATCAGAAATTAGTGTGGCATATTCTTGTTTGAAGTTAGACAAAAGTTAAAATTTAAGATCATACCGAGTTGGTAACTGGAAATGCGTCAGGAAAGTTTGAGCTAGAAAGGAAAAATCACCATAATATGTAGTATATAACTCGACATACCATTTGGCAGCATCCCCGATTAACATTATTTGGAACAAACAAAGTTTGAAAGAATCATCCACCAACGAATTCGATGAACACCATAGATGGTAGGTGCTGAATCATGATATAGGTGGATGGATTATCCCCAGGCTTCCCTTCAAACTTTGGAATATCAGATGATAATTTGGCAGGCATCAGTGACCACTAGGGATCATGATGGATGGGGTTATTTGTTAATTTAGTGAGATCTGGTAAATCAAGAGAGGATAGAAACAGATTGTGAATTTGACTAAATGGGTCATAGGAAGGAGAAGCCCCTGACTAAACTTGTGGTCCCCCTATAAATGGTTTCGATGGATGAATTTGTTGGTGGTGAAAATGGTTTGCCCCGAAAAATGGTTGTTGCTAGCCAACATAACTGGTAGATGGATATTTCTCCCCAGTATAAAAAACTTCAGAGAGAAAAGGACCCCCAAAATCATGACTGCTAATGGGGTTGTACCCAAGGAAAAAAGAAGGACCATACTACGCAGTAGGATTGACATAAGGGGAATGAGCTGGTTAAGATGCGGTACTAGCAGTGGGATTACCCCTAGGTAAAATATCCCCTCCAATAAAAGTACTGGTGGGTGGCGTCCCTCCAAAGAGTGAACTATACCAAGCTTGTGACATACTAGAAGCTACCTTACCCCCCAGGCTGACTAGGGACAACTAGTGATCCCCCCCCACAAGTTCCTGGAAGTAACCATGCCTAACTAAGTAACATGAATAGTTAGTTGGGAATTTGATGGTGTGTAAATTCTTGGACCTACTGGCTGAGTAGGTAGGGGTACCATGGTCGACACAGAGGATGGTGTGGGCACATAAACATTCGGGAAAATAGTGGGAGTCATAGATGATATTGGTGGAATGCCCCAGGAAGAAGTGATAGGCGTGGACGAAGGAGTGGTAATAGCTACGCTAAGAGGTGGATGTGCTATCATGGTAGCTGAGACTAATGAATCAGATGGTCATGAATTTTTAGACTCAGCCATAGGGTGAATGGTAGATAAAGGCATGTAAGTGTAAGATGGTGTAGAACCATTAGGATTCAGTCGTAGTAAGGTAGGCCATAAAGGATCAGTGAAAGGTGGATTGGAAAGAGATTCAAAATCATATGCTAAAGTCTCAATAGAAACCAAATCACTATTAGTGGGACCATACACAGATTCCAACACTATGTGATGGTCTAAGTCATGAGCGATGACAGGCACTCTCCATGTAGGAGAAATAAGTCCACTTCATTCAGGAAGTAAACCTTGGAGATGATGTGAACATTGATGAACAAATTCCGTGAGGGTGATAATAAATAAAACAAAATTAATTTAGTGAAAACACCTTAAGGCTAAACTACGAACTCAGACCAAACAACACACTCTAGAAACGTCTTAAAAGATAAAACACGCAAACATGATACAAATAAGCTGTCGGTGGATTAATTATAGTAGCAACCTACTTCCCAGACCTTTTAGCTCTGACCTTGGCACAAGTACCCCCACAAGATGTGGATCACCCCCCCGATAGGTCTGAAAGAGTATGACTAATATCTTTCCTAGGTACAAAGAAGATGACCCTGACCCTGCAACTGTGTACTAGCCCTAGAAAGAAATGCCAATATGGTCACCACATACAATAACACGACTTGGGGGGATAGTCGCAGGACAAATCAACATAGAAGGGTAGGTAACTTAACCACAAAAGGATCCAAGGCCAAAACCCCCTTGAGGGTTACCTCCCAAGTGGGCACCAAGTGATAAAACACCATATGTATGCATGTCGATTCCGCTATATCATGCCACCCAAAACTAAGAGAAATGGGTCATTTCACCCCTCTAAGCCCAAGTGTGACCTCGTTCTTAACCATTTTGTGAGGAGGGGTTCCCAAATTTCACTATTGCAAATGGATTTTACTCCCTACCGCAAGTTTCTAAGTTTATTTTGTGGTCTTGGAGTGGTTAACTCACACTCCTATCTCCAAGCCCTTAGCCTGAGCTAGTGTTGGTGTACTACTAGTAAAAATAAAATATGAATCGCTTTGATTTTATTATCATGTTAATTTTAATGTTTGTTGTTTAGACAAGGGGGAAGCAACATGAAACTGAAATTGTGTGTATGACTCTTAGTTAGTCACCCTAATGCAGTTATTGTAATATCCCAAAATAGGAAAAGTAGTAATATGGAACATAAAATTGGAAATAGCAGTGAATATCAAAACATCAAACATAAGACAATGAAAGAGTTATATTATTATAAATATTAGCAACAAATAAGTACAATATCTTGAGGAACAAATCACATAATCAATGAAAAAAAAATCCTCCAATGAACAAACACCCTCAATCATGAGATGTTGCTGCTATACAAAATGCCAGAGAACTAATAAAACACTATCCCAGTGAGTATAACTATTGCTGGGAAAATATAATAATATATATATGCTGATATATGGCTCACAAAGCATTGGGAATAGAGATCTAGGCTTCCAAGCACATTTCCAAGACAACCCAGAAAGGGTTTCCAGAAATACACATGATACAAAAATGATGGATTATAGCCCTAGGGATGAATAATCACTGCAACTAGATAGATGATATGAGGTGGATAATAGGATGTAGAAAATATATATAAATCCTCCAATAAATCTTCAAGATGAAGGGCTGCTCCCTTAACTGGAAACCCAACTCACCAAATGGGGCACTAAACCCTTTACTGTAGTTGCTCAATAAAATAACGCACTCTATGAAGAAAATTATGCTATAGGGGATGGTAGAAGCTTGGTCTGATTCCAAATGACTAAATGATGCTCCAAGACCCTTCTTGCTAGCCTCCCAGATGAAGGGATGCTCCCTCCACTGGAAAACAAGCACATAAATTGACCCTATCAATCCTCCACTGCCTTTGCCCTACAAACAACACAACCCTGGAGGAGACTACACTGTGGATGATGGTTGAAGCTTAGCTTGATGACGGATGGTGGAAATGAAGATAAATAGCCTCTCCTGAGTGGGCACTCAAAGGCCCCTAAGGATGAGAGGGGGGGGGGGGGGGGGGGATTCCCGCTCGGGAACACCCTTGTGCTAAATAGCACATCAGACTCCGCTAAATAGCTAAAGCGTGCAAGAAGTCATAAAATAAAAAAAAATAAGAAATAATAACCATGCCCCCTATGGCTGTCATTCCCTTCCTTATATGTTTTGTGAGCCTCCTCACCTTGGTCCCCACACATTAAATCCGCTAATCTCATGGTGACTTCCTCTCACTAACACTGCATTTTCCTCATTAATTATCCACTCCCTCTATTCCAGCGCTGTTGATTTGGTCAAAATTGACCCTATCCACATGATTCAACCTCTTTTCACACATGAGGGTTCTTTATCCAGCTAATATGATGATCCTCATCCACCTTAGAAGTGGTTTTATTCCTACTAAGGAGATTTATGGGTCTCCCTACCCTCTTATTCTTCTATCTAAATGACAAAATAAAACTTTAATATTCCAACTAGCTAAAAGCTAATTTGGAATATTACAATCCCCCCCTCTCAATGCTTTCTTTTCCTCAAGCAACCATAAGGGTGAATGATGTAAAAATTATCCTCCTCCTCTTATGGCACCCACATATGATAAGCTCCTCCACTTAACTAGGTGTCCTCCAATCAATCTATCCAAGAGGTGATCCTCCCAAGTGATCAAGTTATACAAATGGCTCACATCATAAGGAAATAAGAGCTCTATGGTAGCAGCCACATATTGCCCAATGTTCTCACTGAAGCATGGGGTATAAGAAGTGTTGTAGATGTCACTCCCAATGACTAGACTCAACCCATGTGTCTTTCCTCCAACCATACCAATAATAATGACCAATACATTATCCACATATGGAATCAAAATCAGAGATACCTTGGCTACCATATAAAATACCAGAGGGTGACAATAGTCCCTCAAGTGGAACCAACGCAGTTTTGCTCCTAGCTACCTCAAAAAATTATGTGATAAGTGGCTCCCCAACCACTTACTTGCTGCCACTATCCTCTCACATGCCTGTAGAAAGTAACTGCTGTGTAGTGTCAACTGAGTACACCCCAAGTAAGATATCATCTCCCCAAAGCCTCCTAAGGAGTGGTCATTCCCCTCACTGATTGTGGCCCCAAGTAGACCATGAAGTCTAAAGAAACGAGTGCCCTTTTGTGGGGAAATGTAATACAAATGATTGGAAAAGGAATACAAATACTTGGTCAGTTGATAATTATGCACAAAAACACAATCCTTACCATGTACCTTTGGCAAGCTGGTGAAGATGTTCATAGATGAGCCTTCCCACATCTCTATCGGAAAGGAATGTCGTTGTGACAACCCCACAAGGTGGTTGTTTTCATCCTCAATCTCAAAAAAATCCATACACCTCCTGATATGTTGGTGCACTTCCTCTTTGAGACCCTTCCAAGAGAGTCCCTCCATGACGGTTTGGTATGCCCCCATGAAATCTGTCTGACTGGAAAGGAATGCTTGATATGCTACATGTAGAAGCTTCTCTTTGATCATAGAGGCTCTAGTCAATAAGATCCTATTATGATAATATATGACTCCATCCATCACTTTATACCTCTCATTTGTCACCTGACCATCAAGTACCCTGCATGTGAAGAGATCCTTGGAGTACTCCAATGAATGGGATTTCCAATAATGATTTATACCCAATAATGATAGTGTTGCTAGTATTTTTGGAAAAGCACCTATCATACTACTGCCCTCCTCTTTGACATGTTTCATGCCAAATTCATATGCTATAATACTACTATCTTTCCTCTGCTGCCTCTCTTGTAGTTGCTCCTGCTCAAGTAGGGGTTGAAGTTTATGGAGGTTAGCCTTCACTAGGAAGCTATCACCCATCCAAAACTTTCTGAGTTTGGCCAATGTATGCATTGGTGCCCACAACCCTCCAACATATATGGAATATTCATCCCTATGTGGGAGTATCTTCTGATTTTCTAAGGCCATGGAGTATTCCCTTTGCACCATGAGGGTGCCATCATCCATCCCTGAAACATCTCCTATCAGTGCAAGATGGTTGGTGAAAGTTGGTAATACTGATACCAGAAGAATGTCTCCCTCCTCCTTGAGCATTCTAAATACTCTTTGCAATGTGCTAATTCTTCCCAAGGTTCTAAACTCATTTGGATCTATGAGTGGTGGAGCTTGTTGTGAGAAATATTTAACCAACTCCTGGTCTGAGGGCCTTTTTGGTGGAATGCCTCCAAATAATACTCCATCATGGGTCAGATTCAACTACACAACTGAATGGAATGTTGGTTCCTTGCTCCCACTGCACAAATTGGGCTCTATCTTATGTGTAGAAACTTCCTAAGATGGATAAGTGTGCATGCCCCTGATAATATTATCTACTCACTCAATCTGCAAGGCCTCCCAATTTGTGGTGACCTTCCCTAAGGTAATCAACCACTGAAAACCCAATATCACATTTGTGTCAGAAATATCAACCACAAAGAAGTGATCAGTCAAGGTGTATGTTCCCATGCTGACAGATAATGCTTGAACATACTTGACGCACTGCATGGTTCTAGCTCCTGGAACCAAAATTGAAAACCCCTCAAAATCATCAGTGGGTATTGCTCTCCTCTGCACTAACTGTGCATCAATAAAGTTGTGGGTAGCCCCACTATCAATCAACATTGATACTCTCTGATCCTGAATGGTAACTCAGACTCTCAAATTCAGGTACTTGGGTACTCCCTGCAAAGATGCAAGGGCCCCTCCAACTAGATCAAATGCCCTATTCCAACCTCCTAGTGGCGGTGGATCCTCTCCTGCTATCCCATCATTGTTGCCTCCTTATGGTTCCTCTTATTCATCCTCCTCACTATCAGTGAACACCTCTGTATAGTGTTCCTTCCTTGCTACACATCGATGCCCTGGTGCCCATGGTTCTTGGAATGTGAAGAAAAAGTTTCCTTCTTCTCAATTCTCTTCAGACATCATCACTAAGAGGTCCTTTATTTTGGCTCCCCTTTAAAGGGGGGACCTTCACATCTTTCCCCTTTTGATGGAAGGGTGGCCTTGGATGAAATGGAGCCTTTCACATTGGGAAATCATCTTGTAAATCTCTTTCCCTTTCAATAGCATATTGAATAGTAGTTGATTTAGTAGATTTAACCAACCCCTGTAGAGGCTTTTCTAGCCCATCAGTGAACATATAAACCCTAAAAGATGCAGATAAATTAGGAACCATAACATAAAGTTTTAGAAACTGAGAAATATAGGTCTCTGGATTACCTGACTATTTTAGCTTAGCTAGCTCAATAAAAGGTGCCTCCAGGTCTCTTCATTCAAACCTCTCTACTAACCTTTGGGTGAAATCTGAATAAGTAGTCACATTGGCATGCCCCAATGTAGAAAGACCATGAAACCACCAATCATGTGCCTCACCCTCAAAGTGCAGCACTGATATTTTGATGGCTTCCATCTCCGGTACTTGATTCAATTGGAATTATATGTCTAGCTTCTCCACCCAAGACTTTGTTGTGCACTTGGATGATCCATCAAAAGAAGGAAAAAATAATCTACACATGATCCATTGTAGATCATTATTCTGTGTGAATCCTCCACATATATTGTTATGCTGAGGCCTCCTATTTTCCTTGATCTGAAAAAACCCCTGAAAGCTTAGATTATCTTTGAATCTCTGAGATTGAGACTCATATTGTAAGAAATAATCTTCAAGCTTTTCTTTTTCTTGGTGCCCTCCATTTACCACTGCTAAGAATGTAGGCATAGTGGAGCATTGGGAATCTAACTGCCTCAATGGTTGATCATACCAGTGATGTGAAATGCCGGAGTCCTCTCCATGAAGAAAACCTCTATGTGATTCTTTTTGTCTCTCCATCCTCATCTCCTTGATCTCATGAAATATCCTACATGGTCTGAAGAAGAAGCTTGGGAAAATCCTTCTGAAAACCCTCTCCTGATACGGGAGTTTTTCCCTTGTCTTATTTGTTGTATTTATAATCATATCTCCAGTTTCTATTGAGATACCTATTCTCCCTTTCTGTGAGAGGCTCTCCTTCTTCTAATAACATAATGGCTGAAATACACAAGTTGAGCCAAGACTATGCTCTGATAACACTGTAATATCCCAAAATAGGAAAAGCAGTAATATGGAACATAAAACTGGAAATAAAAGTGACTATGCAAACATAAAACATGAGACAATGAAAAAACCATCTTATTATGAATATTAGCAGCAAATAAGTACAATATATTGAGGAACAAATCACATAATCAAGGCAAACAAGCCTCCAATGAACAAACATCGTCAATCATGAGATGTTTATGTTGTACAAAATTTCGGAGAACTAATACAACGTAGTATCAATGAGTATAACTGCTGTTGGGAAAATACAAGGATATAAATCTCCTAATATATGGCTCAAAAAGTGCCGGGAATAGAGATCTAGGCTCCCAAGCACATTTTCAAGACAACCTAGAAATGGTTTCTGGAAATACACAGGATACAAAAATGATGAAATACAACTCTAGGGGTGAATAATAACTAGAAATGGATAGCTGATATGAGGTGGCTGATATGATGTACAAAATAGAAATAACTCCTCCAATAGAACTCGCGGATGAAGGGATGCTCCCTTCATTAGAAACCCAACTCACCAAATGGGGCACTAAACCCTCCATTGTAGCTTCTTAATAAAATAATGTAGTCTATGAGGAAAGTTGTGTTGTAGGGGATGGTAGTAGCTTGGCCTAATACCAAATGACTAAATGATGCTCCAGGACCCTTCTTTCTAGCCTCCTGGATGAAGGGTTGCTCCCTCCACTGGAAAACAAGCACAAGAACTGACCCTATTAATACTCCACTACCTCTGCCTTGTAAACAACGCAACCCTGGAGGAGACTGCGTTGTGGACGATGGATGAAGCTTGGCCTGATGCTAGATGGTGGAAACGAAACTCAATAGCCTCTCTTGAGTGGGCACTCGAATTCCCCCAAGAATGAGGGTGGGATTCCCGCTCGAGAACACCCTTGTCCTAAACAGCACAATAGACTTTTTCAAACATCTGAAACGTGCAAGAAGCCATAAAAGACCAAAACATAAGAAATAAGCATCATGCCCCCATGGCTTCCATCCCTTACTTATATGATTTGTGAGCCTCCTCACCTTGGGCCCCACACATTAAAGCCACTACCCTCATGGAGACTTCCTCCCACAAATACTACATTGTCCTCATTAACTATCCACTCGCTCCATTCCAATGTTGTTGATTTGGTCAAACTTGACCCTATCCACATGCTTCAACCTCTATTCACACATGAGGGTACTTTATCCAGCTAATATGATGATCCTATACCACATTAGAAGTGTTTTCATTCCTACCAAGGAGATTTATGGGTCTCCCTACCCTCTTATTCTTCTATCTAAATGACAAAAGAAAAATTTAATATTCCAACAAGCTGAAAGTTAATTTGGAATATTACAGTGATATGAAGTTTTTTCATTTTCAATTTGATGAATGCTAGCTTTGAGAGGGAAAGAAATTATCTAACACACCAATTCCTACTAAGATGCACTTTTCACTAAATCTTCCTGAATGCAAAATATCCCAAGCATTTGAATTAATGACCCAAAAACACACCAAAAATAAAACTGAGAAAGAGACCAAAACAAGTCTCCCAAGAAAGAATGCAAAACACTCCAAAAGTGAAACATCTAGGGAAACGAAACCCAATATAAAACACTCAAAGTAATAAAAAAACAAAATCCAAAGAGGAAAAAAAATGGCAATGTCAATCAAGCTAGGGCTACATCACAATGGCTCCAGTAGGGCCAATTTTCTACAAAGGACTAAATTGTGCCCTAGAGGCAAAGAGGCCTAAACAAGATCTTAAATAAAGTGACAAAATGTGACAAAACATTTTCAAAATAACTTGATCAGATGACAGTTTCACAATTGATCACAACACCACCATTTGTGACACTAATGATAAAAAATCAAAGAGATCACTCAACAAGCAAGAATGAAAATGAGAAACAATCTCAAAATATCAATGTAAAGTGTATATGAGATCCAAAAAAATGTTTAATACAACTAATAGAAACTGATAATAAAGTCAAGAGATCAAACTCTAAACCAATCCAAGGCCTTCCATAAAAAAACTCAAGAAAAACTCAAGCAATGATAAGCAAATGAAGACTTTGAATAAACCAGCCTACATAGACCAAATTAGGATCATCAAACAATTGATTAACTACAACAAATGATGGATCCAAGTATGTTTTCAATAGACCTGAAAGAAAGAACAAGCTTGATTCCCAATGAAATAAATCAGGTGCTCTAAAGAGGCACTTAACCAACTCACAAAAAATTGATAAAAATAACAGATCTAGACCAGATCTAACGAGTAAACAGTACGCCCAGAATGCAGAAAAATAGAAACAAAGATTTCAGACTGAAATTCTAGGGCTTCAGAAGGCTAAAAGCCTCAAGCATGGGCATAGAATGACCTGGGAGCAGTTGGTTGTAGGAAAAGGCTTACCAACTAGCACCTAAGTGGTCCTTGCCCGCGGGCATAACCTTCCAAGGCCACGACTAGGGTTCAAAAGATGAAATTCCCTATTTCCTTGTGCAATGTCCAATATAGAATCAAAGTGCATAGGTAATGACCCTAAAAAATAGTCTAAAACAATCAGTAAAATATGAGGAATCTCAATAGATCATAATCAAGATGATGCAATCACGATCTAAGGCAAAGAAGACACAAAATTGAGTGTGATCTCATGAAAGCACCAGTTTGTTGCAATCAAAATTGCAAGGAGATGTTGCTCCATGATCTAGTGTTACATAGATTACCAGACAGATACAAGCATGGCTCAAAATATATACAAGATCCCCAATCCTGTATGATTCACAAGAAAAATGAAATTGTATCTATGTTGTGAGGAAGTGAATAGTACTTTTCCTCCTCACAGTTTGGGGATGGATTTTGAGTTCGTAGCATAACTCTTTAGCTCCACACGAGCAATCTATCCAATCCTCTTTCGATCTCAATACCTACACATGATCACAAACATACAAGGATGACAAGTGATCTTCCTCAAAATATCGTTAGATAAACAATAATATAATGATAAACCAATCACCCAATATAAAACGTGATCATGTAAATAGTTAGTGTCAATATGTTCAGTGATCAAATATGCTCTTTTAGTTTACCTTTTAGTAGTCATAGGTCAAAAATTTTGGTCTTTTCAAACAAGTTTTAAAAATAAAATTTGGTCATTGAAGGAGTCTAGGTCAGAAATGTTGCTCCCCTCATCCCATCCATGGCCATCATCACCTCAAATGTCATCCCATTCATTTTCATTTTGAAGTCTTAGGTCATTCACTCCATCTCATCTAGGTCTATTGTCTAGGTGTCATTGTTTTGCCTTTGAAAAGTCCAATTTTTCATCAAACAAGGAAAAAAATCCTTCATTTCGATCATATAAGTCTTCTAAAGGGAGTTAGCATACTTAGGAGAATAAAGTAAGACAAGTTGTCTTATTTCAAAAAAAATTTCAATATCAAAGGATTTAAAAAAGGAAAAACTACTTCATAGTTATTGTTTTCACTAGAGGACAAAAAGTCATTTCAAAAGCTCATAAAGGGAAAAAAAGAGGCTCATTAAACTCCTTATATTTTCATGTGTGGTAAAGCTCCATTTGACTCCATATTGGTTGAGGGTTTACAGAATATTGACAAATTTTCTCCCAAGAGGTTGTTGTTACAGATTTTAAGGTTGTTGCTACGCATCTCGCAAGGTTGTTACGCATATGTAGATTATGTTACACATATGGAAGAGTTGCTATGCATTGGTTTTTTGGTATCCAAATCACTCAAATAATATGAAGGATCACAGAACAGTGTTTCTAAGGCCTATACATCAGTAAGTGGACATTATAACATCGTCTCAAAGTCATTTTACAAGGAAGCTCATTGATTCTTTTGCTTACCTCCTCTCCCACTAAATTCTCATGTTTTTCCTATCATGGAGTGATTTCACTACACTAAACCCTAACCCTCTCATCTAACACTATCATAAACTTCCCACATAGATCATACTATCATTATTCACCATCCATACCCTTCCTAAGAATAATTTCCACCAAACCCTAATTTCCTGCCAATTTTCTAGTGTTAAACTGGGAAATTCTTGTGTTTTCCTCATTTGACCACTTTTATCACATCCAATTCACCTAATTTCACTCATATCATGGAGCAAAATATGAGCTTACCTCCTAATTTTTTTATTTTTTTTTCTCTTCAGAATTTTCCTTGGCTTCAAAACTCTGCATCTCACCTTCTAAGCCTACCCCATCCCTATACTCTGTTTTTCCGAATTAAGCTACACATAACTATTTCATCTACATACTAGGGTTTAATTTTTTCACTTGTAGACATTATGGAGAGTGAGAATAAAATCCTCAAGGGTGGGCTCCACATAATATTTGAGCCGTCCACCATGCAAGAAATCAATGCTTCACAATTCATCAAAAGGTCATTTGCCAGGGTTTACATTGAACACAAGGACATTTTTGCTTCAAAATAAGATTATGAATAAATGAATATGAGTTTGCCAAAAGTGAGAGATTTTTTTGTCAATAATAGGAAAAAGAACAAAAGCGTCCTTCAGTTTATGTGTAGGCTTTATGGTTTGAGGTAAATGCTTAAAATAAGGCTGTTGTAGGCCATTTTTTGCACTTTTGAACAAGTTGTCTTCAAGTCAATGTTTCAGGGGTTTGGAGAAAAAATTTGCAGTTCTTGATGACTCTATTTTGTAGAGGACATCCTAAGCTATCAAACCATACCACTTGTAGCCAAAAATTCCTCTGGTAAGGCCTCCAAATCATCTCTCAAAGTGATGTTACACATATGGAAAGGTATGTTACGGATCTGGAGTAAGCTTGGGAGAATCAACTTTTGGAGGCCTTCCCATGGGTCATTTTTCAAAATTAAAGATGATCAGGAAGCTAGAAACACAATTCTAGTTGACCTATCTTCCATATTTGGATTTGGAGTCTTAAAATTCCCTCAAACTTAGTTGCAAATAAGTGTTACGCATTTGTAAAATTCTGTTACGCAGCTGTCAGAAAGTGTTACGTGTCTGCATAGGATTCCTCAAGACACTTGGCAAGCCTAGAAAATGTCAGAATTTTGAGGTTTTGTTGTCCTATGAGTTGGAATTAGAGTAATTGAGTTCGTTTTTTACTCTTATCATGAGGTAACATGTAATTTAATGTGGGGGACACACACTCCTAGTTCATAGCTAAATTTTAGGGAATGGTTTCTAACCTCCATAGAATCTAGGAAGCGGCTCATCTCATGTAATTATGATGCATTTTGGATGGAATTTTGACCATATGAGGTGTCGTTGGTCATATTGATCACTGGGTGTAATTATGAAAATAATAAGACACTATAAGGAAAAGACCCTCTAGCGGATGTTTTTGAGGAACCCCTTATAAAAATAACCCAAATATCTATTTTTAGCGGACATTACTAGAGGAGGTTGGTGGAGGTTTTTGCGGATGTTTTTTTTTTTTTTCCGTTACATTTCTCATCCTAAACCGCAACGATGCGTTCCACTAGAGAAAGCACTGGTGCGTACAAAAAATTGGCACATCGAGACACCATGCGCTCGGTACAAACCCGCCTGGTGCACACTCGTGCTCTAAAAATATTCAGCACCGATGCATCCTAAAACCCCGCGCCAAAACTAAAATAGCCCGGTCGGGTTGGAAGAAACCGCTCGGTGCACCTCAAAAACCTGCCCACCAGAACAGGGTTAAATAAAAAAAAAAATTATGGCCAAAAATTTGCATTTTTCACTTTTCAGTGCTCCAGAGCTCTCAAGCGCCAGTGAAAAGTTAACTTGTCTAAGGCACTCTTCCATCGATGCTCCCATTGCATACACTGCTACTTTCCATTGCCCACCATTTCCATTTCGAATTTTGTAAAACGGCGGGAAAATTTAATTTTGCAAATTCTAGAGCCAATATGCCTCCTCGACTGCCAAATGTACAAGTATTTTACCTTTTTTTTCCATAATCAAACCTTTTAGCGAATTGGTTTTCTAAAATAACTAAAAATTCACCTTATTTATAAAAAAAAACTTGCACGGTGCGCTCACTAGTACAAAATGGCTAATTAGTTACTAAAAAAGTGACTAAAATTTGCATAATAACGACTATTTTTCGGTCGGTGACCAATAGTAGCTAATTTACAGTATCTTATAATGCGACCAAATTTTGGTCGTTTTTAGCTTAGTCATTAATTGGTTATCTCAATTTTGTTTTCTAGTTGTATATTTGGTCATTAATTTGATCATTAATTTCGTCACTTATTTAGTCATTAATTTATTCATTGATTTGATCCTTAATTTGGTCATTGATTTAATCATTTATTTTGTCATTAATTGTCACAATTAATGACCAGATATACAAAAAAATATATTACTATATGATCACCCAAGAAAACCAATTAATGAGCAAAGAAATATGACCAAAATGTTTGTCGTGTTATAAGATACTGTAAATTAGCTACAAATAGTCATATATATGCAAATTTTAGTCATCGTTTCAAACCAATTAATGACCAAAGAACTATGACTAAATTTTAGTCGGGTTATAAAATACTATAAATTAGCTACTAATAGTCGTATATATGCAAAATTTAGTCATCATTTATAGTCGCAAATTTATCATTTGCATTAGTCATTTATTCATTATATAAACAACTAATTTAGTAGTTTATATTCATTTCATTTACTTTCATTAATAGTCATTATAAATGACTAATTTAGTCGTATATTCATTTTATTTATGTTCATCATTAATTAGTATAAACAACTAATTTAGTAGTTTTAAATTGATTTTGTGTTCATCATTAATCAACATAAATTAATTTGCATGATTTAAAAAATGTCATACAATGTGCATGTTCATCTAATATGAAAACAAAAAGTCACATATTTTAATTACAATGCTAAACAATATCAAGTGCAACTATAAATAATTTCAACCACATAAATTATATTATATGAAATTTTAAAGTATTACAATATGATTTTCCAACTTAATATTGGTTGGATTACAGTTTACAGATGAAATGGTGTTTCATCACTTCAAAAAATTATCATTGTGTTTTCAAGGCATTGCAGATAAATTCAACTCTGAAGACTTGAACATTAGTCTTTATATGTGTGTCTTATGCGAGATATTGGTTCTAAGCATATCACGAGACAAGTTCTCCTCTCTCTCTTTTTGCATTTGTTGCTCCAATGTTATTGCTCCCCTCTTTTCAATTCATGCTTCTTACCATCAATACTGAGTTCATTCTCTGAAAACAAAAGAAGATACAATGCAGAGCGTAAAACATGAAAGACAATGAGCACTAGAATATAAACTAAATTAGACTATAAATAATTTATACGACATATACCTTAACATCGGCAATGTCAAAGCCATTTTTCCCCATACAAGTAAGAAACTCAAACAAATTTTCTTCATTGGGGCGATAATTGCCACTATAATGTGGCCAGATAACCTGTATAAACAAAGCAAATAAAATATCACCATATATAGAAAAGAACACCTTAGTGACTTAGTATTCAACTTTCAAGGAAAGCTTAGGAACAATCATGTCAACTAAGTTATATGCTAAAAAGCTCAAGCTGCAGATAACTTGTGAAAACAAATAATCTGAGGTGTGATGTTTAATCCTTGTCATTTTATTCACAACATTTCATTTTATAATGCTTGAACTTAGTCAAGTATATAAACAACATGTACTCAAATAACAACATGAAGCAACGTCTTATGATATTCATGAAAATATTTTAACACAAAATAGCTATAACGATTCCAATCAATACAGTGTAATACTAATTTCATCTTCAAGCTTTGGTTGTTGTTTAAATAGACATGGTACTAAGTATTTTCAATCTCACAGTTAAAAGACAACAAAATCAAAAGAAATGTTCAAAATACAATCTAACAATAAAGAGAGGATATCATGGAATGGAAATTGAAATTATAAAAAAATTGTTTACCTGTCTACCAATGTCGTGCCTGGTATTCCTAAAGCATTTTCTTGCCCAAAATAATAACCATGAGGTGAAATAATCACAACATTAAAAACCATAGGAATTCCTACTAGAAACATTTCCAAATTCGATGACTTAGGTGTCTAACTGATCTCTAAACAATGAATGAACCATATCCAAGACGTGATATGCATCATCTCCCCATCCTTTTTCCAATCACATTTCCTGTAACCTTCCCACAACAAAGTCAAGTAACAATCAAACAAAGACATTGACATTTTTTTTTATCTTTTATATCTATAAAATTCGGATTTGATTTGTTTCATGAACATATTAATTTATATTTAAAGCCTTCTTGACATGAGAAAGTACCAATCAAATAGGACATCAGAAAAATCGACCTCAATGACGTCGTCAAATAATTTCTACAATATCAATTTTTTCTTGTTGTGATATCTTGGGTAGAAAAAATAACATATCTACAAAATAAAAATGCATATACTGCTTATGGTCAATATTTGTATATGGTGTATTCTTAAGCAGTTTTTTAAGATGTTCCTCCACCTTTACCAAAGTGAATTGTAGCTTGGTTAAACTATGTATTCTTTCATTTAGCATCAATTTCTGCAAGATAAATGTTAAACATTATCCTTTCCCATTTCTCAACATGCTACATATAATAAATTGAAAGTCGCATAAAACCAAGAACAAACCCTTTTCTAACCAGAAAAAACAAACAAACAATGTCTCTAATAAAACTTCATTATAATATTAGAAAATGAAAAGAGAGTAGAACATTTTTTTTGTTTGAATTTGCCTATTTTTGTTATGAAAGTGCTCGAGCTTCAAGAACCAACAAATGTGAGGGAAGTCATAAATGTGAAAAAAATTATGTTGACCTAATTTATAGACTTCTTCAAAATGATGTGAATGATGCCATTTTCAGATGTGGTAAATCTCATAATAAGAAATGACATGTATTCTAATAAATTACATTGCAATGACTACCATGGGCCTCCACGGGTTATAAGTCCTTATTATGTTAATCTTGATGATGAAAGAGAGATAGCAATGATAAGAATGGGTGGTCCTAGTTTGCATGGTGGATATCTTCAAACAAAGGTTGTCATCTCAATGAACCTAGGTTCTGACATGGTAAACCTGTATCTGGTCTTAACCCAATTTCATTCCATCATACTTTGTCAAGACTCAAGAGGAAATAATGGTCCTTCATCTTATAATAGGGTTTCTTTCGAGGTTATAAGTAAAGCTTATCCAAATCAAATGAATTTTTGGGCTCCAAGAGATATGAATAATTTAAATGATAACAACTATATGTTTTTTCCCCAAGATTCAAATGTAGGGATAAATTTTGTGGATTTTACTAATAAATAGAATGAGAGAAATAATCCATGAGGAGAATCTACTGGTCATTGTGATTAGGGAAATACTCAAAGATGATAATACTATTTAGGATCAAATCAAAGATGGTGTTCATTCTTTTAGCTCCTCAATTGTTGGTAATTTTTAAGGTAGGAATTTCAGTTCTTCAAAGGTGGGGTCCTTTAGCATAATTGCATCTACCTTGGTCATATCACCCAAAAGCAAAACATAATCAACAAAGAGTAAATATGTCAAGTTTAGGGCAAATATTATTTGTATAGTTGTCAAGCTTATAGTTCTTTTTGACTGTGTTATAACTCTGTTGAGACCACCTACTCTACAATAAAAAATGGTGGAGGAGCCATTAGTAATAGCTACCCATGGTCTCTTATAGGCATGATAGAATAATAGGTTGAGCCATTAATTAGAATAGCACATATTTTGAGGAAAGGAAATTCATTATCTAGTTAACCAATTGCACATTGAACCCTATATGGATGAGTAGCCCTAAATACAGTCAATTTTCTCTATCATATGCCTTGGAAATACAAACTAACACTGCTTGTAATTTTTTTAGTTTCATGTTATAAATTCCTTCTTGGGAAAATCCTATTCTATAATGGATTTGTTTCCGAGGAAGGATGCAAAATTGTTCTAATGACATCGAATCATCTTAGTGGATTTTGACCCTACATGACCAAGGAACTCAGGAGCCTTGGGCACATCAACAGTAGCATCCTCTAATGAAAATAGTATGGTCTCCAACCTAGAAACATCAAAATTATATATAGTTATAATTCATAATCGCAAATGACCATAGATTGTAGCAATCCTTAAATAAATTCAAACTTGAATAAGAAAAAACACAAAATTTCACATTACCCTTCAGTAAGTTGTCCTTGTTTTAGCAAGAAAGGTTCGGACTTACATAAATGTGTAAGTAGATTCCCCATAAGATCAATTTCAACATATTTCCTGAAAAAAGAATCTAATGTCCAAAGCGAAACCATAGTTGAATGGAACAATGGTGCTTTAAGGTCATCTACACAAAAATTTGTCTCCTTCAAATCTCTCACATTGGATGGTATGTCATACAAAATTAAGAAAAAGTTAGGGAAACTTGTCAACTTCTCTAAAAGACATAATGAAAATGCAAGGAATATTTGTAAAGGAAGCCACCTGTAATATTCTTTGATTTCCATTTCAACCTTTTTCTTAAGTTGAACCTCAATGAGTTGTGAACTCAAATTTCTTTGAGAAGAATGTTCTTACAGTTGAAATTCAACATTTGCAGTCTTCCCACCTCTGTCACATGATGAGTATAAATTATTAAGCTCTCTTATGTCATTATCCAAAAAATTTCTTTCCTAGACACATGATTTTTCAAATAAAGGCTTTTATGCAGCGTAAGTCCTTGTCAAAATTTCATCTCTCATAACAACTGGCATCCGGTCAGAATTGCAACCTAAAATCGGACCTGCACCTGTTCATCTATTACTCAGGATGTGAATGGTGGAATATATGTTAGAGCACTCTTAGCATATGGCAGAGGCTGAACCGTCCCTCGCATTCCCTTTGCCAAGACCTCCCTTAGGACCAAGAGTGGTGGCCATTATTAGAAGCCCTGTGTGTTGAATGGCTTGGCATAGAATAATTTTCAAATTGAGCCCTATCCACACTTCGAGCATCTTGACTGGAAAATCCATGGTCACGTGGTCCCATATGGGGTTGTGGCCCTTTAATCCCACCCATATGTGGAAGTGAACCTGTATGTGCACCTGCCATGTAAGGTGGCATTTCACGTCCTCTCCCACCAGGATCAAGTGGTGTCACAAGTCTCCGACCTGAATGTCCCATATTGGTACCTCAAGAGCAGCCTCCCTGTCCATGTATTTCTTGCACAAAATCCCAATGCACTTCCTCTATTTTCTTGGGGCCCTCAACTTTCTTCCTTTGTTTCCATCCATTCCTCCTCAGATCAATAAGATCCTTCAACATAAACCTCAGCCTAGAGGGAAGCCCTTGGTGATTTGACATTTTTGTCATCCTATCGAAGTAAGCATCAATATGTTCCTTGGCCTTTGAATGGTCAATCATATGACCAATAGTGCTCATCAGTTTGCACAAAGCGACCACATTTTCCTTCTCTGGATGTTGAAATTCACCAATTAATTTCTTGGTGTGTGCTTGCATAATTCATTCAATCGACATACTTTCTTTATAAAGCTCACCAATAAACCTTATATTTCCTACCATTTGTCGTTGTGCTACAACCTTCTTGTCCCGTCCTTCTTCTGCTAAAAGGATTTTTTAACCATGCTCTTTTTCTTTCTCAGCCTCATCCTCTTCTCTTTCATCTTTTTCAAATTCTTCCTGGCATTTGCTCAAAAGAACTCGCTTGAAAACAACCTTCTCAGTATCTTCATAAAATTTAGGTATTCCTGCAGCAAGCTAAAAACTGAATTTTGCATACATTTCACAAAAATCCAACTCCATCAAGGCTTTGTCAAATATTTGAATATTATACCATAAAGACATGATGCAGAGTCAATATTCACTTCTTTGACATGTTCAAAAATTTTCTCAAAGTTTTTGGGCGTTAATTTATTAAGGATGGATTTAATTTGTCTTTGTTTCAACCGATCCTCATCGGAAACCTTTCCCACTTCATATTGGTTCTTTGATATATGAACTATGGGTAGAGAAGGCTATGGAGGAGGAATCAAACCCTTCTACGAACCAGAAACATGTTTCCACCTATCAGCATCATAATTATTTCTCACTAGTCCAACTTGTGGAAGTGGTTCTTTCACATAAGGCCCTCCATAAAGGATGACATTCATTCTTTCTTTCCAAGCCAGTATTATAACCTTGGCCAGGTCAAAACACATCAGAGGAACCACTAATATCCACATCCATCTGCATATCACAGCCATCAGCAAAAGCATCCATCGGCTTGGCCCATTTATCATCATCCAAACTGGCCATATTTATCCCACGACGTTCAAGTAGATAATTCCCACTCAGTTTCCTGTCAAGTCCTCTTGTAGTGCTTGCTAATGCATTAGCCTCTCCTACATGAATTGCAAGTGCTTGGGAATTTCCAAGTAATTCAATAATGTCTGAAAAAATTTCAAAATGATTTGGTAGATCTTTGCACTGATCCTTGACTGTCAACAAAAAATCTCCAGAGTAATTTCTGTCTCCTGAATATTCAGTAACTAAAATAGCTACTTGATTCATAAGAGTTGAAAGCTCAGTTGTATCTTCCCAGTCATCCACTTCTTCCAGGACTTGCTTCTCAGGATCCTTTGAATAAGTCTTACTCTTGATGTCATTAGTTACTATTTTGGATGGTTCTGGAAGGTTCACATCTTCCTGCTTCTCCTCTTGAACCTTATAAGCATTATATAAATCCCAATGAGAATTGAAACATTTGCCTTACTGGAAAAATCCATATTTTCTTCTTCTTGTTGAAAACTACTACCTTGGCTGCATCACCAATATTTGCAACATTATTCTTTGCAAAAACATTGGAAGAACTTTTATTCTCCTTTTCTGTCAATCTAGCTACTAAATCCTGCTTGCCTTCACTTTCAGCACGCAAAGATGACACCTGAAGTTGAGCAGAAATTTCACAAATATCACTATTAGTGGTGGATACTTGACCCTTATCTTGTGTGGCAATTGCCTTCAAATTGGCATTTGAACCTTCCCAAAATACGTTAGCACTATCATGGTTAGCCCTACATTTATTTCTATATCTAGAAGATTGTTTGCAGTCAACAACTTTGTTACTAGACAGAAAACCTAGTTTTTCCTCCAAAATAGCCATATCAACTTTAGGAAGGACTGTTGTAGCTTCTTATTGTAATTCCCATTCAGACACCTTGCCTGTATTTGTTGTTGACTGCTCAGATACAACTAACACTTCACCCTTTTTCTCTTTGAGTAGATTTTTATCAGAAACCACTGTACCATTGTCATGTATATGCAATTGAGATGCCAACCTACTCTCATGCATTCCATTGATTTTTCTCTCCCCAGCATGTAAACTAGAATTTTCTTTTCCAATGACAGAATTGGAAAAATAAGCCAGCTCTTTCTTTATGTCAACATCAGGTGAACTTGAAAACTCATATGGGGAATAAAAAACCACAATAGTCCCATGCTCAGGATGGAGAACATTTCCAAGATCTTGCTTCTCTCCAATTACATAATTAACAAAATTATTGTTGCAGCTTTGTCTAGCATTATCGCTTGTTGATTCAGATTGTTTATTCTTCACATTTCTAAGTTTTGAATCTGATTTAATGCCATCCTCACTGCATGGTGAGATTTTCAATGTTCCAACAAGAACATTATTGTTATCAAACTTCATATCTTCTGTTGTTTTCTTTACTACTCCAGCATCCTTTGTAGAAAACTCTATAATTGGCCCAAAATTTTCTGTCTTTCCTTCACATCCCTCACCAAAGCTTCCCAAAGATGAAGACATATCAGCAATGATCAATTCACTTACAGATTTGGAATCTTGTAAAGGTTCCAAGGTTCCCCTAGAAATATCCCTTTCGGTGATCTCATCTACAGATGATGAAACCCCTGATATCCTTAACGAGGGAGTGTCCACAACATTAACCTTGTTTCTTGACGACTTCTTTGGCGATAGTATATTTTCACATTTTGTGGGATTGTTAAATGACCCAGAAGGATGGGCTGTAGAATCAAGCTTTGGCAGTGAAAAATGCAAAATTGTTTCTATAGCTAGGTTAGAACTAGCCCCTCCATCAACAGCTTCAACGGACTTCTGTAGGGTTTTCATTAAAGGAGTTGTTGAGGTAGATGATGAAGTCTGAATCAAAATTAACTCCTCCACCTTCCTGTGAGAACCGCTAAGTTTATAATCCTCTGCAACCACCTCTCCTTTAGACTCCCTTTCCATATTTGAAGAGCTTCCTACCAATGCCATGTGTTGTTGCATTTGCTGATTTTTAGGCTTGTGCTCAAATTTAATCATCTTATTTGAAAATTAATTTGTTGAAAGACCTACTTGTTTTTTAGTTATGTTTTTATGCTTTTCACTAGTATGATGAGAATCCAGACTCAAGTGCAGAAAATACAGAACAATTTAAAATCGTACCATCAGAGAGATCACATGTTGTCACAGTAGGCATGTTCACTAGTGACAGTTTTACTCCATTTGCTTTATCTATAGTCAATAATTTAGATGGAGGAATAACGGAAAAATGTAAAGTACAATTATCTTCGTTTTTGAAAAATTAAACTACAAGAGAACTTGATTAATTTCCAAGAGATTTTGGCAAGGAATTTGTCTTTCCATCCAGAACTTGAACTGGAGCCAGAGTGGTTTCTGAAGCCTGTGGGAATGGTTTCAATATATCCAGCATCTCACCATAATGGATTGTAGCCAGTTTATTTTGTCTTTTTATGGACGTGAATCATTTGATATGTCGATTTTTGTCTTTAAAGGTTGATGAAAAGTATATGAAATGTTACCATATGACCCAACTAGCATCGATGAGTAGATATTCATTGGGCATGAACCACTTAAAGAAAAAGAACCTAAAAGTGGAGGTTTGTATGTAGGCAGTCCTGCTAATGGAGGAATGGAATCTTTAATTGATGACACAGCATCAAAGATCAAAGCAATGAAATAAAATCATTGTGGAAATAAATATGCAAAACTTTCTCATTTTTTGCATATCAAATATGCTCCAAGTATGGGCACAAACATGAGAGTTGAATTTTTAACTCTCTAGGATCTTGTCAATGTGGTCAACCAAAAATATGTCAAAAAACTAAATATTTTTGGGAATTCAAAACTTGTTTTGGATTGAGTATGCGGCAAAGTCAACATAGTGGCCCCTCATTTGGCTCACATTTTACAAGGTATCAAACAAGTCTACAACAAGTTGGATTGGTTCTCTTGTGGCGATATATACCATGAACTCAATACCCTAGCAAAGAAGCTCTCCAACTTATTCCACAAGTGCTAGAATACCAAGAGTATACTAATAATAATTTTGTGGGGTTTTTTGCCTTCCATATCTTGTTTTTTGTCTCACTTATTGCTATATTTTGTGATTATATATGTAAACAATCCAATGATATTATCTGAAAAGTGATAGAGATATTTTTTTGGGTTCAAATGTAAAAAATAACGGAGATGATGTCATAATATAATTTTGGATTGGTAACTGAAGACTGAAGTGCCTGAAGCTCAATAACATGAATTCTGATGTTCATTATTGAACTATCAGAACCCATTGAGGGATAGTTTTAAGATGTTCAAGAGGAAGTGAGCCCTTTCTGCTTTCTATTTTTGGTGATTATTTTTGGCCTAAAGTCGGCTACTGTTGCTACACTCTTCTATGAGCATAACCATATGCGAGTGGAAAAAATTGTTTGTAGGTCTCTGCTCTTTCTGTGGCTCTCATTCAATATTGACTTCTGGATAATTTGGGAAAAGTGTGCTGCAAGCCGAGAGAACACTATCTTGCTTTCCCAATCCAGCTATCCGGAACCTTGCAGAGAAAGATGAGTACGGGAATCGGTGTGAGCGAGGCCATTTCTGGTTATTGTGGGCCGCGAGTTCCGACCCCTCGTCTTTCTCGATGGTAGACACAGAGAACAAGCACGGATTACGGAAATAAGTGGACTGCTATCTCTAGATAACCTATTGTTGGGCGACTCTTATATGTAATATGAGTAAGTTGTTTCTATTCATGTACTATTACAATACTGTAATTTCATGGTACATTGAAGTACACTAAAAATATGAAAATCAATTTAAAAGCTGTAGTTATTGTATGCTACCACCATTTGAGTATTTTTTATCCAATCGCGTTGAATTGAGTTCTTATTTTTTTTGTTCAGGTTTATCTTGGATGTATAGTGTATACTACAGGTTTATTCTCATGTGAGTACAGCTGCTATATGAGAGAGCAAGTGCTTGTATATTTTACAATACCAGTTCCTCCTGGTATCTGCAGCCAAGGAGGAACTACAGGTCATTCTTTCAAACTGTACTATTAAGTGGTATTAGGATGTTTTTTATTTATTAGTGACATGTAATGTTGTGGTCCGATTAATATCATTTGTTTTGAGATGATGCCACATTGTGTCGGTTGTTTTCAAATATGCAAACATCAACTCTGTCTCTATGCACATGCTGATAATTTTGAGACGTATTCTTTTGAATTGTGTGAACAATATAATTACTAGAAGCTGGATTTTTCAAAAAACTGTTATTACAATTTGCGCATGCTTATAATTTTGAGACTTATTCTTTGGAATTGCGTGAACAATATAATTACTAGAAGCTTGATTGTTCACAAAATTGTTATTACAATTTACTGGTCATGGTACAACCCTTTATCATTGATAGTACTGCAAGTATTTTAGTGCGAGTGGATTTTGTCTCCATTCCAAGAACTAATTGTTTGATGGTTGAGATATTGGTGTTAACCAAGTGAGAATTTAAACATAGCAGGGCATGATTGAATGTGGTAATTTCTAGTAATCTCCAAAATTTTACAGAACTTTGTATTATACTTCTGAACAAACTCACATTAATTGTAAGAAAACTGAGAAACACTAATATTTTTCGAAAATTTGGAAATTAATGACAAGATAATATTATGATTAAGAAAAAGTCAATAAGATTAGAGGGTGAAATAAGTCATAAATTGACTATGGGAGCGTTTCCTAAATGCGAAATGATAAAGTGATAAGGGCACTCCTAAATGCTAAAACAATGGCAACATTAACATCATTGTTGGAAATAATAGTAGAGGAAGAGGAGGAAGTATCATTGACTTTGTCTATTATTGTTAAGATGCTGATGTAGAACTTGATGATGCCCTCTAGAGAGTACCTAGAGCATAAGGGGCCTGTCTGTACAATCCTAGGTGAACTCTAAAGTGAAATTAATTCTCTCCTAATATATAAGGCTAAGGGGAATAACCTCTTCATGCATCAATTAATATGAAGGCATGCCGAACTTGATGATAACCTCTTCATGCATCAATCAATATAAAGGCATGTTGAACTTGATGATGTCCTGTGGAGAGTACCCAGAATGGAAGGGGCTTGTTTGTACAATCTTAGGCCAGCTCTAGGGGCTTGTTTGTGAACTTTGGTTGCTTAAGCTAATCTAGTGATTAGTCATTTGTATAGTGCAGTGGCTCTATACAAAATTTGAACCTTCGACCCATGACTCCACACAGTTAAATTTCTCACTTTAGTGCATTGTGGAAGGTCATTTGTGAAGCTGTGATGTATATTTCAATAACTTTATTCCTACAAACCACTGGTAGCTATAATAGATAAGAATTAAGATTACCTGGTGATGGGGTTTGAAACTTTGACATTGAAGGATGAAACACAGCCCAAAAGGACACCCCAGTGCCTAAATACTCTGCCTAGGTTTGGGATCACAACCCAGAAATGCACCCGGGAAACAAAGCCAAAGACTCAATGTAGATTTCCAAAATGCAGCCCAAAATTGCAATCCAGAAAAATAGAGAACTGTGGCCCAAAAGCAAAACGAGTATTCTCTCCAGATAAATTTCAGATAACCGTTTTTAGAATGACACGTATTGGATGAATCTCAGCTTTAGGAATGCATAATGAATTAGAGAAAACAAACTACCCTTGGGATTTTGATTTAGTAAATTAGTGGGTATTTATACTCTGCCTAGGTTTGGGATCACGACCTAGAAATGCACCCAGGAAACAAAGCCCAAGACTCAACGTAGATTGCCAAAATGCAGCCCAAAATTGCAATCTAGAAAAATAGAGAACTATGGCCCAAAAGCAAAACGAGTATTCTCTCCAGCTAAATTTCAGATAACCGTTTTTAGAATCACACGTATTGGATGAATCTCATCTTTAGGAATGCATAATGAATAAGAGAAAAAAAAATATCGTTGGGATTTTGATTTAGTAAATTAGTGGATATTTATACTCTGCCTAGGTTTTGTTTCACGGCCCAGAAATGGACCCGAGAAACAAAGCCAAAGACTCAACGTAGATTGCCAAAATGTAGCCCAAAATTGCAATCCAGAAAAATAGATAACTGTGGCCCAAAAGCAAAACGAGTATGCTCTCCAGCTAAATTTCAGATAACCATTTTTAGAATCACATGTATTGGATGAATATCAGATTTAAGAATGCATAATGAATTAGAGAAAACAAACTATCCTTGGTATTTTGATTTAGTAAATTAGTGGATATTTATAGTTTTTAATCCAATTTTAGGGTGTAGAAGGATGCCTCTAGATTGGACAACTTACAAAATTGTTAGCTGCAATCCTAGAATGGATTTAGGGTAACATATGAAACTATCACCTCAAAATCAAGAAGAAGATTTTATCCAAGCAAAGTCATAAAAATAATAGAAGATTATTTCACCTTTGACCACGAAACAGGAGCCTTCTTTAAAGACTCAACATTTTTTAAGGGTCATTTAACAATCCCACAAAATGTGAAAATATACTATCGCCAAAGAAGTCGTCAAGAAACATGGTTAATGTTGTGGACACTCCCTCGTTAAGGATATCAGGGGTTTCATCATCTGTAGATGAGATCACCGAAAGGGATATTTCTAGGGGAACCTTGGAACCTTTACAAGATTCCAAATCTGTAAGTGAATTGATCATTGCTGATATGTCTTCATCTTTGGGAAGCTTTGGTGAGGGATGTGAAGGAAAGACAGAAAATTCTGGGCCAATTATAGAGTTTTTTACAAAGGATGCTGGAGTAGTAAAGAAAACAACAGAAGATATGAAGTTTGATAACAATAATGTTCTTGTTGGAACATTGAAAATCTCACCATGCAGTGAGGATGGCATTAAATCAAATTCAAAACTTAGAAATGTGAAGAATAAACAATCTGAATCAACAAGCGATAATGCTAGACAAAGCTGCAACAATAATTTTGTTAATTATGTAATTGGAGAGAAGCAAGATCTTGGAAATGTTCTCCATCCTGAGCATGGGACTATTGTGGTTTTTTATTCCCCATATGAGTTTTCAAGTTCACCTGATGTTGACATAAAGAAAGAGCTGGCTTATTTTTCCAATTCTGTCATTGGAAAAGAAAATTCTAGTTTACATGCTGGGGAGAGCAAAATCAATGGAATGCATGAGAGTAGGTTGGCATCTCAATTGCATATACATGACAATGGTACAGTGGTTTCTGATAAAAATCTACTCAAAGAGAAAAAGGGTGAAGTGTTAGTTGTATCTGAGCAGTCAACAACAAATACAGGCAAGGTGTCTGAATGGGAATTACAATAAGAAGCTACAACAGTCCTCCCTAAAGTTGATATGGCTATTTTGGAGGAAAAACTAGGTTTTCTGTCTAGTAACAAAGTTGTTGACCGCAAACAATCTTCTAGATATAGAAATAAATGTAGGGCTAACCATGATAGTGCTAACATACTTTGGGAAGGATCAAATGCCAATTTGAAGGCAATTTCCACACAAGATAAGGGTCAAGTATCCACCACTAATAGTGATATTTGTGAAATGTCTGCTCAACTTCAGGTGTCATCTTTGCGTGCTGAAAGTGAAGGCAAGTAGGATTTAGTAGCTAGATTGACAGAAAAGGAGAATAAAAGTTCTTCCAATGTTTTTGCAAAGAATAATGTTGCAAATATTGGTGACATCAAGAGTAAGACTTATTCAAAGGATCCTGAGAAGCAAGTCCTGGAAGAAGTGGATGACTGGGAAGATACAACTGAGCTTTCAACTCTTATGAATCAAGTAGATATTTTAGTTACTGAATATTTAGGAGACATAAATTACTCTGGAGATTTTTTGTTGACAATCAAGGATCAGTGCAAAGATCTACCAAATCATTTTGAAATTTTTTCAGACATTATTGAATTACTTGGAAATTCCCAAGCACTTGCAATTCATGTAGGAGAGGCTAATGCATTAGCAAGCACTACAAGAGGACTTGACAGGAAACTGAGTGGGAATTATCTACTTGAACGTCGTGGGATAAATATGGCCAGTTTGGATGATGATAGATGGGCCAAGCCGATGGATGCTTTTGCTGATGGCTGTGATATGCAGATGGATGTGGATATTAGTGGTTCCTCTGATGTGTTTTGACCTGGCCAAGGTTATAATACTGGCTTGGAAAGAAAGTATGAATGTCATCCTTTATGGAGGGCCTTATGTGAAAGAACCACTTCCACAAGTTGGACTAGTGAGAAATAATTATGATGTTGATAGGTGGATACATGTTTCTGGTTCGTAGAAGGGTTTGATTCCTCCTCCACAGCCTTCTCTACCCATAGTTCATATATCAAAGAACCAATATGAAGTGGGAAAGGTTTCCGATGAGGATCGTTTGAAACAAAGACAAATTAAATCCATCCTTAATAAATTAACGCCCAAAAACTTTGAGAAATTTTTTGAACATGTCAAAGAAGTGAATATTGACTCTGCATCATGTCTTTATGGTATAATATTCAAATATTTGACAAAGCCTTGATGGAGTTGGATTTTTGTGAAATGTATGCAAAATTCAGTTTTTAGCTTGCTGCAGGAATACCTAAATTTTATGAAGATAATGAGAAGGTTGTTTTCAAGCGAGTTCTTTTGAGAAAATGCCAGGAAGAATTTGAAAAAGATGAAAGAGAAGAGGATGAGGCTGAGAAAGAAAAAGAGCATGGTTAAAAAAATCCTTTTAGCAGAAGAAGGACGGGACAAGAAGGTTGTAGCACAACAACAAATGGTAGGAAATATAAGGTTTATTGGTGAGCTTTATAAGGAAAGTATGTTGATTGAAAGAATTATGCAAGCACACACCAAGAAATTAATTGGTGAATTTCAACATCCAGAGGAGGAAAATGTGGACGCTTTGTGCAAACTGATGAGCACTATTGGTCATATGATTGACCATTCAAAGGCCAAGGAACATATTTATGCTTACTTCGATAGGATGACAAAAATGTAAAATAACCAAGGGCTTCCCTCTAGGCTGAGGTTTATGTTGAAGGATCTGATTGATCTGAGGAGGAATGGATGGAAACAAAGGAAGAAAGTTGAGGGCCCCAAGAAAATAGAGGAAGTGCATTGGGATGTTGTGCAAGAACTACATGGACAGGGAGGCTGCTCTCGAGGTACCAATATGGGACATTCAGGTTGGAGACTTGTGACACCACTTGATTCTGGTGGGAGAGGACGTGCGATGCCACCTTACATGGTAGGTGCACATACGGGTTCACTTCCACATATGGGTGGGATTACAGGGCCACAACCCCATATGGGACCACGTGACCATGGATTTTCCAGTCAAGATGCTCGAAGTGTGGATAGGGCTCAATTTGAAAATTATTCTATGCCAAGCCCTTCAACACACAGGGCTTCTAATAATGGCCACCTGACTCTTGGTCCTAAGGAAGGTCTTGGCAAAGGGAATACGAGGGACGGTTCAGCCTCTGCCATATGCTAAGAGTGCTCTAACAGATATTCCACCATTCACATCCTCAGTAATAGACGAACAGGTGCAGGTCCGATTTTAGGTTGCAATTCTGACCGGATGCCAGTTGGTATGAGAGATGAAATTTTGACAAGGACTTACGCTGCATCAAATCTTTTATTTGAAAAATCATGTGTCTAGGAAAGAAATTTTTTGGATAATGACATAAGAGAGCTTAATAATTTATACTCATCATGTGACAGAGGTGGGAAGACTGCAAATGTTGAATTTCAACTGTAAGAACATTCTTCTCAAAGAAATTTGAGTTCACAACTCATTGAGGTTCAACTTAAGAAAAAGGTTGAAATGGAAATCAAAGAATATTACAGGTGGCTTCCTTTACAAATATTCCTTGCATTTTCATTATGTCTTTTAGAGAAGTTGACAAGTTTCCCTAAATTTTTCTTAATTTTGTATGACATACCATCCAATGTGAGAGATTTGAAGGAGGCAAATTTTTGTGTAGATGACCTTAAAGCACCATTGTTCCATTCAACTATGGTTTCGCTTTGGACATTAGATTCTTTTTTCAGGAAATATGTTGAAATTGATCTTATGGGGAATCTACTTAAACATTTATGTAAGTCCGAGCCTTTCTTGCTAAAACAAGGACAACTTACTGAAGGATAATGTGAAATTTTGTGTTTTTTCTTATTCAAGTTTGAATTTATTTAAGGATTGCTACAATCTATGGTCATTTGTGATTATGAATAATAACTATATATAATTTTGATGTTTCTAGGTTGGAGACCATACTATTTTCATTAGAGGATGCTACTGTTGATGTGCCCAAGGCTCCTGAGTTCCTTGGTCATGTAGGGTCAAAATCCACTAAGATGATTCGATGTCATTAGAACAATTTTGCATCCTTCCTCGGAAACAAATCCATTATAGAATAGGATTTTCCCAAGAAGGAATTTATAACATGAAACCAAAAAAATTACAAGCAATGTTAGTTTGTATTTCCAAGGCATATGATAGAGAAAATTGACTGTATTTAGGGCTACTCATCCATATAGGGTTCAATGTGCAATTGGTTAACTAGATAATGAATTGCCTTTCCTCAAAATATGTGCAATTCTAATTAATGTCTCAACCTATTCTTCTATCATGCCTATAAGAGACCATGGGTAGCTATTACTAATGGATCCTCCACCATTTTTTATTGTAGAGTAGGTGGTCTCAACAAAGTTATAACACAGTAAAAAAGAACTATAAGCTTGACAACTATACAAATAATATTTTCCCTAAACTTGACATATTTACTCTTTGTTGATTATGTTTTGCTTTTCGGTGATATGACCAAGGTAGATGCAATTATGCTGAAGGACCCCACCCTTGAAGAACTGAAATTCCTACCTTAAAAATTACCAACAATTGAGGAGCTAAAAGAATGAACACCATCTTTAATTTGATCCTAAATAGTCTTATCATCTTTGAGTATTTCCCTAATCACAATGACCAGTAGATTCTCCTCATGGATTATTTCTCTCATTCTATTTATTATTAAAATCCACAAAATTTATCCCTACATTTGAATCTTGGGTAAAAAACATATAGTTGTTATCATTTAAATTATCCATATCTCTTGGAGCCCAAAAATTCATTTGATTTGGATAAGCTTTACTTATAACCTTGAAATAAACCCTATTATAAGATGAAGGACCATTATGTCCTCTTGAGTCTTGACAAAGTATGATGGAATGAAATTGGGTGAAGACCAGATACAGGTTTACCATGTCAGAACCTAGGTTCATTGAGATGACAACCTTTTTTTGAAGATATCCACCATACAAACTAGGACCACCCATTATTATCGTTGCTATCTCTCTTTCATCATCAAGATTAACATAATAAGGACTTATAACCTGTGGAGGCCCATGGTAGTCATTGCAATGTAATTTATTAGAATACATGCCATTTCTTATTATGAGATTTACCACATCCGAAAATGACATCATTCACATCATTTTGAAGAAGTCTATAAATTAGGTCAACATAATTTTTTTCACATTTATGACTTCCCTCACATTTGTTGGTTCTTGAAGCTCGAGCACTTTGCGTGAACAATATAATTACTATAAGCTTGATTTTTCACAAAATTGTTATTACAATTTACTGGTCATGGTACAACCCTTTATCATTGATAGTACGGCAAGTATTTTAGTGTGAGTGGATTTTGGCTCCATTCCAAGAACTAATTGTTTGATGGTTTTTCTAAGATATTGGTGCTAACCAAGTGAGAAGTTAAACATAGCAGAGCATGATTGAATGTGGTAATTTCTAGTAATCTCCAAAATTTTACAGAACTTTGTATTATACTTCTGAAAAAACTCACATTAATTGTAAGAAAACTGAGAAACACTAATATTTTTGGAAAATTTGGAAATTAATGACAAGATAATAATATGATTAAGAAAAAGTCAATAAGATTAGAGGGTGAAATAAGTCATAAATTGACTATGGGAGCGTTTCCTAAATGCGAAATGATAAAGTGATAAGGGCACTCCTAAATGCTAAAACAATGGCAACATTAACATCATTGTTGGAAATAATAGTAGAGGAAGAGGAGGAAGTATCATTGACTTTGTCTATTATTGTTAAGATGCTGATGTAGAACTTGATGATGCCCTCTAGAGAGTACCTAGAGCATAAGGGGCCTATCTGTACAATCCTAGGTGAACTCTAAAGTGAAATTAATTTTCTCCTAATATATAAGGCTAAGGGGAATAACCTCTTCATGCATCAATTAATATGAAGGCATGCCGAACTTGATGATAACCTCTTCATGCATCAATCAATATGAAGGCATGTTGAACTTGATGATGTCCTGTGGAGAGTACCCAGAATGGAAGGGGCTTTTTTGTACAATCTTGGGCAAGCTCTAGGGGCTTGTTTGTGAACTTTGGTTGCTTAAGCTAATCTAGTGATTAGTCATTTGTATAGTGTAGTGGCTCTATACAAACTTTGAACCTTCGACCCATGACTCCACACAGTTAAATTTCTCACTTTAGTGCATTGTGGAAGGTCATTTGTGAAGCTGTGATGTATACTTCAATAACTTTATTCCTACAAACCACTGGTAGCTATAATAGATAAGAATTAAGATTACCTGGTTATGGGGTTTGAAACTTTGACATTGAAGGATGAAACACAGCCCAAAAGGACACCCCAGTGCCCAAATACTCTGCCTAGGTTTGGGATCACGACCCAGAAATGCACCTAGGAAACAAAGCCAAAGACTCAACGTAGATTTCCAAAATGCAGCCCAAAATTGCAATCAAGAAAAATAGAGAACTGTGGCCCAAAATCAAAACGAGTATTCTCTCCAGATAAATTTCAGATAACCATTTTTAGAATGACACGTATTGGATGAATCTCAGCTTTAGGAATGCATAATGAATTAGAGAAAACAAACTACCCTTGGGATTTTGATTTAGTAAATTAGTGGGTATTTATACTCTGCCTAGGTTTGGGATGACGGCCCAGAAATGCACCTAGGAAACAAAGCCCAAGACTCAACGTAGATTGCCAAAATGTAGCCCAAAATTGAAATCTAGAAAAATAGAGAACTGTGGCCCAAAAGCAAAACGAGTATTCTCTCCAGATAAATTTCAGATAACCGATTTTAGAATCACACGTATTGGATGAATCTCGGCTTTAGGAATGCATAATGAATAAGAGAAAAAAAAATATCATTGGGATTTTGATTTAGTAAATTAGTGGATATTTATACTCTGCCTAGGTTTTGTTTCACGGCCCAGAAATGCACCCGGGAAACAAAGCCAAAGACTCAACGTAGATTGCCAAAATGTAGCCCAAAATTGCAATCCAGAAAACAGATAACTGTGGCCCAAAAGCAAAACGAGTATGCTCTCCAGCTAAATTTCAGATAACCATTTTTAGAATCACATGTATTGGATGAATATCAGATTTAAGAATGCATAATGAATTAGAGAAAACAAACTATCCTTGGGATTTTGATTTAGTAAATTAGTGGATATTTATAGTTTTTAATCCAATTTTAGGGTGTAGAAGGATGCCTCTAGATTGGACAACTTACAAAATTGTTAGCTGCAATCCTAGAATGGATTTAGGGTAACATATGAAACTATCACCTCAAAATCAACAAGAAGATTTTATCCAAGCAAAGTCTTAAAAAGAATAGAAGATTATTTCACCTTTGACCACGAAACATGAGTCTTCTTTAAAGACTCAATATTTTTTAAGGATGCTGGTAAGGAATCAATAATGTGCACATCTTCCTTCAGTGTGTCAACAAAGTGGTGAACATCAAATATATCTTTAAACTCACTGTAGCATTTAAGCATTTCAATATCAACCAATATTTTAAGAGTTCCAAAGAAGAAAGTAACAACAGTATATTTTTCTGCATGTGAAGTCATGAAAAATCAAAGAAATATATAAATACCTTGGATCATCCCAGAAATAACTGTGATCTAAGGTTGGTATTACAAGCACAACACTCATAATCCTTGCAACAACAACCATATCACAGATCTACACGTTAAAAAATAGTGTATAAATATACAAGATTGAACATCTACATAACTTTCAAAAGGAACCAGAAAAAGTATTTCCTGTTGAACTCTATATACTTACTCCTGTACGCATTTGATTCAATCCACCATTAGCATTCACAACAAGATAACCATTGGTTCGCTCTCATGGGGCTGTAATAACATTTTTATGGAAATCAGGAATGTGAATGGCTGCAGTACAATTTCTTATGATTACTTCAGAAATTTTACTGAGGAATGGGAAGAACATACGCTTATTATGTCGAGGCCAAACTATGCAATGGAAGATATCCCTTTCTTTTTCGACCTGCAAAACTTGCATGTGTCCCTCTCCCTCATCATATGCTTTCCTGATCCGTCTGCTACTCCATTCACCTTCCTCCCGGCTGCTAGCGCCCCCATCCTCCTTTGAGCATTTTCTCCATAGTTTTCTATTGCCCGCACCTGAAAACCCTTAAAACTCCTTGCCGATGGCTTCTTCCATGCTCGAGCTCCATACTGGGAAGGAGAAATGTTATTTTAACTTGAGGTCTAAAATTTAAACTAAAAATGAATACTCTCTCCCTCTATTTTTCCAAAATATCATTTTTAATATTATGCTTTTCAAATATCATTTTTAATGTCATACCCATTGTTGTTTTGATAGATGTTTGTTGTTTAGATAGATGTTGAGCACACTCCTTGATTTTTTGTAATTCTTTGTAATGTCACAAATTATTTAAAAGAAAGCTTCAAAAATCAATATAATTTCATTCTAATAAATTTATTTTAAAAGCATTGATGATGAACCACACAATGAGTGGTTTGAAAGGTGTTGTTCTTAAAAAATTTATAGTGGTTCTAAAGGTGTTGATCTTTAAAAATTTATGTGATTTATCTAGAAGAGTTTTTAAAGAAATTAATTAATTAATTATTAAAATAAAATTGAGAACAAATAGTAAATTTAGGAGAGGATTTTGCAACCCATGGTTTTGCTCATGGTATTCCACCTTGCTAGCAAGGGGAATTAACCCGATCGTAGGTCCCAACTAGACATGCTCTCGTTTGGAATGGCTAATCCCAACGGGTTTTAAGGATTGTTATAAGGGTTAGGGGAATAATGAGTTAGTGGTTAAGGGATTAAGGGTTAGGGGCTTAGGGGTTAGAGGTTGAAGGTTTAGGGGTTAAGGGAATAATGAGTTAGTGGTTAAGGGGTTAGGGATTGGGGGCTTAGGGGTTAGGGGAATAATGATTTAGTGGTTAAGGGGTTACGGGATTTAGGTGCATTTAGGGGTTAGGGGAATAATGAGTTAGTTTTTAAGGGATTAAGGATTGGGGGCTTAGGGGTTAGGGGATTTAAGCGCAATTAGGGGTTAGGCGAATAATGACTTAGTGGTTAAGGGATTAGGGGCTCAGGGGTTAGGGTGTTTAGCAGTTATGGATTTTAAGGGTTAGGGGTGAGGGGTTAATGGGTTATGGGATAAGCGTTAACGATTTAGGGGTTTAGGGTTTAAGGGGTTAGGGGTTTAGGTGTTAGTGGTTTAGGGGTTTAAATGGGTTAGGGTTTTAGGGGTTAAATGGGTTAGGGGTTGGGAATTAGGGTTTAGAGGTTTAGGGTTTAGGGGTTAAATGGGTTAGGGGTTGGGAATTAGGGTTTAGAGGTTTAGGGTTTAGGGGTTAAATGGGTTAGGGGTCTAAGGGTATAGAGGGTTAAATGGGTTAGGGGTCTAAGGGTATAGGGGTTAAGGGGTTAGGGGTTAAGGGGTTAGAGGTTTAAGGTTTAGGGTGTTAAATGGGTTAGGTTTTAGAGGTTTTGTGGGTTAGGGGATTTAGCAGTTAAGGATTTTAGGGGTTAGGGGTCGTTAGAGGTTAATGGGGTTAGGGTTTAGGGGGTTAAATGGGTTATGGTTTTAGGGGTTTAGGGGTTAAATGGGTTAGGGGTTGGGAATTAGGGCTTAAAGGGTTACGGGTTAAGGGTTAGAGGTTTAGGTTTTAGGGTGTTAAATGGGTTATGGGTTTAGAGGTTTAGGGGGTTAGAGGATTTAGCAGTTAAGGATTTTAGGGGTTAGGGGTTGGGGGTTAATGGGTTAGAGGTTTAGGGTTTAGGGGGTTAAAATGGTTAGGGATTTAGAGGTTTAGCAGGTTGAGGGATTTAGCAGTTAAGGATTTTATGGGTTAGGGGTTAAGGGTTAATGGGGCTAGGGTAGGGAGTTAAATGGGTTAGGGTTTTAGGGGGTTAAATGGTTTAGGGGTCAGGAAATAAGGTTTAAAGGGTTAGGGGTTAAGGGTTAGGGTTTAGAGGTTTAGGGTTTAGGGGGTTAATGTGTTTGGGGTTTAGGGGGTTTAGGGGTTAAATGGGTTAGGGGTTAAGGGTCTGGGTGTTAGGGGTTAGGGTTTAAATGGGTTAGAGGTTTAGAGGTTTACGGTTTAGGGGGTTAATTGGGTTAAGGGTTTAGGGGTATACATGGTTGAATGGGTTAGGGTTGGGAGTATTGTTTGAAGGGGTTAGGGGTTAAGGGGTTAGAGGCTTAGGGTTTAGGGGGTTAAATGGGTTAGGGATTTAGAGGTCTAGGGAGTTAGGGGATTTAGCAGTTAAGGATTTTGTGGATTAGGGTGTTAATGGGGTTAGGGTTTAGGGTTTTAAGGGTTTAAGGGGGTTAAATGGGTTAAGGGTCGGGAATTAGGGTTTAAGGGGTTAGGGGTTAAGGGTTTAGAGGTTTAGGGTTTAGGGGGTTGAATTTTTTAGTGGTTTAAGGGGTTAAATGGGTTAGGGGTTAAGGGTTTAGGGGTTAGGGGCTGGGAATTAGTGTTTAAGGGGTTAGGGGTTAAGATGATAGTTTCATTGGTCTCTTTTTGTGCACAATAGTTGCTTATTATTTGTGTCTCAATGTAACAATTTTATAGGGACTGTTGCTTGTTGCCATGTATTCTCTATTTATTAGTTTCCAGTATTTGTTAGCCATTACTTTACATTTATTAATGAAGATGTTTATTGCAATTAAACCAAATGTATGTTCAATATCTAGTTGCGATGGTTCAGATGGAGGTGATGGACATGATGGCGAAGCAGCTGCTACATCCCTCTGCTGATCCTACTTTGGATTTAGCGGGTACTTACCCTTGCCCCTCCTCCCCTATTTTAAACTATTTTGATCTTTTATTCAATATTTCGACTAAGCTTGGTCCCTCCAAGATTACTTCCTCACCCTCTCTGTGTGTTAGTAACTTATCTATGGCTATGTACAGTATTATTAACACAATTCCCAATCTATCCATTGACATTGTCCCTTATAATTTGAGACCCAGAGAGAGAAAATTTATTGATAAGGAAATTTTTGGGGGTCTGGGGAAACTGCCCAATATCGAGAAAGGTAAAAAAAATCATGGGTAGGAGGTCTACTATTTCTAAAGCCCAACTCAAGGCCATTATTCACATTGTTGATGGTAGAAAATTATCCCTCAAAGTGGCTCTTAGAGCGGCGAGTTCCCCAAAAATTGTTTCCAAATGATTTTTCTCTCTTTTAATTGTAGGGGTTTAGCTAGTGAGCCCAAAAAACTAGCCTTTAAAAACCTTTTTCATTTGGACCATCCAGACATCATCATGTTGCAGGAAACCTTGGGTATTGAGGCACAAATCACTCAATTTATGTCTTATTTTCTTCCAAATTGGACCTTTGTTTCTTTCGATGTCAAGGGCCGCTCTAGTGGACTTATGACTAGACTTAAGAAAAATTCGGTTAATTTGATCAATTGCTGGACATAGAAATCATTGGTTGGTGTGGAGGCATACTCCATGGAACTGGGCTCAAATTTTTTGGTGGTAAATATTTATGGCCCCTATGTGGAGGGAATTTCTTTCTGGAACAGTTTGAGAAGAAAATCCTTTATGAATTTCCCAAACTTGATTGCGGGGGGTGACTTAAATTTTTCCTTGGGCCGTTGTGAAGCTTGGGGTCCATGTGCTCGGATTGATCCTTTGGCAGATTATTTCCTGAATATGATGCAGGATGGGTCCCTTTTCCATCCCTCCCTTACAAAAATAACTCCCACTTGGAGGAACAATACAGTGGGTGAGGCCCGCATTGCCAAAATATTGTACTGGTTTCTTTTAAGTGATGAATTTTCAAATATTCCTATTGGCTTTCAGTAATGGGTTGGATCTGGTGGGATCTCAGACCATTCCCCTATTCTCTTGGAGCTGGTGGGTTCATTTAAGAAGCCTCCTACTCCCTTCAAATTCAACGCTGGTTGGCTCAAGGAGGCGGATTATCACCAATTGGTGGTTGATCATTGGAGCTACCCCCCAATGGATGAGGGCTACTCACATGCCTAGGAATTCATTGATAACATGAAAAATATTAAAAAAAACAACATTCAATGGGTCAAAAATAAGGCCCAAAAAGATATGGAATCAATTAACATTATTAATGAGTCCTTGAGCTCCTTGTACAATGATGGGGAGAAGGGTTTTGTGGATGAGGAGGCTCGGAATAAGATCAAAGAGTTGGAAGCTAGAAGGGAGAAAATCCTTAATGATAGAGAAGAGCTTTGGTGCTTGAGAAGCAAGGCCATTTGGCTTGCAGCAGGAGATGAAAATACAAAAAAAATTCACAATTATCCTGGGATTAAGGCGAAGAATTTCAAAGATCTTTCTTCTATGGGGAGAAATAATTTCAAAAGCCTTTATACTGCTCAATAAGGGGTTAATATCAGGGATCTCATTCAAGTTGCTCAGCTTTTTCCTCATTCTATTGACGAAGAGAGCAATAATTTACTCTTGGCCCATATGGAAAATAAGGAGACTGAACATATTTTAAAAGCTATACAAGCTGACAAAAGCCCTGGGCCTGATGGCTGGATTGTGGAATTCTTTCAACACTTTTTTTAGCTGATGGTGGATGCCATTACAAATGTGGTGGAGGAATATCGGTCACTAGGCCACATTCATGGCGTCATCAAATCTACATTTTTTACCCTCGTTCCAAAAAAATATGCTTTGTCCTCTTTCGATGACTTTCATCCTATATCCCTTTGTAATTGTATCTATAAAGTTATTTTTAAAACGATTTCCAATCGATTAAAGCCTATCCTCTCAAGATCCATATCAAAAGAACAATTTGGCTTCCTGGATGGAAGGCAAATTCATGAAGCCATTGGGGTGGCACAAGAGACTCTCCACAGTATTAAACTATCCCACAAAAGATGTATGGTTGTAAAGATTCATCTCTCTAAATCATATGACAGATTCAATTGGTTATACCTAAGACTTCTATTGACCCATCTTGGGTTCCATATTGATTTTATTAATTGGGTTATGAGCTGTATTACTAATATTTCTTTTATTGTTCTTATTAATGGAGCAACCTCACAATTATTTTCAAATCAAAGAGGCTTGAGACAAGGATGTCCATTATCACCATTACTATTCCTTCAGGAAACTAAAGGCCTTAGTCAACTCATTCACTAGGCCAGAATATCTGGGACCCTTGGGGGTATTGGCTTCTGATTTTATCATTACACATCTCTTTTTTGTGGATGACATTATGTTATTCAGCAATAGTAACAGGCGCGAAGTCAAAACATTAAAGGAAACCTTGGATCTTTTCATGAAGGAAACAGGCCTAACCATCAATAATCAGAAGTCCTCCCTTGCACACGAGGGCATTTCTGAAGTTGGCCTATTATGGAATTTTGGCCTCCTTCCTTTTCTACAAGCGCCATTGGGAACATGCATTAAGTACTTATGATTTCTTCTTAAGCCGAATGGGTATCACAAACAATATTGGTATTGGCTGGTCTCAAAAATTGAAAAAATAATTAATTCATGGAGTCATAAGTGGCTCTCTAGAGTGGGAAGATAAGTTCTTATAAAATATGTTTTATTAGCCATCCATGTCCATTGGATCAGTTTGCCGTGGGTCCCTATTGGTATTCTCAACAAAATTAGAAGCATCTGCAGCAAATTCCTTTGGTCAGGCAAGGAGGACAAGCAAATTCTTCCTTGGGTGGTGTGGGATAATATTGCAAAACCTAAGGAATGGGGAGGATGGGGTATCAAGAAAATAAAACCTTTCGCCTCGGCTCTGGCTACTAAATATATCTGGAGGATTCTTTCTGAAAATAATTTATGGACCTCTGTGGTTAGAAGGAAGTATATTGATCTTGTTCCTCTGGATGATTGGATTAGAACATTGGATAAAGAAAATAAGAGAGTTTCCAACATTTGGAAAGCTACCATTCATGTTTTTGATCTGGTGGGAGAAGGACTTGCCTGTAATATTGGTAATGGGGAGCGTTGTAGGATTGCTTTAGACCCTTGGGTTGGCTACAATGAAAACTATTTTCTCTCAGAGGATCTTAGGGCTTATTTGAACTAGAAGGGCGTTATTACGCTTGCCCATATCAATGCACCTATTCAGTCCACCATTTTGGCTTAGGCTTGGAGAAAATTGGATGAGATTGGACTAGAAAATCAGTGGGTTGATGAATGGCAGGCATACATAAAAGTGCTGGAAAATACCTAAGTGCATTTAAAAGAGTCTCCTGGTAGTTTTGTCTGGGTTGATTAAAAATCTGGGATATACCCACCCAGGGTTGGATATGCTTATATTATGGCCACTAAGGAGGAAGGGAATAAATAATGGTGGTAGAAGGCTCTGTGGGAGCTCGTTTTCCTTGCAAATTCCAAGTTATTTTCCTGGAACATTGTCTTCCTGAAAGTGTCGACGTGGGATTCTCTACAAAAACGCTTCCTCAAAGGTCCTGGGTGGTGCTGTCTATGTAAAGAGGTGGAGGAAACTATTGAATACTTATTCATATTTTTTCCCTTTGCCAAGAAGGTCTCGGAATATACTCTTACACACTGTGATGTGGATTTTTTCCGGGCGGGAAATAATTGTAACTATGCATGGAAGTCCTGGTGGGAGAGATACAAAGATCAAGATCACAGATGTCTGCCACTGATTATTTCCTGGGGCATTTGGTTATCTAGGAAAAAATGTGTCTTGAAATATTTCCTTTCCTCCCCGACACTGGTGGCAGGTCAAAGTGCTGCGATATTCATGGCCTCCTCGTCCACTTCCTCAACTGCTAATCCCAGACGGGTGCTAAATGAAATCATTCTCCCAGATACTCCTTGGGCCTATTTTTATGGAGAGTTTTCTCAGGGGCTATGTGGGACTAGCATGGTCATTGAAAAAAACTCAAACATTTATTTTGTGGCCTCTATCAGTTTTGGCGTGGGGACAAACAACTTTGCAGAGCTACAAAACTTAAAAAACTTGTTGTGCTAGTTAGTTCACCTGGATATCACCTCGATTAAAATATTTGGGGACTCATTGAATGTCATAAATTGGTTTAACAACATGCATAGATGTCAAAACTATTTATTACTGCATATTCTTGATGAGATTCTATTACTAAAAACACATTTTACATGGATTTTTGTTTGCCATTATACATGGGAACAGAACAAACAGGCTGACGTTTTGTCTAATATCGGTCTTAGACAAGCTCAAGGCTCATGGTCAATAGAAAAAAATGATGGTATGGTGGTCCATGTGTCTGACACTAGACCATACTGATGGAGGGCCTTCCCTCATCATGCAGAGTCATGTTTATATTTACTGTTTTATTTTCTCCAACATTATTATATCTTTTGGAGCTATGTATATTTGTTGCCTCATATTTTCTACAAAAATATCTATTTTTTGTATATTTATGGATTTCACTGATTACATAACACATTATTATTTTATTGAACTTGCTCGTCTCTTTGTTGTGGAGAGGTAGGGTTTACCCAGATGGCTTTGCGCCATTGTCATATCTATCAGGTGTTTCTCCTTATTCGGAGGCCCGAAGTGATGACATGCTTATGGTTGCTATGCTATTTTACCATTTTAGTAGGTCTTCTGTCTAATATGGTCTCTAAGTGATATCTTGATTTCACAGTTGGAACCTTCACTCCCATGGGTGTTGGTTGGCCGGTCTTTTTTTCCTTGTTCCCTCTGGGGACAAGGACTTATGGAATGCTACGACATATGTGATGCAATTTTTTGTTTCTGATAATAGAAAGTTTGATTTTTTCTCAGGAAAAAAATAAATGTTATATTTATCTATTTATTAAATGTGAATATGAAGATTTAACCTTAGATTTAAAAAAAACTCATACGTTTAGCATAAATCAATGAAGTTTAAAAATTAAACTTTATGGCCAAATATTAAATATAAATATAAATATTAATTTGGCTTTCTAATTAATATTATAACATTTACTAAAATTATAATGAAGGAATTAGTATAAAGTTGATAGATGATACATGAAATTATGTTAATTGTAGATGAATCCATCTGCACTGTTAAACTTTAGAGACAAAAGTGTATTCATAATTTTAACACTGTGAATTCAGAGACCCCTTTGTCTCTAAATTTTAACACTGCAAATGGATTCAGAGACACCTATAGTGAAATGTAACACTTCGGTACAAAAATTGCAATTTTCCATATTTGGAGTGACACAATTAAAAATTACTGACATAAATGACTAATTCATATACTTTTTGTACTTGTTATTTGGCCATATTTTTATTCTTGGACTATAATAGTCATTTACATTAATCATTATTAATTTTTTCACTTATTATCTAGTCATATATTTTAATCTTAGACTAAATTAGTCATTTAAGTTAGTCGCTTTTACTTCAGTCACTTATTATCTAGTCATATATTTTATCCCTAGACTAAATTACTTGTTTCAGTTAGTCACTTTTAGTTTAGTCACTTATTATCTAGTCATATATTTTATTCCAAGACTAAATTAGTCATTTAAGTTAGTCATTTTTAGTTCGGTCAAGTAAAATTTCTCAAATTTAGTAGTAATTCACTTGAAATAATTGTGGTGACTAACATTTTTAGTCACCTAGTCATTAATTTCATCATTTTTTACTAGTGACTCGAGCCATTCGGCTCACACCGGTTCGTGGTGCTGCCTGTAAATTTACAGGCCGCACCACGACTTGTGCTAATGGTATCCACACCGGTTCTGGGGTGGTACCAAAACAATGCACCATGCTTTTTTAAATTAAAAAAATTGCGGTGTGGTCGGTTACCTGGCCTCATCGTTGACCATGTTGAATTGCAAGAAAGCGGTGCGTTGATGGAAATATGCGCCTTGGGGCAGGTATTTTTGTTAGTGCACCACCCTCCCGAACTGGACATAGTCAACGGTGCGGTCATGTAAACGATCACACCGTTGACTATGTAGTGATGTTAGGAGGGCAGTGCGCTTCCTAAACTATATGCCCCGAGGCACATAGTTTGGTTAGCGCACCACCCTCTCGACATTGGTACATTTTCAACGGTGCGGTCAGTTATACCACTGCACCATTGACCGTGTAACAATGCTAGGAGGCTGGTGTGCTAAAAATCTATAGGTGAACCGCCTCCGGTGTGCGAAAAAAATAGACGCACCATTACCGGTGCATGCCTGTTTTTTGTGGCGCACCAGCTGTTTTTTTTTCAATATATATATATATATATATATATATATATATATATATATTCCTAAATACATGTCTTATTTAATAAAAAAAGTTGTATTTAATGTCAATCATTCAACGACATCAAAGGAGAGAAGAGAGGGAACAATAATAACAAGAAGCGGACCAGTATAACGTGGTTCACTTGTGGGAGGCATGAGAGAGGGACAGAGATATGTACCCTCACCCTATTACAGTAGCCACCCAGGCACTCCTAAGGGAGATAGGCCTCCTCAAGTTTTATGAGGAGGTTACATCCCTAAAGGGCCATGGTGCATTTTTGCGACAACTTATCCACAGGTGGAATTCCCACTGATAGGCTTTCTAGGTTGGTCCTAATCAATGGTACGTACCCACCGAGGAGGAAATATATTTCATTACTGGCCTATTGAGGAGAGGGGTGGATTTTCCCTTGTTCCCATAGGTCCCCTTTGGCTATGCAACAGGGATTCAGTTTATGTACTCCCAGAGATACATTAACATGGATATATTGTCTCCTGCAGATTTTCAGGTCTCTGATGGTCAGTTACCTATTGCTTCATTTGGTGGAGAGGAGGTGAGGTGCCTCTCACTACTGATTTCGACCATTTCACACCATACCAAAGATGGGAAATGCATTAGTTTCCCGCTTCTATTTTATGTTTATTCATTATTACAGGCGCCACGACTTGTGAGGTGGTATGCCATTTTTTTGCGGCAGTTCTGTACAGCTTTAGATAGATGTCGTGCTCAAGCACAAGGGGGGTGAACTTCCATTTTGATTCAGAGCTATTTTGTTTAATTTTTTATAGGTTTCCAGAGATGAGGCCTACTTTTGTTTGGTAGCCTCATAGGCCGATGTTACATGTACGGATGTAGAAGTGGGGACAGATGATGCCCAAGTGGGGTGACTCAAATTTTTTCATGAGGATATCACATGATGCACTGGAGTTGGTGGCTAGTGTTGATGAACATCCCTTTTTTCTGTTCCCCTGTCTGTATGCTGGTTTGGATTGGTGAGGGTGTGCCAAAATCCTTTTCACAGATGATGAGTCGTTGGATGATAGAGGTAATATTACTGTTTTCTTTAAATTTATTTTAACATGTTCTTAAATTGTTTAATGAAATTGTTTAATTATTTTTATGCACTTATATACATTTTGCAGACATTGGGTCATTTGATGGCAATGAGATGCCACCACCACCAAATGATCCAGGTGTAGATCCTGATGATTATCAGGAGATGGCATATGTCGAGGATCAGACTGGTACAGAAAGACATGGTCCTCATGTTGTGCAGGTACCCGTTGGTGTGAGGCATAGGCCTGACACTAGATTTAGGATGGATTTGGGCGACCAACTCTGTGGACTTCTTGTGGAGGGGGGAGTTAGGCCCACCACTATGAGAGAGATACAGGCTGATTCTAGGCTGGTAGAGATGTGGAGAGGCATGCCACGCGATATGTTGACCCTAATGTGGCATGTCATAGGATCTACTAGCTTAGTGACGCAGTTGAAGAGGGCCCTTCGACGTAGCCATGTTCGAGACAAAATACATCGAAAGTCGAGCAAAAACACATCATATGATTATCACAATCAGGGGATTGATCATTGTCCACCTTGCGCCGCAAATGAGCAGCCTACAACATCAACCATCAGTCACGATCATGAGCAGGCTGTACCATCCCCATCGAGTTAGCCTTCTTAGCCTACAACATCCAACATTCATGATCATGAGCATGCCAAACCATCCACATCGAGTCATCATGATCAAAAGCCTGTAACATTCAACAATACTTATGATCATGAGTAGGCTAGACCATCCATGTCGAGTCATCATGAGCAGTCGACAGTTTATCTTGATAAGCATGAGGCACCACGAAATCAACAGGCACATAATGATCGACATATATCTGGGCTTGTCGAGGCTGCACCATTGCTTGAGCAGGCCTCAACTAGTACTACTATTGATGGTGTACCACCAGCTGATATTTGACATTTATAATACAGTTGTATATTTATGACATTATATATATATATATATATATATATATATATACATATATATATATACACACACACACACACACACACATATATATATATATATATATATATATATATGTGAAATTGTAATTGTATGTGAAATTGTAAGATTGTAATTGTAATTGTAATTGTATGTAAAATATTTGTAAAATTTTAATTGTATTAATGCGAAATGATTGTAACTGTAAAATTGTAATTGCAATTTTAATTGTTTGTAAACTTTTAAAATTGTAATTTTAATTGTAATTGTATGTGAAATTGTAATTGTAATTGTAATTGGATGTAAAATATTTGAAAATTTTTAATAGTATTAATGTGAAATGATTGTAATTGTAAAATTGTAATTGTAATTGTAATTGTAATTGTAATTATATGTAAAATATTTGTAAAATTTTACTTATATTAATGTGAAATGATTCTATTAAAATTTTTAAATTTGTAAATTTGTAAAATTGTAAATAATTGTAAAATAATAAATCTAGAATAATATGAATTTTTGTAACATAATAGAGTTTAGAAAATAATGCAAATAAATTCATGTACTTTAGAATTATCATTATTTTATTATGATCTAGCATACCCAAAAAAATAACTTTATACAGTACGTATTATTTTTTAGATCAACATAATTGCAAATTATCAAGTGAAATATTGATTTTAACATTAACAAAATGCAAGTTACCAATTAATTCAATATACATATTATAATGTTCAGAAAAAAAGAGCCATATAAGTTATAAGGTAATTAAGTCTTGTTTTTTAAAAATTGCCATCTTAAAATTAATAAATGATGAAATAACACATGTACCATATCACTCTCGGTTCTCATGATCACCCTCATTATCTTCCAGTTCGCCTAGCATGATAATACTATTATTCCCAAAAATATGTTTTGATCTAGGGTCATGTCTCTATATGAACCACCAATCCCTATCCAACACATATGGGTAAAAAAACACCTGGTTGCAGTGTTTGGGGAAAACATAGGGCTCCTTAGGTTCATCCCACATCTTCCTAGAGTTGATTCATATCCGCCTACTATCACGACCTTCCTTTACATTATTCTGATCAAAGGTGTCCCACCACTTGCATCTAAAAATAACACATTGGAAAGAATAGAAATCCACTTCAATTATCTCTTGTATCTTTTCGATGTAACCTAACATCTCTCGTACTAGGTTTTGATCACAGTGGCTAGATCGACTAGATTGATTAAACTCGACTTCCAATCCACATTATTGTGTCATGTGTCCATCATCAACATTTTCTGTGTGAAAATGGTGTCCATATGACCAAATAGAGGGGAAAAAATGCACCTATAAAAAGTTTAAAAATCATAGTTTCATGTGTCTTATAATAACCCAATAGTTAAAATATGAAATATAGATGTAATGTTATGTTCCAAATTAGGAACAGCTACACTATTGGGAATAATCTGAGTTATTACCAATTTGGAGCTACAAAAATATGTCATATACAGATACAAAATCACTTAACCTTCAATAAAATATGCAGCAACAACTTTATATAGCGTTTTATAAGGCAAAAGGTCGGGAAAAGTGAGGATTTAGGCCCTAAAATGAGTATATTCAGATATCTGCATAAAAATAAGATGGGAAAGTAGTTGGATCTGATAGCTAGGTTTATGAGGGACTCCCATGTCAAATTTCAGAAAAAAAAAAAAAGAAAAAAAAAGAAAAGAAAAGAAAAGAAAAGTTTTTCTATGTTAAACAGTTCCTCCTTTCCTAACTACGCTAGAAAACCCTGATTTCCCATGACTAGAAGTATGCAGAAATTTACTGAAGCACATGAGCATGATTTTCTGAAGGGTATGAATGAAATAAGGTCTAAAAATTGACAAATAAGATCAGGTGCATAACTCATACATTTTACAGAAGAAGAATGAAATAATACAGGAGAAATCCTCAGAAATGAGGTGCTACAACCATGACAAAAGATTGCATAACCATGACAGCGTGATTTTTAGGGCTGAAGCAGTAGTTTATTGATTCTTCATATCTAGATAAGATCTATACATAAAAATATATATCCAATACAGATCCATGTACAAGAAAGGCTGATCTATACATTCCCCTTGGGGATTTGCTCAAATCATGAAGCACCGGAAGTAGATCTGAGATCTAAGAATGTAGATCTGCAGAATGATTCAGAATCTATGAATAATACAATTACATAGCATATCAGATCTGAAACAAAAATTTATTGGATGGCCAATCCATGGATCACCACAGTGAAAGGAAGAATCCCAACATCGAAGATCTCTTCTCCAAAATGCAATCAAAGCACCCTGCAGCTGTAGATCTGAAAATAATGCTATCTTAGGGAGAGAAAAAACATTTTATCTTTTGAGAATGATTTGGCCTGATGCCAAGATGTGGATCTAAATTATAATCAGCAAATGAAATCTTCCAGGAGGTTAAAAGACACACTCACTGAGAAGAACCATTGCTATCATCTAGATCTAAGTAGATCTAGTATTCCACTTGCTGCAGCTCACAAGACAGCTCAACCTCAACACGAGAAGCGTTGTAATGTAAGGTGAAGCTTGGCCCAACCATGATAGTGGACAAGTTTAGCACAATTCTCCTCCAAGAGCTGCTCAAGGAAGGAGGTGGGATTCCTGAATAGGAATACCCAACAAGGGATGTCTAGCAAACAATTCCTTGTGAAATGATAATATTCAACAACAAACCTTTCCTTGCTACCCTCCTCTTCCTTTTATAAGATAGGATTCTTGCCAAACCCTAAACCACCTTGAATGAATTAACCCTTTTCACATTAGATCCACCTTCTAGAACTGCGCTGTCCCTCAAAGAGGTTCAATGCATCTAGACTGCGTTGTGTGACTTGGTCAAAGATGACCCATTCTTGTGATTTAACCCATTCACGCTTGTAAGATATAATTTACATAGCCCAAATATGTCTTTTTTCACACAGGCATTGATTTATTCTTGGTTTTCAGGAGTTTTACATGTCACCCTTTACAATTTATTCATCAATCATGAAATGCAAAAATAAACAAGGAAAAATTAATGTTCCTATTAGTTGAAGCTAATTTAGGAACATTACAGCCTCCCCCTCCCAAATGTTGCTTGTCCTCAAGAAACTGCAAGGGTGTTGCAAAACTTCCCCTTATTCACTTGTGGCCTCCTCATCTGTTAGTCTCCACCATTGCTTTGAATCTTCTGCAATAGCTCTGTCTTCCAATGGTCCTCCCTCAATATGCAAGTTGGCCTTTGGTGAATAAACCCAAGGGCTCTCATCATGAATAAATGGAGGGTTTTTGTGGAAACCTTCTTGCTGATCCATGGCCTCCTCAAGGTAGAAGTGATGAAAATCATGGGGGTTTTCATGATTCATGATAGTCTCCCATCTCCATGCTATCATCCAAATGAAGTGGACTACCTCCCATCTTTGTAATCCATAGAAAAAATCCTCCCCAATACATATGAGAGGCATGCTACCAACAAACATATGGCTCTCTTTACAAAGAGACAAGTAATCTATCATAGTGGCCATATAAAATCTCATGCTCCCATTGAAGCATGCAATGCAAAAAGGATGGGGAACTCCTTTCCCCAAGGGCACATCCAACAAGTGTGTCTTTCCTCCAACTATGCCCCCAACAAAGATAAGGACATATTCAGCTTGTGGGATCATGATTAGGAGCATTCTAGCTGCCATGTATGATAAATGAGAAGGAATATGTTCCCTCATGTGCAACCAACGTAGTTTTATCCTTAACTTCCATAGAATAGGATGTGACAAGTGCCTTCCCCAACACTTGTTTATTGCATCATATCTTCTGAATGCTTGGAGGAAATGCATCATAATTGGTGTAAAAGAATCACACCATGAAGAATGGAATAGCTTTCCAAGACCCTCCAAGGAATGACCTGCATCAACATGGTTCATGGTCTTGAGTAGCCCATGAAACCCATCATAAATAGTTCCCCTTTTTGGAGCTATATTCTACAAATGAGTGTTAGAAAAACATAAGCATATAGGAGATACATGATAATGATCAAAAGGAAAATCCTCTCTATATACTTGCTTTACATTAGTGGGGTAACTCATGGATGAGTTCCCTCTCACACTCAATGGATAAGGAGATGTGAATGGTGGCTCTTCCCAAGAGCTATGCTCCTCCTCCTCTACCAAGTAATCCATGCACATCTTCATGTGAGAGTGCACCTCTTCTTTGAAACATTCCCATATGAATCCACCCAAGAGAGTATATGCTTTGACAATACCAGTGGGTTTGGAAAGCATGATTTCATAGATGGCATCAAGTAGTCCTTCCTTGAGTTTGGAGTCACTAACCAAAAGAATAAGATTATATAAATAGATAACTCCATCCACCACCTTGAAACTTTCATTCACTACTTCCCCATCAAGAACCCCACATGTGAAAAGGTCCTTGGAGTATTCCATCTTGAGTTGGGAATTCCAATAAGGATCCAAGCTCTCCAAGAATGAAAGTGCTATAGAGGTTTGAAATGCTGCCCCCATCATATAATGGCTCCCTTCTTTGACATCCTTGATATCAAAGTCACATGATGGAGCATCATCATCTTCCTTTTTCTGCCCCAATTGCAGCTAATATTTCCCAAGACAAGGTTGAAGCATATGGAAATCAACTTCCCCTCAGAAAGTCCTTGTCTTCCAAAACTTCCTCCTTTTTGCCCATTCATACAAGAGGGTTAGGATCCTATTTGATATCTTCATAAATATTCTTTGTGAATGAAGAGATCATGGGCTGCCCCAAAGATATGGAGTTTCCATGTGCCCTCATGCTCATGCCATAATAGATATTTGATTTCTCCTTTCTCAGCGCATATTTCTAAGTGGGAGTTAGCAATGCACCTTTTAGGAAACTGCTCATCTCTCTCTAGAATTCATGAGAGATTTTCTGCACTATGCTAGCTTCTCCCAAGGCTCCCTCCCTTGCCAAGTATGTATATACTGCCCATATTTGAGATAACACATTATATTTCATCCTATCAAGAGGTGCTCCTGGTAAATTACCTCCTTGCAAAGAGGTGTCAAGGCATAGAGTAGAATGAGGATGTAGGTAGACAGATTTTTCCCTACCTTTCATGCATAAGTCTTCTTTCCTTCTTTTTGTTTCAAAGCTTTGAAATAGGGAAGGATCCATGCTATTCTTCTTGTGATGCCCTTCCTCCTCTTTTCCTTCTTCTATCATCAAGATCTCATCATTGACAATGATGGTACATGCTGCTCATGTGTTGTACCAAGAGCTCTATGTGTGAGATCTTGTGGAACTTCTTGCAAGAGTGCAAGAGTTTCTTCCCTTAGAGAAAGTGCTCCAACTTCTTCTTCGTGAGGTGCTTGAGGTGACTTTTTTGTGATTGCATTATCATCTCATGTCTTCTCCTCCTCTTCAATAGCTGAAATTTTCCCATCATCAATGAGAGACATTAGATCTTGGTCATATATTGAAGGAGAAACCTTCATGATTTTCTCTTGAGAAGAGGACCCTTCACTCAAAGGATATCTTGCCCTTGGAAAGGCATAAAAAAAACTTACACCTTCTTCCATAGTCTTTAGAATTGGATTTTGATTCATAGACCCTTCTAACTCATGCAAAAGATTCATCTGATGTGGTTTGACAATGTTAATAGAAGATGATACACATCGAGCTTCATCAAACCGTTCTATCAATATTTCAATAAAACTTTCATAAGTAGGTGTATTGGAATTCTTTGAGGAAAAAGACTCAAACCACCACCAAGCATATGCTTTACCTTCAAAATTAAGCGATGCTACTTTGATGGCTTCAATCGATGAAACTTGATGTTGTTGCACAAAGTTATCCAGCTCCTCCACCAAAACTCTGACTGGACATTTAGGTGATCCATCGAAGATAGATAAATAGAATCTACCCTTACCATGCTGCTCCTCCTTTGTGAATTTTACCTCCTTGATCTTGTAGAATCCTTGGAAGTTCAAGTTATCTTTGAACTCCTTGGACTGAGCTTCATACTCCTGCAAATACTCTCTAAGGGTCTCCTTCTTAGGCACACCTCCTTTCTTCCTCTTCATGAAGAAATCACAGAAAGAATGCTGAAGCTTTGATGATATGGATGAGTGCACATATCCATGAGATGAGGATTCAAAATTTTCCTCATGTATAGATCTTGTAGATCTGATCAGAAGATCTTTCCGCTCTTGAAACTTCCTAGGAGTTTCACTACTTCTCCTTTCTTCTTCTTGTTCAACCTCCTTTGAGAGGTTCTTCTTAGATCTAAAATATGATGAGAGTAAACCCATATTATTCATCATTCTGACCTATCTCCTTGCTTTACAGCACTTTGGCTTTAAGCCACAGGCTGAGCCAAAGATCTTGCTCTGATACCACTGTACTGTTCCCAATTAGGAACAACTACACTATTGGGAATAATATGAGCTATTACCAATTTGGAGCTAAATAAATATGTCATATGTAGATACAAAATCACTTAACCTTCAATAAAATATGCAGCAGAAACTTTATATAGCATTTTGTAAGGCAAAAGGTGGGGAAAAGTGAGGATTTAGGCCCTAAAACGAGTGTATTCAGAGATATGCATAAAAATAAGATGGAAAAGTAGTATTATCTGATAGATAGGGTTATGAGGGGCTCCCATGTAAAATTTCATCAGGAAAAAAAGTTTTGCTATGTTAAACAGTTCCTCCTTTCATAACTAGGCTAGAAAACCCTGATTTCCCATGACTAGAAGTATGCAGAAATTTATTGAAGTATGTGAGCATGATTTACTGAAGGGTATGAGTGAAATAAGGTCTAAAAATTGAAAAATAATATCAGAGGCATAACTCATACATTTTACAGAATAATAATGAAATAATACAGGAGAAATCCTCAGAAATTAGGTGCTACAACCATGACAAAAGACTGCATAACCATGACAGCATGATTTTTAGGGCTGAAGCAGTAGTTTATTGATTCTTCAGATCTATATCAGATCTTTATATAAAAATATAGATCCAAGATAGATCCATGTACAAGAAAGGCTGATCTATACATTCCCCTTGGGGATTTGCTCAAATCATGAAGCACCAGAAGTAGATATGAGATCTAAGAATGAAGATTTGCGGAATGATTCAGAATTTTTGAATAATACAATTACATAGTAGATCATATATGAAACAAACATGGATTTTATGGCCAATCCATGGATCACCATAGTGAAAGGAAGAATCCCAACACCAGAGATCTCTTATCCATAATGCAAGCAAAGCACCCTGCAGCTGTAGATCTGCAAATAACGTTGCCTTAGGGAGAGAAACAATGATTTAGCTTCTAATAATGATTTGGCATGATGCCAAGATGTGGATCTGAAGTACAATCAGAAAATGAACTCTTCCAAGAATTTAAAATACACATTCACTGAGAAGAGCCACTGCTTTCATCTAGATCTAAGCAGATCTAGTCTTCCACTGTAATGTCCCTTTTTCAGAAACATTGGCAATTGACAAGGAAATATATTCTAGAGATGGACTGAATGGGCATTTACTGGATTTTTCACCTTCACAAGGAAGGATGAACTCTAGAGGCTTCCTGGCCCACTATCAGACTCTGTCTATAGAGTGATTGTCAAAGGACAATATCCCCAAGAGGGAATACAACACTATTGGGAATCTTGCAAGATAACCCAAAGATGCAGCTACATCAATAAGCAAAGACATAAACTAGAAATAGTAGTGAACACATTATGCCAAAATGTATGGAAACCATTGAGCCATTTTATTATGAGATAATAGCAGCAAATGATACAATGAATGACAGAAGAATAAGGCTAGAAGCCTTCCATGAAAACACATGTCAAAATACAAGTGCTTCTCTATAGCAGAATGCCCATGAATAGGGACTGCACAGTCATAGAAAGGAGACTACTGTACTAAGTGAAAAAAATCATAGGATCTGCATAGATATGGCTCATACATCATTGGGAGAGAATATTTAAGCTCCCAATCACTACCTCAAGTCAATCCTAAAACGATTGGTTGAAATATGAAAAACTGGAAAATACCGGAGTTGCTGGGTAGCTGTAGCAACTCAATACATAGAATGGAATGGATAAGGCTGAATGGATGAAGTTGATGAAGAACCCTTCTCCTTTGGAAATCTTAAGTGCAAGGCTGATCCCTACACCAAAGATCTCACCCTTTGAAAAGCCTGCAAAACCCTCACTGCAAATGTGCTCCAATTTTAACGCAGTCTATGAGAGTATCTACGTTGTAACTAATGGAAATGGTTGGCCTCCTACCAATGATAGTGGATTATGCTCAGAAACCATTCTCACTAACCTCCCGGAAGTAGAGAACTTCCCTCCTCTGAAAGATCAGCTAGAAATGGTGTTGTGGGAAACCTCCAACAACACCTAGCTACACTGTACAATAATCTGCTCCAGACACTGCGCTGATGAAGATGGCTGATGCTATGGCTTGAATGCTGGAATATGGAGGATGAGTGCAATCCTTCATGAGCTACTCAAGAAGGAGATGAAATCCTAAACAGGACTCCCTCGTGCCCGAGGGCACTGCAGCTCTGCTGAACAGCAAGAGGCAATAATTTCTCTCTATAGACAAATAATTAAATGATCTAAGATAATCTCAATGGGATGCCTTGCCTCTCTTTTAAAAATAATGAAGCCTCCATATTTCTTCCTCTAGAAGTTTCCTTCCTCATGGAATATTCCTCCACTAAAACTGCGTTGTCCCACCTAGTGCTTGCCAACTCATGCCAACGCAGTTTGACTTGGTCAATTAGGCCTTGTCCATTTGCATTTTAACCTCTTTCACACATGAGGGTGTAAAATCCATCTCCATGGTGATCCATTTTCACATTGTAGGGGATTTTATTCCTGTTTATTACATAAATGGGCCACTTTACCCATTTTTATTCAAGAAAATAAAAATGTGGAACTATAATGTCCATTTTAGCTTGAGGCTAAAAATTGGGACATTACAGTCCTCCCCTCCCACATTTTTCTTGTCCTCAAGCAAATGCATAGAGAGAAAAAAATTCCTCCTCCTTCTTCTCTTGTGGCCTCCTCATCCATGGTCCCACCACTACTCAAATATGCTGCAACAAGTCTGCCCTCCAATGCTCTGTCCCAAGTATGCAAACTGAAGATGATGCTTCTTAGGGAAAGATAGAAGGTGTAGTGAAATCCTTCCTGCTGAAATGTGGCCTCCTTAAGGTAGGAGTGATTATATGCATGGGATAATGCTGCTCCCAATGATGATCCTCTCATCCATGCTATCATCCAAATGAAAATCTCAACCCCCGGTTCCTGCAATGTGTTGGTGTTGAATGGAGAGTGTGCTTGTGCTTCTCAAGATGATCTCCTCTCCATTTGAAGTGCTCATGGGGCTGCCTCTATCCTTGGGCTGAAATAGTATGGCCTCCAAGAATGGCCCAAGCTACCCCATCAAGAAAATCAGCCATGAAATGCCTCTGCAAATTCTCCAAGTGGTCCCTCCCACAAGATAGTGCAAGTAGCAATGTGGCAATCATGGTTTTCCCATGGTATCTCCTGCAAGATAATGCATATATAGTGGAGAGAATCATGCTCCCAATGGGCTTTGCATACAATACTCTCTAAATAGTGCTCCTTATAAGCATACAAATATCTGAAATACAATGGAGCAATATGCAATAAAAGTAAGTTGTCAAATGATAGCCGGAGAGTGGTTCCAAATTCCACTCATGGAACCTACACAGTGCCTCCTTGGCCTGCCTCAAAATCAAAATAACAAGTGCTAAACTAGCCACTTGTTTGCTACCACAACATCTCCTCATAAGATGAAACATGAAAATACCATGTGGTGTCAATGGTGCACACCAAGAGAATGTGGCTTCCCCCACAACCATCACAAAAATAGCCAAAATAAAGGCTATTGGTAGCTGCAAGTACATCATAACAGATGCAAGAGGGAATGATCCTCCTTGATCAATATGTTTCTCATATAAAGTAAAGAGGTACACAATGTGAAATTATACCTTCTCTTACATGTACTTGAGACCTTGAGCTAAAATAGCTCATCATGAATGCTCTCCCTCTTCTCCAATGAGTAAGGGGAATGGTTATGCCATCCACTCTGAAATCAACCAAGCTATGCATATATTCATATGCTAATTAATATCATGATGAATTCCCTCCATATGAACTCCTCTAGCCAGTCAAAGTATGCATCCAAGTGCATAGCTAGGAAGCCCTCCTACGCTGCATGCAATAGTGTTCTCCTTGAGACTAGAAACTCTAGTCAAGAAGAGTCTGCCATGATGATAGATGATCATATCATCCACTGAGTATCTACCACCTCCATCAAGGCCATCCAAAATCATGCATGCATCAAGATCCTGGGACCTCTCAACCAGAATCTGAGTCCTCCATCCCGGATCAATCCTCCACATAGACAACGCTAGTGTTCTACAATATGGTGCTCCATCACGCTGTTATCTGCTACCTTGACATCCCCTCATGCCAAATTTATCCTCAAAGTTGTTGCTATACCCATCATGTAGCTGCTCATGATCAAATAGAAATGGTGATCTCTGAAAATGAGCCTCCCATGAGAGACTATCACCTCCAAAGAATCTCCTGATCCTGGCCAATGTAAGCATGAGTGGCCTCCATCTACTCCAATGCATGAAAGAGTCCTTCCTCAAAGGAAGTATCATCTCTCTCACCAAATCAATGGAGCAGTCAACCTGCATCATGAAGATGCAACCCTCTATCCTTGCAGCAACATCTTCCAGCACAGTATGACTGATGAGAGTGGGTGATGCTGAAAATGAGAGAGTGTCTCCCTCCTCCTTGAGTCCATCCCAAACTCTCTGCGTTGTGCTGAAATATTCCAAGGTTTCCACCTCCTGAAATCAAGGTGTGAGGCCCCCAAATATGGAGCATCCAACCTCCTCTTCTGATCTAGAGGTCTCCTTGGTGCAATGTCTCCATGCAGTGAGACACCATCATCAAGAGATGACTGAATGTATGAATGGGGAAAACCGTCCATGCTTCCACTATGCAATCCAATCATCATCTTAGGTGCATCAAGCTCATAAAATAGATCGGGTGTGTTCTCCTCATCCCATGATGTTGATCATCCTCCCTATCTCTTCCTTATATCTCCATAGATCTGCACCTTATCATCAATGGCACAGATGTATCATGATTTGTGCCTTGATCTCTACATGGGAGATCTTGGGGAATTTCTTGCAAAGACACAAGAATCCCTCTATGTGGAGCAAGATCTCCTCTTTCCTCTGCATGAGGAAATGGATCAACTCTAGTTATATGAGTGCAGTTTCCCTCCTCCTCATCAATTGTGTAGGGGAAACTTCTCCAAAATCTGATCTCCTTTTGAAAAAGAGACCTCCATGCTCTCTTGTGCAACAATATGAGATGGATGCCTTGCCTTCAACAAAGTGTGATGCAATATGTCAGCCTTCTCATCAAGGTTCTGAAGTGGATCTGAGTTTATGTTTCCTTCCCTTTCATGAAAAGTCTTGGTTTGTTTCTCTGCATATGTTTCAGATTTTCTCCCACCAAATCCTTCCATCATTATTCCAATGAATCTGAAATAGGAAGAAGTATTTGCATCCTTGAAAGAATATGAATCAAATATCCACCATGCATAGGTCTGACCTCTGATAGCATCTCCTTTGGAAACTTTGTGCTACTGCAACATGGTCTTCAGCTCCTCTACCCATGCTTTGGATGAACATGTATGTGAATCTATCTTTCTGCTATCTCTTCACCTTAGACTTGCAAAAATCCATGAAGTGAGATGATCTCTGAATGCCAGAGTTTGAGACTCATACTCCCTCTGAAAATATTCAAGAGTTTTCCTCTTGATCACCTCTCCTTCTTTTCCCATCTCTTTCATGAAAAAATTGCACCTGTGACTACTTTGTGCATCAAAGGATGTAACTGCATGCTCACATTCCTCATTAGAAAACCTAGAGTTTGTTTCTGCATCAAACCCTTGTGGTGATTCTTCAAATATCTCCCCTTTCTTTTGCTTGGGGCTCCCATGAAAGCCCTAGATGGATTTAGGGAGAAGCTTGGCTAGCTCATCTCCTTTTTCTTTCTTCTTCTCCACAAAGTGGAGTCTTCCTCATCTTCTTAGATGGAATCTTGGTGAAGATCCACAGGATGAACCAAGATTATGCTCTAATACCACTATAATGTCCCTTTTTTAGAAACATTGGAAATTGACAAGGAAATCTATTCCAGAAATGGACTGAAGGGGCATTTACTGGATTTTTCACCTTCAAAAGGAAGTATGAAATCTAGAGGCTTCTTGGCAAACTATCATACTCTGTCTATAGAGTGATTGTCAAACGACAATATCCCCAAGAGGGAATACAACACTATTGGGAATCTTGCAAGATAACCCAAAGATGAAGCTACATAAATAAGAAAAGACATAAAATGGAAATAGTAGTGAACACATTATGAAAAAATGTATGGAAGCCCTTGAGCCATTTTATTATGAGATAACAGCAGCAAATGATACAATGAATGATAGAAGAATAAGGCTAGAAGCCTTCCATGAAAACACATGTCAAAATACAAGTGCTGCTCTTTAGCAGAATGCCCATGAATAGGGACTGCACAGTCATAGAAGGGAGACTGCTGTAATGAGTGAAAAACATCACAGGATCTGAATAGATATGGTTCATACATCATTGGGAGAGAATATTTAAGCTCCCAATTAGTACCTCAAGTCAATCCTAAAAGGATTGGCTGAAATCTACAAAACTGCAAAATGTCGGAGTTTTTGGGTAGCTGCAGCAACTCAATACATAGAATGGAATGGAGAAGTCTGAGTGGCTGAAGCTTATGAAGAACCCTTCTCCTATGGAAATATTAAGTGCAAGGATGATCCCTACACCAAATATCTCACCCTCTGAAAAGCCTACAAAACCCTCACTGCAAATGTGCTCCAACTAGAACGTAGTCTATGAGAGTATTTGTGCTGTAACTAATGGAAATGGTTGGCCTCCTGCCAATGATAGTGGATTATTCTCAAAAACCATTCTCACTAACCTCCTAGAAGTAGAGAACTTCCCTCCTCTGAAATATCAGCTAGAAATGGTGTTGTGGGAAACCTCCAACAACACCCAGCTACACTTCACAATAATTTGCTCCAGACACTACGCTGATGAAGATGGTTGATGCTATGGCCTGAATTCCGGAATATGGAGGATGAGTGAAATCCTTCATGAGCTACTCAAGAAGGAGAGGAAATCCTAAACAAGACTCCCTCGTGCCCGAGGGCACTGCAGCTCTGTTGAACAGCAAGAGGCAGCAATTTGTTTCAATAGACAAATAATCAAATGATCTAAGATAATCTCAATGGGTTTCCTTGCCTCTCTTTTAAACATAATGAAGCCTCCATATTTATTCCTCTAGAAGTTTCCATCCTCATGGAATATTCCTCCACTGAAACTGCGTTGTCCCACCTAGTGCTTGCCAACTCATGCCAACGCAGTTTGACTTGGTCAATTAGGCCTTGTCCATTTGCATTTTAACCTCTTTCACACATGAGGGTGTGAAATAAAACTCCATGATGATCCATTTTCACATTTTAAGGAATTTTATTCTTGTTTATTATATAAATGGGCCACTTTACCCATTTTTATTCAACAAAATAAAAATGTGCAACTATAATGTCCATTTTAGCTTGAGGCTTAAAATTGGGACATTACATCCACTTACTGCAGCTCACAAGACAACTCAACCCTCAACATGAGCACCGCTATAACGTAAGGTGAAGCTTGGCCCAAGGCTAATAGTGGACAATTTTAGCGCAATTCTCCTCCAAGAGCTACTCAAGGAAGGAGGTGGGATTCCTGAACGGGAATACCCAACAAGGGATGTCTAGTAGACAATTCCTTGTAAAATGATAATCTTCAACAACAACCATTTCCTTGCTACCCTCCTCTTCATTTTATAAGATAGGAGTCTTGAAAAACCCTAAACCACCTTCAATCACTTAACCCTTTTCACATTAGATCCTCCTTCTAGAACTGCGTTGTCCCTCAAAGATGTTCAATGCATCTAGACTGCGCTGTGTGACTTGGTCAAAGATGACCCATTCTTGTGATTTAACCCATTCACACTTTAAAGATATAATTTACATAGCCCATATATGTCTTTGTTCATATAGGCATTGATTTGTTCTTGGTTTTCAGGAGTTTTACATGTCCTCCTTTAAAATTTATTCATCAATCATGAAATTCAAAAATAAACAAGTCAAAATTAATGTTCCTATTAGCTGAAGCTAATTTAGGAACATTACATGTAATTACATTTGAAAGGTGCATTACTAAGTTTCAAATGTACATATAAATTAAATAGATTATTACCGATTTGGTTCACCCAATCCCTAAGTTTAGAGCATCCTCTTCAGTACGCGTGTAAAGACCGGTTGCACCGTATTTCTCTCTGACTTGGTCAACAACCCAACTGTTGGGGCATATTTTTGGCATATTTTCTTTTAAATGATCGTGATAAGGCACACTTCTACCATTCAACCATCTGAATTATTTCTTGTCACTATCCCATTTCATCCTCTTTTTTCGTACAATGCGACCCACAGTTGTTTCGCTTTGGAATTGTAAACAACGAATTTATTGATTTCTTCAATTTTTGCATTCGTTGATGAAATAAAAATGAAATTATATAATACATAGAGATTAAAATATACATTATATCAAAGTTCAACGTGAATATTTACTTTGTGTAAATTTGAAAAATTATAAGTCGCTTACTCTTTATCAAGCACTTTTTTCCATTTGTTTGGAGCAACTCCCCTTGTCTTTTGTCTTCATCCTTTTCATCATCCCAAATCAGCGCACCTGGTATGTTTTCAATCTGCTTTATATACTCAACTGCATAATAGAAAGACTCATACGATATGTACCCCTCTACCATCGACCCCTCGGGTTTTTCCCTTTATCGAATAAACCTTTCAATTTCTTCATGTACCTCTATAAGAAGAACATCCAACAACAAGAAACCACCGCAAATAATTCAACCTCATCTACTAGGTGGATTAGAAGATGAACCTGCAAGTCCATGAAACTCATCAGTAGTTCCTTCTCAAACATTCAAATAATATCAACTATCTCTTGACGCAACCGTGGAATGCTAGCCACATGAATCTCCTTTGACGTGATCCAACGTACAAATGCAGATAATTTAGATATGACACATCCTAGGTCTTGGGGGAATTCATGTTTCACACACCCATGCATGAACAAAGGATAATGTAATGTTCCTTTTTCATAAACATTGTCAATTGACAAAGAAAATCTATTCCAGAGATAGACTGCAGGGGAATTTACTAGATTTTTCAGCTTTGAACAAAGGATGAGCTCCAGAGGTTACCTGGCCCACTAGTAGACTCTGTCTATAGAGTGATTTTCAAGGGACAATATCCCCAAGAGGGAAACACAACGAGATTGGGAATCTCTTAAGATAACCCCAATATTGCAGCTACAACAATAACAAATACATAAAATGGAAAATAACAGTGAATCATATACACATGAAATGCCGAAGAATCCATTGGCCATCGTATTAGAACATAGCAGCATAAAATATACAAATCCTTGAGGGAATGATCACTCAAGATAGGCACTAGAAGCCTCAAGAAACTTGTACATGTAAATATGAGATTACACTACTGCATAAGAAAGCCCTAGGCCATGACTGCGGAGTTTTAGAGAGGAACTGCTGCATAAATAATGAAAATACAATGATATAGAAATTTAGGCTAAAATAAGAAGGGGGAGCAAGATCTCAACCCCTAAAAATAAATAACATCAATCCTTTAAGAGGATTGGATGAAATCTATGCAAAAAACTATAATACAAAAATGCCGGAGTTGCAGTAGTTGCTGCAACTCAAGAGATGTAAATGGATGGAGAAGGCTGAAATAACTGTTGTATATGAATATCCCTTCTCCAATGAAAATCTGAAGTGAAAGGTTGATCCTTTCACCCAAGACTTCCCCTCCAAAATCTGCTAATCCCTCACAGCAAATAGTCACCAAGAAGAACACTGTATAAGAGAGGGACTGCACTGCCAATGATGGAATGTGGTTGGATTGATGCCAAATATGATGGGATATGCTCATAAACCCCCTTTACTAATCTCCCAAAGGATGGAACCTCCCTCCAGTAGAAAACTAGCTCCAGATGGTGTGCAAAAATCTCCCCAGCAACACCCAACAACACTGCACAATATCTGCTCCAGAAACTGCGTTGATGTAGATGGATGAAGATATGGCCTGAATTTTGGAATATGGGGAATGGATTGCAATCCTTCATGAGCTCCTCAAGAAGGAGAGGAATTCCTAAACAGGACTCCCTCATGCCCGAAGGCACTGCGGCTCTGCTGAACAGCAAGAGGCAGCAAAAAGTCTCTAAGACTCGAATGTAAAATGATCAAAGATAATCTCAATGGCTACCTTGCTCCTATTTTAAACAAGTGAGCCTTCCATCCATGGGCCCTACTTCAAATTAGGGTTTCCTTCCTCTAGAATCTTCCCTCGTATGTTGTCCCACTTAGTGCTTTCCAACTCATGCCAACGTAGTTTGACTTGGTCAACCTTGGCCAAACCTTTATGAAAAAACCTCCTTTCACACATGGAGGTGTGAAATATAGCTCAAACATGATCCTATTTCATACTTAGAGGATTTTTATTCTCTAATAATGAAAAAAATGGGTCCCCTACCCATTTTATTCATCTCCTTAACAAAAATTAATGTTCCATAAAATTTGGAACATTACAGTCCTCCCCTCTCAAAATATTGCTTGTCCTCAAGAAATTGCAAGGATGAACTAAATTTCTTTCTGCCCTTCCTCCTGTAGCATCCTTATGTGATGATATCCTTAAGAAAAAGATGCCATATCAACAATCAAGTCTTCAAGCTGTCCCTCCAACATATGCAATCTAGCCTTTGGGTGAACATCCCCAAACAACTGTCATGTAGAAACAACTATCCATGAAGGAAAAAAGAGTTGTCTAAGGGCCTCCTTGAGGCATGCTATCTGATATATAATGGGACTTATCATCCCCATATGAACCTCTCATCCCCAAGCCATCAATCATAAAAATAAGCTACCTCCCAACAAGGCAACTCATGGAAAATCTCCCTCCACCTTGAGCTCTGGAAATGAAGGTGGGATGAAAATCTGATCATGGAAAGCACTATAAATTGCCCCATGCTATTCTCTTCCCCACTTATGACAAGTGTGGAGTGTATACTGATCCTAGGCTGCAAAAGTATTGCCCTCAAGTGGAAAAATGAAGAACAATCCTTCAAGGATTTCTTCTCCATCAATGATAATCCAGCTGGCCTAAGACATGTCATCTATGATGAATAAGACAAGTTCACCATAGAATGCCCCCATGACATGTTTTCTATAGGTTATACCATGTGCAGAAATATGCAAACAATGCCTCATAGGGTCACAATGCAACCTCATCCACTGCAGCTGCAGAAAATAACATGGAAAGTATTGCAAAACAACTACCACATCTACTACTAAATAGTAAATAGATGAGTGAATAAACAACATAAGGTAAAATTCCTACCCATATAATACAATGGATGGATAAAATTAGCAACTCCATGGCGCACCCCACAAGTAAGCAAATATATGGTTGTAGCCATGCCTCCTCTCATGTTCCCCTTAGAACATGTACTGCAGAAAATATGGGAGTTCTTCCTCGTCATTGACACATTCATCCCATGTGTCTATCCTCTGATCATGTTCTCCATTAAGATAAAATAAATATCAGCGAAGGATACTACACTCAGTAATAAAATGAGGAAATTATTGAAGGTTTCATGTTATGCAAAGATGTACCAACAGTCTCCCAAGTAGTCACAGCGCAATTTCCCAAACTGCTGCTTTGAGAAATGATATGGGAAGTTGTTTTCAACTCATGGATAAAAATGTATGTTCTTACATATGATAATGCATGGTAAGTGGCTGAATATAAATTCTGAACATACATGGAAGGTAACACTTTCCCAAGGCCATATAAAAGATGGCTGTCTCCATCACATGGTTTGGCCCAATTTTGCTCATGGAGCAACATGAAAAATCTGCCCCTTTGAGAAGCCCTACATTGCATCATAATGATAAGAGTGTGTAAATCAGAAAAGGTAAATACAAGAATATTACCATAGTCTAGAAGTGATATGATAGATGTATCTATGCATGTGATCCTCCTCCAAAATGACAGCGCTATGAGCTCATGCAAAAAGGCTCTTGCCCATGCCAATCTTTGTTCCTTGACATGCTCCCTGTCAAGAACAACTCTGGTGATGTTGCTGCAAATATGAAACTTCTCCCAAGAGGGAAATTCCTCCCAATCAATCCCAGCTAAGGAGTGATCCCTTTGCACTATGAGAGTGCCCTCCTCCACTCCTGCAACACCATCAATCATATGAGAGCAAATCTGCTTGTGCTCTCTCCCATCAATTCCAAGCAACTCAAGTGCTTGCTGCCTCCTCATGCTCACATCATATGACTCATGTGATGAAGGTATCATGACTGATATATATGTCATATCAGAAATATGTATCCCTTCTCCTTGCTGCCCAAGGATGTAAACACCCTGCCACTTCTCCTCTTCTTTGGTATTCCTCCCATGAGGGCTACCATCCTCCCAAACCAATTCTTTCTTTCTGCATTTCATGAGAGTTTGAAATGCAGCTCCTTGGAGACCTCTTAGGAAAGGCCTCTCTCCCATGACTATGTTGGACCTATGAGGATCTAAATGTGATGGAGGTGATGTCTCCTCTCCACCCATGTTCAACAGCGCTGTTGATTCCTCCAATGATGTAGCAGCTGTCTCTTCCTTCGATTTTACAATTTGCTTCATGGTTCTCCATGGAGGTGTCATGGTTTATTTCATCCTCCAAAAGTTTACACTCCCACCTTGAAGGCTGAATTAAAATCATCAAAGATGTATGAGGATGAGAGTTCTTCTCCTCCTATAACCCTTTTCATAGTGCAGTGAAAACATGAGGCCCTAAAGTGGCCATGTGGTTTGATCCTTGGACCTCTTCATATGAAATTTCACCATCCTTAAGATTATTTGCTGAAATAGAAAGTGGAAATTTACTCATACCTTGGTGGATCTTGGGATCTTCTTGTGTGGCTGCAATGGCTTTTCCTCCAATTTCTTCTTCATCCATAGATGTTGTAGGCTGCTCCTCCAAATCTCTAGCAGCGTTGGTGCAATCCTCCTCCCATGGTGGTGTGAGCTTCTCTTCCTTTGTCCTTTCCCAATCAAAGGTTTGGATCAACCTTTGAGAAAAGACTGCAAAATAACTCACCCTTGAATGGACCAAGGGTTTGAACCACCAAACAGAGGTTTCCTCCTCTATGTACCGCACTGCCATCTCCACTGCTTCTTTCTTTGCCACTGGATGTAGCAATAAGAATGCCTCCAGTTCCTTCTCCCAAGCTCTAGCTGAAGTAACCCCATCAAATGTATACAATAGAAACCTATTGCCTCTGAGTTCTCCTCTTCCATAGAGCCTTCTCTCCTCCATCTTCTGAATAGACTGTGGGAATGTTTTAGCTCGCCTAAATGCTACAGAATGGGGTTTATAGTCACCCAGGTCCTTGCTTAAGATCAGAAAATCCAAGCATCTCCCATGCTGATCTTCAAGAGAATGACCTTCCTCTTCTCCCCTTCTCTTCTCCTCCTCCTTAGGGGGGCTCTTATTTATTCCAAAAAGAGATGAGCTTAGGCTCATCTTATTCATTATTCTCCTTTGAAATTGAACTCACAGGCTATGCTATTTTGATGCTCTGATACCACTGTAATGTTCCTTTTTCAGAAACATTTTCAATCGACAAAGAAAATATATTCCAGAGATAGACTGCAGGGGAATTTACTAGATTTTTCACTTTGAACAAAGGATGAGCTCCAGAGGCTACCTGGCCCACCAGAAGAATCTTTCTATAGAGTGATTTTCAAGGGACAATATCCCCAAGAGGGAAGCACAACAAGATTGGGAATCTCTTAAGATAACCCCAATATTGCAGCTACAACAATAACAAATACATCAAATGGAAAATAGGAGTGAATCATAAACACATGAAATGGTGAAGAATCCATTGGCCATCATATTAGAACATAGCAGGATAAAATATACAAATCCTTGAGGGAGTGATCACTCAAGATAGGCACTAGAAGCCTCAAGAAACCTGTACATGTAAATATGAGATTACACTGTTGCATAAGAAAGCCCTAGGCCATGACTGCGCAGTTTTAGAGAGGAAATACTGCATAAATAATGAAAATACAATGATATATCAATGTAAGCTCAAATAAGAAGGGGGAGAAAGATCTCAACCCCTAAAAATACATAACATCAATCCTTTAAGAGGATTGGCTGAAATCTATGCAAAACACAATAATACAAAAATGCCGAAGTTGCAGTAGCTGATGTAACTCAAGAGATGGAAATGGATGGAGAAGGCTGAAATAGATGTTGTAGATGAAGAGCCCTTATTCAATGAAAATCTGAAGTGAAAGGTTGATCCTTTCACCCAATACTTCCCCTCCAAAATCTGCTAATCCCTCACAGCAAATAGTCACCAAGAAGAACATTGTCTAAGAGAGGGACTGCACTGCCAATGATGGAATGTGGTTGGCCTGATTCCAAATATGATGGGATCTTCTCATAAACCCCCTTTTCTAATCTCCCAAATTATGGAACCTCCCTCCACTGGAAAACTAGCTCTGGATGGTGTGTGGAAATCTCCCCAGCAACACCCAACAACACTGCACAATATCTGCTACAGAAACTGTGCTGATGTAGATGGATGAAGCTATGGTCTAAATTCCGGAATATGGGGAATAGATTACAATAATTCATGAGCTCCTCAAGAAGGAGAGGAAGTCCTAAACAAGACTCCCTCATTCCTGAAGGCATTGCAGCTCTACTGAACAACAAGATGTAGCAACAAGTCTCTAAGACTCGAATGTAAAATGATCAAAGATAATATCAATGGTTGCCTTGCTCCTATTTTAAACAAGTGAGCCTTCCCTCCATGGGCCCTACTTCGAATTAGGGTTTCCTTCCTCTAGGAGCTTCCCTCCTACATTTCCCCTCTTAGTGCTTTCCAACTCATGCCAACGCAGTTTGACTTTGTCAACCTTGGCCAAACCTTTATGCAAAAACCTCCTTTCATACATGGAGGTGTGAAATCAAGCTCCAACATGATCCTCTTTCATAATTGGAGGATTTTTATTCTCTAATCATGCAAATAATGGGTCCCCTACCCATTTTATTCATCTCCTTAAGAAAAATTAATGTTCCATAAAATTTGGAACATTATAGATAATGACACTACAAAATTATAAACACATGAAATAATATATAAAATTAGTTATGTTTTATGATCCCTTGATGGGATAAAATTTATTAATATACAAAATAATACAATCATGACTTTGATATTATACATGCTCTTAGAAGATTCAAATGGTCATGTGATTTCAACCCCGAAAAATGGTCATCCACAATGAAGCAGCTTCGTATTGAAGACCCGTATGAAGATGGCACCCTCACACCCATTATAACTTCCTTTGCCAAAGAAATATCATCTTTTATTAAATCCATGGGACATCACCTTCTTTCAAATACCATGAATTAGAGGGACCAGCGCCTGCTTCTGATCTTGTACTTTCTAATCGTCTTGGCCAATGTTTCGTTTTAGTTTTTGAAGTAAAAATATATTTCCTCACAGCCAATGTGTCACTTTGTTTCAATGATATGTGCCTCCAGAAATAAGATGAAACATTTTTAAATATATGCATGGGATCTAATAAGTGGGTAATCTTAAGATGATGCCAATATGGGATTTTATAAAAGATAGATTTCCTTTTCATCCCAATGGGCAATTTCTCAACATAGGTGTCCAATAATTCTGGATCATCGAACATAGGCTCCCCATTTGAATCGAACATTTCTATGAACTCCTTCTCATTCTCTCTCTCATATGCTCTAATCCATTCAGTTGGTGTCAATATTGGAGGCCTTTGGGTTCTCTCTCGTTTACCATTGAAATCGGATGCTGCTCTTCTGTAAGGGTGTTATTCTGGGAGGAATACCCTGGAGCAGTCATACACTGGCTTTCGTAGGTCGTTGGAACATCTAGCTTTCCGACAAGGTCCACAAAATTTACATCCAAAATACCCTTTTGTTACAAGACCTGCAAGATTATTGTACACAATTTATATGCATCGCACATTAAAGAATATCATGAAGATCAGTAAAATTACAATGAATTAAATAAATAATATGCGAAAGAATATTGTTATGTATATAAACAAATCAATAAACATGTAATGTACCAGAGAAAACTCCTACGCTTGGATAATCATGTGTCGTGTAAAAACATATGCCATACAATGTAAAAATCCTCTCTGCTGCGATGGGCATTGATACATCGTATACATTTATCCCATCCCATAATTCCTTTAATTCATCTACCAGTGGTTATAAATAGACATCCATATTCTTCACTTGTCTTCTACCAGGGACTATGAGGGCCAACATAAGATGTTCATTCCTCACGTACAACCATGGGGGAATATTGTTATTGATCACTACTACATGCCAAATAGAATAGTTGGTGTTTTGGAGGGAATATGGGTTGACACCATCCATGGCTATACTGAGTCGTAGACTTCGTACTTCATCCTTGAATTTTTCGGGCCATGTATCCTCTATATGCTTCATGGCTATTGAATCAGTTGGGATTCGCATAAGTCCCAACTCACTTTTGTGTGAGGAATTCCATCCCTGCAACATAGCTAATTCTTTGCAATGAAAGAGCCTTTGAATCCTTGGGATTATAGGCATGTGCCTCAATATCTTAAAAGGAGGAACATGTTATTTACCCTTCCTTTTTTATTTATCATACCTTTCATGCCCACATTTCGGACATATCTCTTTGTTTGCATATTCTCCTCTATATAGAATACAATCATTTGGACATGCATGATATGATATCTACTCAACACCCAACATTTTCAATAATTTCTTTGCCCCTTCGCAGCTACCGGGCAAGACATGATCACTCGGAAGAACCTTATCTTTGAATAACCTGTAGTTGGTGATCATGGAAAATATTAAATGTACATTAATGTCGATATAATTATTAGTGTTCATAAAATTGACTAGTTGTAATGTTCATTGTGTGATTATATTTCTCAGAATTATATAATGGAGGACTTTATGGTAACTTACCTCAAAATTTCCAAGAAGCATGCATTCGACAAGCTAAAATTTGCTTTCAAGTTGTATAGTAACATATTTTTCCCTAAATGGGTAGAATTTGACTAACCGCTAGGTCCAAAGAGAGGGGTGGTGGAAGAAAATTTAAGGCTTTCGAAAAAGGTGTCAGTGATATGAGCATCATCCCCTAGCTGATCATGGTTTTGGAATGCATGTAACAACATTGTCTCCATGGCAGTTATATCCCTTGATTAATCATCCATACTAACCTCTGTTTGATTGCCTCCATTTCCAGCTTGTGAAGAACTACTATTGTTCTAGTCATTCCTAATTGGTGAATATAGACATAGTGGGAATTGAATCGGTGGTTGATTCAATCATTTTTGGTATAATTCCTCTCATATTTTTTCGCTTAATTCAACCTTATCATGATTTAACATTGTCCTGGGGTGCAATGAAAGATGGTAGATAGGTCGCTCATCATCAATAGAATCCTAATAATTTCAAAAAATGTATTTGAACATGATTAGTACAAAATCTACGATACCAATTAGTAAGAACATTGACAATGCATGATTAATTGGTTTGACGTTGAAATAATTACATTAATATACCAAACAATTATTATTACCATCATTGTCCCACGATTGTGGCTAGAAGATGCAATATTGTTACAATTGGCAGGGTGAAGCGACTGTCCATTTTCATTTACCAAATGCGCCTTGCGGTATGCTGCTCCTAATAAGAGCTTCCGAAGTTTTTGAGTTGTTTGAATATTTTGTGCATCTCAACTCGATTATGAATTTTCATGAACCTGCAAATTTGAATACATTATAAATTTTATTAAGTTGATTGACATGGATAGAAAACATAAATTCAATTAGATAATTAAAATATAAATAAAATCCAAAGTAAATATTACATCTCGAGATGGATAGGGAGAAATCTGCGATGGACTTTGAGAAATATTATGGAATGAGTTGGATTTTGAAGAATTTCCCATTCGATATAATTATGATATTTTCTCCCTAAATTTTATCAAAATCAACAATAAATTTTGGTGTACACACCTAAAAGTAATTTAAGTGCATTAAAAATTGACTTATTGTTATCAGGACTAATGTATAGATAACAGCACCGGTGCGTTTTAGTTACTGCGCATTGGTGTTGGATTATCAACTGATGCATTGGTGCGGTGTTATTAATTGACGCACCAGTGAAGAATATCCGCAAATAAAAAAAGCGCAACTTTATTTATTTTTAAGTGACAGAAAAAGCGGTAAATTGAAAAATGGGCGGAAAAATATTTTCAAAAATCTAATTTCATAAAAAAATTCTTTAAATACTAAACACTTTTCATTATTTCACTATTTTTGCAAAAATTTTGAGCCAGATATTTTCACGAGACATACCTAGAGAAAGAGAGCACGAAAGCACTGTGGGGCAATGAAATAATTTTGAACAGAACTATTCAGACAATCATAATTCCAAACCTCTGGTGATTCAAACCCTGTAGCATAGAATTTCAAACGATCTCGTGATTAAATTTTATTTTATTTTTTTACATTTTCTGCAGTATTATTTACGCAGTAAGTAATGAATTTGAATTTACTATTCATTTTCAAAACAAAAAAAAATCCATTTTACCCTAAACCCTTCATTCTTTTTGTTTCTTCCCTTTCTTGTTCCTGTTTCTGTGATTTCAAAATTAGGGATTTTCATGTTAGATTTATAGGGTTTGTATTGCTATATATATAGGCCTATGACATCTAACCCATGGGATGACTTGCATAGTCAGATTCCAATCCATGTCGACCCTTGCATGAATTTAAAAAAAAACTATTTTTTTTTAAATCGGTGTGCCCTGCGTAAATTAGCAAACTGGTGTGTTGTCTTATCATAGCGCACCGCGCACTTACTATTTGATAAAAAAAAAATTAAAATTATATTTTAAAAAATCTGTGCACCATATGTAAAATAGGGCACTGGTGCGCTATTTCATTATAGCGCACCGCGCACATACTATTTGGCAAAGGAATTTTTTTATTTTATGTGTTAATTGGTGCACTGTTTAACATATAACGCATCGATTCTCCTTGTTGACAGAGAGAACCGTATGGTGGTCCCCTGTTTGCGTGGTTCATTTATAAGAACAGGCCGCACCGCCCCCTCCACGACACCATATGCTACAAAAACTAACACTAGAGGATTTTTATTAATTTTCCTGTGTTAATTGGTGTGCTAGTTAACATATAACGCACCGGTGCTCCTTGTTGATATAGAGAACCATACGGTGTTTTATACTATTTTTGCAGTGTGTTTATAAGAACATAACACACCAACGTCGATGCGTACAACATTAAAGGCTTGCCGATTTCTTGATATATTTTTTTTTTTATCTGAAAAGTTGATGATTTATTTATAAAATATATTAATGAATGATATGGTACATGTTTTATATTGATAAAGAAATGGCTGACAAGAGATCAAGTAACAAAAATACTGATAACACATCAAGAAAAAAAAAGAAGGCATCTTTATAAATTATTTACAAAAAATATTATTTTTGAACTATATGTAATTTTAAATAATATGTATTATTTACTGTGTATCATGCAGAGCCACAAAATGACGAAGCTCGATAAGTTTATTTCTGATCTAGGACCAGAAGAGCGTAAAATATTGATGGAAAAAATGATAAAGGATGAATCAGGTGAATTAAAAAATACTATCAATCCAATATGAGTTTCTTTTTTTAATTTTCATTAATAATATACTTAAAATTGTTAGATAACATGTTTCAAAAAATATATTAATTCACATATGTTTAATGTTCTACAGGGACCAACAACTCAGAAATGGAATTTTCTTCTAAGAAAAGAAATAAAATAGAACATGAAAATGAAAATGAATTGTTTCTTATCTCATCTGGAGTGGTGTTGGAGGTTAACGAAAGGGGAAAAAACTTTTACAAAAGTTTGAGGGATCTAGTGGAACGAATGCACAAACATTCTTTCCACTTACAATAAAAAAATCAATCCAACGATTCCAAGAACCATATTTTATCTAAACTACAGGAAGAGTTTCTAGAGAATTGGTCAATGAGACATGTCAAACTTTTAATAGCAAAAACGTACAAAAAAAGAAGGAATGAAAAATCAATATTCCTTTAAATGTTTTTCTAGAATTATTTATAAATATCACTTTTGTTATATTTACTTTTCATATATCAATATAAAAATTAAATATTTTATTGTTAGGTTACATTTTTAGGAAGATTATGAAAATCTCAAAAGATGAATGAGCTAATATCAGAAATATGCTAGTAGGAATGTCCAAAAAGGTGTACAAGGAGATGGTCAAAGAAATGGACAAAATTGCATCACAGGAGGAGCCATCTCAACAACAACGTGCTTCAAATGTAATATTTAATCATTGAATTTTTCGATTAGGTACAATAAATAAAAAATTTAGCATTAAATATTAATTTTCAAGTATTTTCTTGAAGAAAAGAAAAGAAAATGGAACCAATTCAACACATAAAACAGGACGACAAGGAAGAAAAAGGTTGATATCCAAGTTTGTGAGTAATTGTTACTTCCTTATAACAACTTAAGTAGATTTAATTTTTGTATATTTTAAGCTGTTTTACAATAATCATCATTGAATGTATTCAAACAGGTGCTAACATACAAAGAAGAACCATCCGACGAATTTATTGACATTGGATTAAATATGGGTTGTGAGTATATGTTGGCATATCAGAAATTAATTGTGGAATTTGTAAGCATCTATCGGTCTTTTTTTACTTAGCTCCATCTATAATTAATAGAACCAACAAATATTTTATATTAAATATATGATTGGTTATGAGGTATAAAATTTGCAGGAAAAAAAGTATGGAACTGCGCCAACAAACGAAATCTTGAAAGATGGCATGAAATTTGGTTTTGAAAGAATGTGTATAGTTCATGAGTCAATTTTTGCTATGGTACGTCATTTATTTTCGATTTACATTGATGTATATTATTTAATATTTCAATTTTCATTATTCTCACCAATGTATATACACTCATTACAATTTACTTTTATTTTTGTAGATGGAAGGTGAAGAAGAAGAAAACAATGAACACCATGAACAAAGCATTACTCAAAATAACCCAAGTCAAGGAAGTAGCTCGAGAAGTGACAACAGTTCAAGCAAAGAATGATGATCATTATGTTTGGATATCAAAGCAAGGCGTTGTATTTTTTGAAATATTTGTCTGTGAAATCAAACATTTTGTTTAATTTAATAGACATAGTGTCCCAATTGAAAGGCAAAGGGATACCAATAACTATCCCATTTTGTATGAAAAAGGGTGTCTTATTCATATATATAATAAAATATGTTTTAATTTATTCTATTGTGTTTTCCATTTTCGCTGTGAAATGTAACACCACTAATTAAAAATATGGATGATTAAATATTATAATGAAGAGATGTGAGATCTGATGATATGATATAACAAATTAATCTAAACATCACATTCAAATGCACTAATAAAAAATTAATTGATATAAATATTGTTATAAGATATGTGTCGTCTTTTGATGAATAATGAATTTAAAAAGATCACAATAATTATGATATGATACAACAAATTAATCCAAACATCACATTCAAATGCACTAATAAAAATTTAATTGATATGAATACTGTTATAAGATACGCGTCGAGTTTTGATGAATAATGAATTTAAAAAAATCACAATAATTGCACTATCACGGGTCAAAGTTTCTAAAAAATAAAAAATGAACATTGGTGTGTGTCGGTTACTGTACACCAGTGTGTTTGTACGATAAAGTGCAACAGTGTGTTTCTACCACCTATGGGCACCACACAAATACCAATACCAATTATAACTCTCGGTGCATTTTTATGTTACTGCGCACCGTTGCATTTATGTGAGACTGCTCACTGGTGCGTTTGTACGATCTATGGGCACTGCAAAAATACCAATATGAATTAGAACAATCGGTGCATTTGTGTGATACCACGCATCGGTGTGTTTCTATGATGTAGGGGCATCCAAATAGATTTGAACTCAAGTTCGAATCTGAAACTGAAAAGGTGGGTATGAAAACAATTATGCTAAGTGGGGAAAAATTTGTTAAAAAATAATTAAATTTTTGTAACTGATGATCTGCCAGGTGTGTGCAATAGAAGATTAAGGGGTTCGTTTGAGGAAGTTCAGAGAGATTTATGGATCTCAATCGATTCATGATCTTTGGAAATTTCTATATAAATGAAAATCTACATGTGTGAGAGAGATAGAGTTAGTGAGCACAATGTAGTCATATAACACTGTTACCGATGAAATAGGTAACCTGACCTCAAAACGGGAACTCTAGCCCAAAAAGACTCAAAAAACATTAAAAAACACCCCAAAAACAAAAAAGTGTATTCCAGAATGCACTTGGTTTTTTTTGAAGGTCAAATTTCAACATTTTATAAAATTATGCTAAAAAAAAATTGTTTCCTTAAAAAAGGATTGAAAAAACACCCTCGAAACAAAACCATTTGATGCTGGAATAACAAAAAAAAAAAACTGTGTCATATTTTTGACATTTTTAAAAATAGAAATAACATTTTTTAATTTTTAAAATTGAAACATTAAAAAAAACTTAAAATTTAAGAAAAAAATAAATTTAAAAAATAAAAACATTTTAAAGCTTAAAATTTAAAAATATATAGGAATAAAAAAACAAAAATAAAAACAAAATAAAAATTTTAATTCAAACATTAAAAAAACCTAAAATTTAAGAAAAAAATAAATTAAAAAAATTAAAAAAAAAATTAAAGATTAAAATTTCAAAATATATAGAAATAAAAAAATAAAAATAAAAACAAAAAAAATATTAAATTAAAAAAAAGTTGTTAAAAAAAGAAAAAAAATTATAAAAAATAAAATATAGAAATTAAATTTAAAAAAGAAGAAGAAAATGCTATTAAATTAATAATAATAATAATAATAATAATAATAATAATAATAATAATAAAATAAATTTAAAGAAATATATTAAATTTTAATAAATTTAAAACTTTAAAATAAAAATAAAATAAAAACAGTAAAAAAATGAAAAATTAATTAAAAATAAAAAATGAAAAATAAAACACAATAAAAATATTTAATTTAAAAAAATATGTATTAAAAAAACAAATAAATTTTAAAAAATAAATTGAATTTAAATTATAAAAAAATAAAATATATATATATATATGAACTTAAATTAAAAATATATATATTAAATTTTATTAAATTAAAAAAAAATCTTAATATTAAAATAACAAATTAAATTTAAAAAAGGAAAAATATTAAATTTTAATAAATAAATGAATAAACAAATAAATTTTGAAATAAAAAGTAAATTTTAAATATAAAGAAAAAAAAAACATTGTTAAAATAAAAAGTTAAAAAACTTTAAAAATCAATTAAAAATGAAAATTTGAAAAAAATAAATTAAAAAATACATATTAAATAAAAAATAAAATAAAAAACAAATTAATTTGAAAATATTAAGTTTGATTTTAAAAAAAATATAATTTTAAATACACAATTTTTATTTGAAATAAAAAAAAATATAAAAATTTTATGTAATTAAAAAAATAATAATAAAAAAATTAAAAATTAAAAAAAAAATATTAAATTCAAATAAGTTAAAAAAAAATACAAAATTTATTAAATTTTAAAAAATTAAATGAAAAAACTAAACATAAAATTTAATAATAATAAAAAAATATGAAAAATTAAAAAAAAAAATCAATTAAATAAAAAACAAAAATACAAAATTTAATAAAAATTATTAACAAAATTTAGAAAAAAAAAATTAAAAACAAAAAAAATGAATAAAATTAAAAATAAAAAAAAATAAAAAAAATAAAAATTTCAAATATAAAAATTAAATAAAAAAAAAAAATTTAAATTTTTTGAATTTAAAAAAAAAAAAATTAAAAAAAAAGAATTTTTTGATCGTGGTGGCGCCGCCAATTAGCCTCCCACCGAGGTGGCAGCGGAGGCTGGCCGCTAGGCGGGCGGGGGGGCTGCATGCAGCCCCTCGCCTGCCCAACGACCGGTCTCCGCTGCCACCTGGGCGGGAGGCCGATTCCGGGAATCGCCCTCCGGCGACAGGAGGCCGATTCCAGGAATTGCCCTCTTGCAGCGGGAGGCCGATTCCGGTAATCGCCCTCCCATGGCGGGAGGCGGATTCCGGGAATCACCCTCCGGCGGCAATCGCCCTTCGACGGCGGGAGGCCGATTCCGAGAATCGCCCTCCCGTGATGGGAGGACGATTCCCGGAATCGGCCTCTCGTCGCGGGAGGGTGATTCCTGGAATCGGCCTCCCGCCGCCCGGGCGATTCCCCGAAATACCGACCTCTTGCCTAAGTGGCAGAAGCGGAGGGCAGCCACGTGGCCCCCAGCGGGCCAGGGAGGCACATCGGCCTCTGCGCCGCGAAGTGGCCGAACCTCGCCGCCACACACAGGGCGGGAGGGCGGTGCTGCGCCACCACGATCCGGGGTTATTTTTTTAATTTATATATATATATATATATATATATATATATATATATATATATATATATATATACCCACATATATATATATATATATATATATATATATATATATTTTTTTTTAATTATTTTTTTTAAATTCAGAAAGTTTAAAATTTTTTATTTTTTTTAATTCAAATTTTTTATTTTAAATTTAATTTTTTTTAATGATAGTTTTTTTTTTTAATTCTTTTATTTTAATTTGCTTTTTCAATTTTAAATTTTGTTTTTTATTTTTATTTTATTTTTAGTTAATTTTAAAATCTGTATTTTTTTTTCTTCTTCTTATTATTTTTTTAATTTAATTTTTTCTTTTTTGTATTTTGTTTTTTTTATCTAAATTTAATTTTGTAATTTAAATTATTTTTAAATTTTCTATTTATTTTTTATTTTTTTTAATTATATGGTTTTTTTAATAACTTAAAAAAAAATGTTTTTGATGTTTTATTTTTTAAGTTTTTTTGTTAATTTTTTTTTCTTTAAATTATGTGTTTTTTTTTTTCAAATTTTTTCATTTCTTTTGATATAATTTTCGAATATTTTTGTTTTTATTTTTTTTATTTTTTTTTGTTTACATTTTTTATTTTTATGAGTTAATTTTGTTTTTTTTACATTTTTATTGGTTTTTTTATTGTTTATATATATATATATATATAAGTTTTGTGTTTTATTACCAACATGAAAATCACCACTCTAAGAAAAAAAGGTTGATGCTGCATCAATACGTTTCAAAATTAGCATTAAAATCACTGCTCTAAAAAAAAAAAGGTTGATGCTACATAAATACGTTTCAAAATTAGCATGAAAATCACTAACATTTTAAAACAGATATTCATACTTCATAAATAAAAATATTAGAGTGTCAAAAATGTGCACAAAAAAAAAGGGGTGATTCTGCATCACCACTTTTCAAAATCGGGTGCTTTTTATGCTACCAAAAAAAAGTAGGTAATAGTGTGGTTGCCTATTTCATCAGTAACATTGTTATATGTGAACTCTGTTACTAAGGTTGAAATGCCTTAGATGTAATCCTACGTTTGTACATAATAGAATATGTTGTCATATTTAATTCTGTGTGTTCTAAGAATGTTTTTGCTTATGAGTTAGATTTACAAGTTACTTGTCGTGTTGATTTATCGACATCGACCACTGTAAGGGTCGATGGTGATCTTGTCCAAGAATGCCATAGAATGAGTTAGAGCGTGGCGAATTTAATTATCTCCAAACCTGTGAAATCGATTGCATATAAAGCACCAATATCTGTGAAGGGGTTATGTTCTCAAATGTATTTGAATCTACGTTTTCTATGTATGAGTTAAATGCACATTAATACAGCATGAAGAGGTTCTAATCAATTCAGAAATCCATTCTGAATTTGATGTGAAATCTGTGTAAAGGACTGGTGGATTCGATTGCATAATCGATATCGACCTTGTTAAAGCCACAATGCAGCAATTCATTGGAGAATTTAATTCTGTGTGAAAGTTTATCGGTTGAACGCAATCAACAGTGGAACGGTATTAAAAGGGTTTGATTTCTTTTGGTTTGATTAAAACTTCATGGGTTTTGTTAGAAATTATAGAAATTTCAAGCGAGTTTTGATATGAAATTGAGATTTTGGCGAAGTCCGACTTCGTTACAGACGGGACTCAAAATTTGAAATTGGGCATGTTTAAAATTGCGTTGAACTCTGTTTGTTTGAGTTGACATTAGATTGAGATCGATGCACAACCGTGAAGCGGAGAAGATGTGTTTGAATTATTTGTAGGACCAGATTTCTTTTAATTAGGCGTCATTGGTTTTTACCAAAGTTATGACTAAAGGCTAATGCCTTGGATGGCCTTGATATGTTATCCACGTGATATAAGACATTTTTGGTTCTAATATGAAGCGTTCAAATGGGCCAACAATATTTGGTCTAAGTTAATATAAACCCTTTGTTCTAATTGCTTCCAATCATTTATTAAAGTGTTTCCGATATAGGTATACGTTTATATGGAGACATTAGAGAGGTGCAACAGAAGCAGAGTAAGCCTATTACCCATAGGTCCCAGGATCGAATCCAAGGTTATGAATCTACAGATTGATGCAGAATTTGAAGCTTGGAGGTTCATATGTTTAACTGAAAGGTGAACCTACCTTATAGTGGTTGCATCTATCATCAAGTCGTATTAGAGCGGGAAAATGATTTCCTACAGAGAAGGAGTTTGGTACAGAGGAAGAAGAGGTACACTTTTGTGAAGTTTTGTTAAGCTTGTGATTTTTATATTTTGTGAAGGTAGTAGTAGAAGAAGGTGAGAAGATTGTAGCAACCTAGAGCTGGAGTGCTCAATGGTTCCATAGGAGCGAACCAAAGAGATGCCGAAAGACTAAGCTCAAGAGAGAAGCTTGGTGAGGTATCTGGTAGTAGGGAGGACTTGCTATTGCAGAGGTTTTTGTTGCAACTCATGATGGAAAATTCGATAGAGGATGTGGGTAGAATTGTTTAAGATGTTGTTACAGGAAGATCACAAAGAACAGTTCCACAATGATGTGGGTAGAATTGCTAACAGTTGTAGAAGACATATGACCAGGAGGTCATAAATTTTTGTGCCTCGGGAGTCTAATGCAAGGGAATCCGAACAAATTTGAACTCAAGTTCGAATCTGAAACTGAAAAGGTGAGTACACAAACAGTTATGCCAAGTGGGGAAAAATTTGTTAAAACATAATTAAATTTTTGTAACTGATGATCTGCCAGGTGTGTGCAATAGAAGATTAAGGGGTTTGTTTGAGGAAGTTTGGAGAGATTTATGGATCTCAACTGATTCATGGTCTTTGGAAATTTCTATATAAAATGAAAATCTGGGTGTGCGTGAGAGATAGAGTGAGTGAGTACAATGTAGTCATATGTGAACTTTGTTACTAAGGATGAAATGCCTTGGATGTAATCCTGCATTTGTACATAATATAATATGCTGTTATATTTAATTCTGTGTGTTCGAAGAATGTTTTTGTTTATGAGTTAGATATACAAGTTACTTGTCATGTTGATTTATCGACATTGACCACTGTAAGGGTCAATGGAAATCCTATCCAAGAATGCCATAGAATGAGTCAGAGCGTGGCGGATTTAGTTATCTTCAAACCTGTGAAATCAATTGCATATAAAGTGCCAATATTTGTGAAGGGGTTATGTTCTCAAATGCATTTGAATCTACGTTTTCTGTGTATGAGTTAAATGCACATCAATACAGCATGAAGAGGTTCTAATCAATTTAGAAATCCATTTTGAATTTGATATGAAATCTGTGTAAAGGATTGGTGGATTTGATTGCATAATCGATATCGACCTTGTTAAAGCCAAAATGCAGTAATTCATTGGAGAATTTAATTCTATGTGAAAGTTTATGGGTTGAACGCAATCAACAGTTGAATGCAATTGAAAAGGTTCGGTTTCTTTTGGTTCGATTAAAACTTCATGGGTTATGTTAGCAATTATAGAAATTTCAAGTGAGTTTTGATACGAAATTGAGATTTGGTGAAGTCTGACTTCATTACAGATAGGACTCAAAATTTGAAATTGGGCATGTTCAAAATTGTGTTGAACTCTATTTGTTTGAGTTGACATTGGATTGAGATCGATGCACAGCCGTGAAGTGGAGAAGATGTGTTTGAATTAATCATAGGACCGGATTTCTTTCAATTAGGCGTCGTTGGTTTTAACCAAAGTTATGACTAAAGGCTAATGCCTTGGATGGCCTTGATATGTTATCCACGTGATATAAGACCTTTTTGGTTCTAGTATGAAGCGTTCAAATGGGCCAATAGTATTTGGTCTAAGTTAATATAAACCCTTTGTTCTAATTGCTTCCGATGATTTATTAAAGTGTTTTCGATATAAGTATACGTTTATATGGGGACATTAGAGAGGCGCAGCACAAGCGGAGTAAGCCTATTACCCATAGGTCCCAGGATCGAATCCAAGGTTATGAATCTACATATTGACATAGAATTTGAAGCTTGCAGGTTCATATGTTTAACTGAAAGGTGAACCTGCCTTTTAGTGGTTGCATATGTCATCATTCTATAATACTACGAACTGATGCATTGATATGACCTATGGGCTCTGTACAAATCCCAATACCAATTAGAACGATTCGGTGCGTTGTATCACCTACAGTGCGCCTGGTGCGGTTTTAGACCTTTACAGCCCGGCGCATGCACTTTTGATGGCCCCGGGCTGATTGTCTGGATGACACACACCAAGACGTTAACTCTAAAACAAACTGGTGATTTGACAACTAAATAGCGCACTAATGAGAAAAAAATCTGTAATAACCTCCTTCCGCCCAAATTTTTTAGTCGTGTTGAAATTCCATTAAAAGCTCCACCAAAACCCCCGTTACCAAAAACCAATGTCGTAGAAAATGTTTTGTTGACAATTTTGGCCAATTTTATAATACTAAAAACCTCCGTTATAACCTCCGCTAGAGATTCTTTTCCTTGTAGTGATAAAAATATAATAAAATGTATTTGTTTTACTTGCTTCATGGGTTTCATGAGCAAGAATTTTATTATAGGTTAATAGACTTCTTCTTGATGTCTATTTAGGGTTTTTATTATGCTTATAAATTTAAATAAAGTCATGTATATGAAGATAATTTTTATCATTAAAATATCCAAGACCCTGTCATGAACATTGTAAAAGAAAGGCTCTAATAGCCCTCAAGATAGCTCTGCTTCAAATGCTGGAAAAGATGTAATAAATTTGGCACTATATGCAGTGAGAAGTCAGCCTCATAACAATCATGTCAGCTCCCAAAATAGTCACATCGGTCAGAAAGTCAGGTCGAGTTATATACAGGGGAAAACAAATATATATACCCAAGTAGACTTCACTGAAAACACATAAGATTTTTGGTCATCTTTGAATTTTAGTGCGAATTAAAGGAAAAGTTTCAGTGCGGATTAAAGGAAAATTTTTAGTGCGGATTTTTGATGTGTTTCAGGCCTGGTTAAAGTACATACATGCTTGTGGTATCTAAGTATTATTTGTGATGCAGCGTGCTGAAACAAAAGTGCAGATTTGTCTAGAGATTGTCCTGAAGCAACTACAACAAGACAAGGTCAATTCAAAGGTAGTGTTGAAGCATAGATTTGTCTAGAGATTTTATGCAGAATATCCTGAGGTGTAACAACTATTAAAAGGGTGATTTGTAGTTCATGAAAAGTTGAAGCAGTTGGGAAAAATCTTGAAGATACTCCAAAGAGAAGGAGCAGTGAGAAAGTGACAGAAATTAGGAAAGTAAATCTGTGATTTACTTTCCTAACTACAACATATATATCTCAAGTATTTGAAGTCTCAACTATATTCGAATGAAGTGTTGGTGCATAACAGTGCAATTTGGTGAAATAAAGAAGGATAAGCATTAAAGGACATCAAAGAAGCTAGGACATTGTCTTGGATGCATATATAGGTCAAGGGTGTAAATCTTGGTCATGGTAATTGTCATCTAAAAATCTATAAGAATAATTTCTCGTGGGTTTTCCTCTCCAAGAGGGAGAGGTTTTTCCCTAGCTCTAGGAGCCTAATTCTTGTGTCTCGTGTCTTTTGATAATTGAATTGATGAAATATTTAATAAGCTAACAAAGGGAAGACATAAGTAACTCAAGTAACCTCACAAGTAATTATCAAGAAGAGAATTTTTAAATTAATCACTAGCCCTCAAAATTCTCAACATGGAATCAGAGCTAAGGTGTTGAACTCAAGGGCTACTTGACAAAGAGACACTCTAGGAAGAAAAAATGAAAGTTTGAGTGAAAAGTCAAATAAATTTTGCAAGAAATACTCTCAATATATTTTTGAGAAAGATCTTCATCTCATTCAAAGGATCAACTTTTCAAGAAAATAATCTTTGCCATCAAAGATTTACATTCAAGATAGTGGTAGAAGAGGACATCATATTTTGAAGACATCCTTTACCATCAAGGATCCAGGATCACCTAGATTGAAGATTTATATCTTAGAAGAATCTCCTATGTTATTCATCAAGAAAGTCACTTACTCAAGTAAGTATTTATGACTTTATCTAAATATGTCAAAATGAATTATCGTATACAGAGCAAAAAATTGGTTGGGTCATCAAACTTTAATGCATGGAATAAAAGGACATATATGAAGCTAATTGAAAATGAAGTTATGGGTTTCATATAAAGATCTAAAATTCAACCTCCAAAAGACGACATTCTAGCGTATATTAAATACATGCAGGGAGAGATAAGGGCCCAAAAGGTTCTTTAGAATCCATAAAATACTCTCTCATTCCCTATTTATCAAATTTAGAATCCTCAAAATAAATATATGAAAAATTGGTAGAACTATTATGGAAAGGTTCTACAAAGGAAATAATATACTTGAGATAAAAATTATACAAATTGAGAATGTTAAAGGAAGAAATAATTCCATATCTGATGGAGATTTTCGCAATATGAGAATAGCTACTGAAGTTGGGAGAAGTAATGTATGATAGTGAAATACCCAATATGGTACAAAATTATTTATAGAAAGAATGGAGAGATTTCACTTCAAACATATATGGGAGAGAAGAATCTATTCCATTCCAAAGTCTAGGTAAGATATAAAAATCAAAATTGAAAGCAAGATCAAGTGTAGTGAATCAAGCCTTTGCCTCCATGTCTAGAAATAAAGGAATATTCGGTAAATTTGGTCCTCAGAATAAGAAAATAAATGTTGACAAAGCATGATGCTTTGGATGTAATGATCTTGGGCATTATAAACAATATTGTCCTAAATTTAGAAAGGAAAAGAGGAAAAAGGAATAATCCCATATAACATAAGAAACCGATGCAAAGAAATCTAAGAAATAATAAGTAAGGGATCTCCACTGTGACTGGGATCATCTTCTCCTTTAAGTGACTTATGTTGGTTGTAAAATAGTATGATAGGAAGCAATGTATTTTGATGGCATCATGATAAAATCATGGTAGGATCTCTTGGTGCAACAACTCTGAGAAAAACTTCTCTGATAATATTACTAATGGAAGGCAGTCAGCAACATCAAGGGTCATCATGGAAATAGAATTTTGGGATGTGATGAAATATTGATGGAGCAGACCAAGGGAATGAAGCTCTTCATTCTAGTAAAACTGCTACAAGATTACTTAAATGAAAAATGTATGAGGTATGTATATATTTATATCTTGACATTGGATGTTGTGAACTCATGTCATACGGTTGCAGGTAATATACTTATATATTTAGAAGTATATCTCGGTGCACTGATAGATGAAATCAACATAATATATCCTCATGTAATATGAGGTTGTTTTATATGAATGTGGAACTGGAAAATTTGTAAGTTCTTGGGAATGAAGAATGTGCATAAAGGAAGATATCATGAAATACAACCATGTCAAGAGGAAATTATCATCCGAAAGCCAAGAATATGTGACTAGGAGATCTTCTGGGAGGATATGTAGACTCTAAAAAAATTCTGGTAAAGAAGAAGACCCTTGAAAAAACATATCATTAGAGATGTGTCAATCTAAATAAAGGATTTCAATGCCTACGGGAAGATGTCATGGTGAAAGATCATCAATGAGGTAATTTTTTTTTAAGTTCATATGTATATGTTTATCTGGATGAGTTTGTGTAGCGTTGATAATCATGAGAAAGGATGTATGATCCTTAGAGATGATTCGATGAAAAGAAGCAGGGTATAAAGGTGGACTAGATGAGAAAGACTGATGAATCAATTTATGATGGTTGACATGACTCGTGACTTAAAGTGATGTATTATCTGTGCCCTATGAAGCCAAAGGTTGAAGACTCCTCAATATCGAAATCCATGACATCAAGGGGAGGAATTCTTCATGAGCAGTTGGGTGTCTAACCATTACTGTTGCAGGACCCTGATTGAGAGGGAGCCTAGTGGTAAGTTTCTTACTTGGAAGAAACTTGAAGTATGTCCTTCTTGAGTTGAGAGGGTGTGATGTATGTGATTCTCTAATACATGTGTCTTGCACTAGACAAGGACTAATAACCGTATGTATTAGTGAACACCATGTGGAGAGAATGGATAGACACATCATTCGTGTCTTCTCCTGGAAGACATAATGGAGGATTGGGTAATCATCTAGCATTCAATACTCTTTGAGAATGAGATAGGGCATTCAAAATAAGAGTAGTCGAGGACCGATTTTCTTTGAGAGTTGGCTACCCAAGAGATGAATAGTCCAAGAAGGTCATACTCTGGGAACCATTGGGTGGAGTATGTACCTTGGAGAGACAATGACAATGGTGTCTATAGTTCATGTGTCTTGCCAACATTGTATCCCATTTTCTAGCTGAGAGATGGGGTTGTTATTCAAGGCCTTGCACTAGGAAAATTCTGGTTGATATGATTTTATATAGATGGGATTACCAATCTGATTCTTCTTATGAGATTCTTCAGTTTGAAGGTGACCATGTACCTGTATGAATACCTCCCTAGTTAAGAGGGAGTGTTGAAAAGTGTAACTAGGAGCGATATTCATATTGACTATGTAATTATGAAAAGAAGAAGACAAAGATAATATAATCAATTTGTTGTACTTGCTTCATGGGTTTCATTGTCATCATTAAAATATCCAAGACCTTGTCATGAACCTTGTAAAAGAAACGCTCTTATAACCCTCAATATAGCTCTCCTTCAAACATCGGAAAATATGTAATAAAGTTGGCACTATATGTAGTGAGAAGTCGACCTCATAACAGTCATGTCAGATCCCAAAATAGTCACATCAGTTTGAAAAGTTAGATCAACTTATATACATAGTCAAACAACTATATATACCCATGTAGACTTCGCTGAAAACAAAAAATATTTTTGGTCATCTCTGAACTTTAGTGCGGATTAAAGAACAAGTTTCAGTGTGGATCAAAAGGACAAGTTTTAGTGCATATTTTTGATGTGTTTCAGGTTTGGTTAAGGTACACACATTCTTGTGGTATCTAATTATTATATGTGTTGTGGTGTATTGAAACAAAAGTGAGGATTTGTCTAGAGATTGTCTTGAAGCAACTACAACAAGACAAGGTCAATTCAAAGGTAGTGTTGAAGTGTGGATTTGTCTAGAGATTGTCTGTGGACTATCCTAAAGTGTAACAAATTTTAAAAGGGTGATTTCCAGTTCATTAAAATTTGGAGCAGATGCGAAAAATATTGAAGATACTCCAAAGAAAAGGAGCAGTGGGAAAGTGACAGAAAGTAGGAAAGTAAATATATGATTTAATTTCCTAACTACAACACACACACACACACACACACACACACACACACACACACACACACACACACACACACACACACACACACACACATATATATATATATATATATATATATATATATATATATATATATATATATATATATATATATATATATATATATATATATATATATCTCAATTATCTGAAGTATCAACTATATTTGAATGAAGTGTTGGTGCAGAATAGTGCAAGTTGGTCAAATAAAGAAGGATCAACATTGAAGGAAATCAAAGAAGCAAGGAAAAGGTCTTGGATGCATATATAGGTCAAGGGTCTAAATCTTGGTCATGGTACTTCTCATCTCAAAATCTATAAGAAGAATTTATCGTGGGTTTCCTCTCCAAGAGGGAGAGGTTTTTCCTTGGCTGTAGGAGACTAATTCTTGTGTCTCGTGTCTTTTGATAATTTACTTGATGAAAGATTTAATAAGCTAACGAAGGGAAGACATAAGTAACTCAAGAAACCTCCCAAGTACTTATCAAGAAGAGAATTTTTAATTAATCACTAGCCCTCCAAATTATCAACAAGAAGTTGGGGGGAGTGTTAACATTATTGGTGTCGTTTCCCGGGAACAAAGGTTAAATCTTTCCTGGGAAAGAATGACAAATATTAGCTCTGATTGATGATGGTGAACAATTGTTAGGCACAAGAATTTTTTTGTATATTTCACTCGACGACTCCAATGTCGAAGAATCCAAAGTTTCAGAGTTTTCATGGCGATTCCACTATTCAAAAATCGGTAGCTTGAAGAAATTTTTGGTGACTTCATTGTTTTCAAGATGGATTCAATTACAAGAAGGAATGCGAGGTATGCTCCTATGGATCAGTCTCATATCCTTGGCTTTCCAAATCCTATGCCTCGTGTTGACTGGTTAAATTATCTTCCCATGTTCAAAGAGGAAAAGAAAGATGATGTTTTTCTACATCTGATTAGATTTCACATGCATCTATGTAAACTAAAGATTGGGTTTCCTGAGGATTGCTTATTGAAAATTCTTATGGCTACCCTATAAGACAAAGCTAGAGTGTGGTATAAGGGGTTAAAATCTGGAAGCTTGTTCTCTCTTGAAGATTTCCATAGAATATTTCTTGACCATTATGGGAAATCTCATCTTTCTTTACTACTATTTCAAGACTGTTGTGATTTTTGTGAGGGTTTTATTCAATATCTTAAAAGTATTGATGATTTAGAATGTATGGATGATGAGGAGATTTTAGAAGAAATTTATGAGTTCTCTTCTTAGGTTAGTTTTCATGATGAACAAGAAGGTTTCCAACAAGAAGATGTGACTTCTTTGCTTGAATATGAACAAGATCAACACTTTGAAAGTCAAGTCACATCCCACAAAATAAATTAGCAGCTTTATGTAGACATCCATGTTCCTTCTCCTAAGATCAAAGATAACATTCAACAACCTTGATAATTTTTAGGTGATAAATAATAACATGAGGATGCTCAGTTAGAAATCTCTTCACTTTGTTCATTTTTTGAACCCTTATTTCAAGGGGATAATACCCAAGAAATCAATGATAATTCTCAAGCATGTGGGAAAATTTTCAAGCAATATGAAAATGGGGAGGGGCAAGGATACTTTTAGTCAATCATGATTATTTTCATTATAAGGAGGAGGTTGATCCATTTAATACACTTGAAGGCTATTATGAGGATCTCTTTGCAAAGAATGACAAGAAAATTTTTGATACACAAGTTGTTGTCCGAGAATGTCTTGTTGCATATTTAAATGATCAAAAATGTATGTGTGTGCATAATGATATGATTTCTCCTATTGAATATTTTCAAGAACATTCAAATTTCTATCTTGAAAATGATGTTACAAATCAAGGTATGAAATCGAAACATGTTGCAGTTGTAAATGAATAAGATGTTTTTTTTCCTTTTTCTGTTGGTCTTCAAAATGAGCTTGTATTTCATGATTTTGAAGATAAGTGGGCTGGTAATTTACAACCATCAAGAAAATTTATTTTCACAAAAGTTTTGGATCATGGGGGTCTTTTAAAATTGAAGTTTGAGTTTCCATTTACTCAATATTTCTTTATGCCTGGTGGAGATGAATACAAGCATCAATCAGGTAGTCATTTACTTGATTGGTTACATTGGATCTTTGACTTCATTTGATCAAGAAATTTATGGATCAGTTAGAGTAGGTAAGGTGTAATGAATAAGCTCAAAATTTTGAGCATCTTTTTCAATGTCGGTTGCCAATAGATTTTGTAGTTGATTATGTACAATTCAACTTTCAGTTTCATTTGAGTCAGTTTGAGGATTGTAGATGTAGTGAATCCATTGCCTAGTGGATGAGGGTACTTGGTATATGATGTTATTGACACCTCCTGAAGGAGCTTCCATCTCCATCTGGATCCAATGTTCATGTCAATATGTTCAGTGATCAAATATGATAGTTTATTTTACCTTTTAGTATTCAAAGGTAAAAAAATTTGGTCTTTTCAAAATAAATTTTGGTCACTGAAGGAGTCTAGGTCATAATTTTTTCTCCCCTCATCACATCCATGGCCATCATCACCTCAAATTTCATCCTATACATTGTAATTTAGAATCCTTAGGTCATTCACTCCATCTCATCTAGGTCTGTTGTCTAGGTGTCATTGTTTTGCCTTTGAAAAGTCCAATTTGTCATCGAACAAGGTAAACAATCCTTCATTTCTATCATATAAGTCTTATAAAGGGAGTTAGAATACTTAGCAGAATAAAGTAAGACAAGTTGTATTATTTCAAAATCTATTTCTATATCGAAATATTTCAAAAATTCAAAATTGTCTTCATAGTTATTGTTTTCACTAGAGGACAAAAAGTCATTTCAAAAGCTTATAAAGGGAAAAAAGAGGCTCATTCAACTCATTATTCTCTTTTAATGTGTGGTAGATCTTTCCTCTTACCTCAATTTGAATCCATAGTGGTTGAGGGTTTGTAGAAGATTGACAAAGTTTCTCCCAGAAGGTTGTTGTTATGCATATGGACGTTATTGTTACGCATCTGGCAAGGTTGTTACGCATCTGGAATAGCTGCTACGCATTGGGTTTTTGGTATAAAAATCACCCAAATAGTTGAAGTATCATGGAAAATGGTTTCTAAAGCCTATATATTAGTAAGTGGACATTCTAATGTCCTCTCAAAGTCATTTTACAAGGAAGCTCATTGCTTCTTTTTCTTACCTCCTCTCCCACTACATTCTCATGTTTTTCCTATCATGGAGTGATTTCACAACAGTAAACCCTAACCCTATCATATAACACTATCATACACCTACCACATACATTATACTATCATTCTTCACCATCCATACCCTTCCTAAGAATCATTTCCACCAAACCCTAATTTCTTGCCAATTTTCTAGTGTTAAACTGGGAAATTCTTGTGTTTCCCTCATTTGACCACTTTTATCATATAAAATTCACCTAATTTCACTCATGTCATGGAGCCAATATATGAGCGTACCTCCTGAATTTTTTTTCATAATTTTTCTTGGCTTCAAAACCCTTCATCTCAGCCTCTAAGCCTACCCCATCCCTATACTATGTTTTTCCAAATTGCACTACACATACCCATTTCATCTACACACCAGGGTTTCATATTTTCCGTAATAGATATTATGGAGTGTGAAAATAAAATTCTCAAGGGTGGGTGCCACATAATATTTTATTACTCCACCATGCAAGAAATAAATGCTTCACAATTCATCAAAAGGAAATTTGTGAGGGTTTACATTGCACATAGGGACAATTTTTCTTCAAAATCAATTTTTGAAGAAATGGAGATGCATTTTCCAAACATGAAAGAGGTTGTTTTCAATCCTAGACCAAAGAACAAAAACCTCCTTCCGTTTATGCACAGGTTTTATGGTTTGAGATAAATGCTCAAAATAAAGTTGCTCCAGGTCATTTTCTGCACCTTTGAACAGGTTGTCTTCAAGTCATTTTTTGAGGGGTTTGGAGTAGGGGTTTGTAATGCTTGACCATGTTGTAGAATAAATACTAATATTTCCAACCATACTACTTGCATCCCAAAAATCCTCTGGTAAGGCCTCCAAATCACCTCCCAAAGTGGTGTTATGCATCTGGAAAAGGTATGTTATGCATCTAGAAAGGTTTGTTACGCATATGAAGTAAGCTTGGGAGAATCAGCTTTTGGAAGACTTCCCATGGGTCATTTTTCAAAAATCAATATTTTATGGAAACTAGACACATAGGGATAGTTCACATATCTTCTATATTTGGATTGGGAGTCCTAAAATTCCGTCAAAATCAGCTACAAAAAAGTGTTACGCTTCTGTAAAAGTCTATTATGCATCCATCAGAAATTGTTATGCATCTGCATAGGATTCCTTAGGACACATGTCAAGGCCATAAAATGTAAGGATTTAGAGGTTTTTCTATCCTATGAGTTGGAATTAGAGTAATTGATTTGCCTTTTTCCTCTTATCATGAGGGAACATGTAATTTAATGTGGGGGACACACACTCCTAGTTCATAGCTGAATTTTAGGGAATGGTTTCTAACCTCCTTAGAATATAGGAAGTGACTCATCTCATGTAATTATGATGCGCTGTGGATGGAATTTCGACCCTATGAGGTGTCATTGGTCGTATGTTCTATAATTATACCCTCTTTAGTCTTTTGTTGGGTTGGATAGTATTATTTTGCAGTGGAACTATTGTACAACCTTTTGGAATGAAATCAAAGACAATATTCCAGAACTTTTGTTGAGAATATTGTGGTATGCATTGGAGAATTTTTTATTTCTCTATATGTTTATCTATTCATCTTGAATGATATATTTTTCTCTTTCATATACATTCTTCCATGTTTTTATCTTGTAAGTTTATAAGCAGAAATCATGTATGTTCATGCTCTGTTTTAGACAAGGTTTACATGATATGTGTATGTTCTTCTAAATGAATGAATTCATCTCAATGCTCATTTATACTTTCTATCACTTCATCCTATACTCAATTACCAATTAAAAAATATTTCAAGCTACCTATCTGGCCTCACACATTCTCTGCAAATTGACCTTGGAATTCAAACCTAAAATATTTAGACCTAACCTTCTCACTGAAATTCCTATCCAACACTTAAAACATTAAAAAAAAAATGCTATTTAATGATGCTTACATACATAGCCTAAGATCAATAGATATTCAATCATTCCATTGACTGAAAAGTGACAACAAGAGAGACGTCTTTGGTCCTGGTAGGGCTAGCTTCCTGACCTAAAGCCTAGTTGTGGTAACCTTCCTTCAATCCCACTCTCAACCTTGGGAAGTTGGGGGGAGTGATAACATAAAGGAGAGAACATAGACATTCATTAATCTCAAAAACATGATATAACGCTTCTATACCTTTGCTCCAACATCTCATCTTCATGATCTGGTAGAGTTTCCCATTTAGATGTGATGGATGAGTATTAAGTGAACTCACATAAATTCTAAGACCTCAAAAGCTCTCAATGTGGTAGAAAGTTAGCAGCAAAGGATCAAGATCACAACAGAACAAAATTATGGATACCCAAAACTAGCCTGACTCTCTCAAATGATATTTTATAAATAGGTGGATGATAGGCCTCAGGAGGATGAATATGAATGCTCAGGATGATGAGAAGTTAGAGAAAATGATAATGGATGAGTCTTGGCCAACTCGAATCAGTGAGTAATTGAGGTGATCTCCTAGGGACAAAGTGATTTTACAAATTTCCCTTTTCTCTAGGCTCAAAAAGAGTGGATAGGGCCTTAGTCGTGGGCACAAGAGGCCTAGGTCGCAGCTATAGGGCCTTGGTCATAAGCACAAATCTAGTAGCCCACGACTAAGGGTAAAACTAGAAAAAATGGGCACCCCAAGTCAGGAAAAGGAGATCTAATTGTGAGGGCTAGGGGTCAGTGATGTAGGGGTAGCAAAATAGGTTGATAACACCAAGGCTTGAGCTAGAGGAGATATCAACTTTTAAAGTATTCCTTCTCCAATACCAATGACTCTAGCATTGTCTATACTTGAGTCCCTAATCCATACAACAACCTTTCCATCAATGAAGGATACTCTATCACCCTTATCTTCTAGACTTGAAATGGAAAGTAATTTCTTATGCAAACCTAGAACAAATATAATGTTGTTGAGGTGAATGTTGCTTCCAATTTCCATCTCCATCGATGTTGATCCAATGCCTCTCACAGGATATCTCTTGTTATATCCAAGTTACACTCAATAATAATATTTCCCCTTTGATAAAGTCTTCAATTATTTGTGATGACCTGTCATGTGCCTAGATGCACCACTATCAATGACCCAAATCCTCTCATCTTGGAATGTGTCGGTGAATGTCGAAAATATACCTTCATCCTTTTCCTCGATTACTTCTTAATTTGTAAAGAATCAAAGACTCCATGCTTCCTTGATGTATTTCTTGAGATAACTTGCTATCTTTGAACATTTCTTGATGAAATTCTTTAATAAATACGAAATCTTCATGATGCCCTTAGCCAACCTTAACAATGATAACTTATTGAGAATTCAATAGGGAAACGATTATGATAAATCATCTTTTACTTGATGAATTATCGTGTTTCCTTTTTACTTATTATTTTTGTTCCTTATTATAATATATGTGAAGAATCAAACAACTACCAAAAAATCAAGAATAATGACATAGTATATAGGCTGCAAGCTAGGGCCAAAACCTCTCCTCTTGAGAGAAAAACCCTTAAATATATTCTCTCCTTGTAGATTCTTCAGTTGACGAATTCTGTGACCTTACGACTAAGACCAATACCTTCCAAGACCAAGAAAAAACTCTTGAGATAATGTGCCAACTTTGATCTAGCCAAAACAAGTCAAATATCTTCTAGTAGCACTTTTTTGGCCTCCGGCTACAAGATTCTCAGCCTCCTACTGCAGATCAAAAATTTATGCTTTATTGCAAATGTCGCTGCCACACATGGGAACTTGTATCTTATGCTAGAGCCCTCCTCTGACCTTCACTTTCCTTTCACTGACTCCTAGAGCTTGAAAGAGACCCTTAGTGACCTTCTATTGACCTCTTTTCCTCCTTTTCTCCAAGATCAAACTTGTAGATGGATGACCTAGTTCTTGCATAGAAACCCTAGTCTTCTTTAGCATGTGAGAAAGAGAGAAATAGCCCAAAACAAATCTCCCTCCTCCTTCCTCTTCTTTGATGCCTTTTCCTTGCTCTTATTCACTAGAATGAGTGATGAGTGAGTGTGCCAAATAGAGGATGAATTAATCTCTATATGTAGGTTTCTTTGAGGGTGGAGGTGGCTCTTCATTTAAGCCGACTTTCCATATTGGAGGGTATTCTGACACTTATAAAGAAAAAATAATTTTCTTTACAAGTTACAATGTGCCCAGTGGGGTCTTCAACTTATGAAAATGAATATTTTGACTTATTGACCTAAGAAAAATCCTAGAAGCCCTCAATGGGTGCTTGAACTATAAAATAAAATGATCTGGGCATGATACCCATGCTCCAAATTAATAATAATAATTTTTCTTTTCATTTTATAATTTACAAGAATAAAAAATGCATTTCATACTTATGAAGGCCAATCCTAGTTACACATTTTTAAACACCCCCCACCCCCCTCCTTCAATAATTTTTCTACTGCAGGAAAATATAAGCTGAGTAGACATACAAGTAATCAAGCTAGTGAGAGTGGATATTGTAATATCCCAAAATTGGGACAGCTCAAACATGCATGCATAAAAAATGAATTTTCAGAAATATATGATATAAATAATGAAATAAACTCTTGGATCCTTTATATCATACAATATACAACCTAAATCCAAGAATAGAGCTGAAACAAATCAAACTAGGTGGGTTAAACAGACCTCCCACACCTAGGATTGCTAAAAAAGGATAAAACCCTGAACACTGCAACCAAGAAATTTCTGCATAAAAGAGACTGTGTAGTCTAATGAAGGTATGAACACAGGAATAGCAGAGAAAAATATATCTTATATTATATTAAATAATGTGGCTAAGAAAAATGAGATCTATTCTCCTTTATACAAAAGCTAGAGAACCCAAGAAGGGTTTCTACGAATACACCCTAAATACAAATGGTGATCTTCAGCAATATGACTGAATAATCACTGAAAAATGAAGCACAGGAGTATAGAAGTCTGTAATAATATATATCCGATTCAGATATGATCAAATGTCTTCCCCCATGGAAGAATCAACCCTCCAATCACAGGAAAACTCCCCGAAAGAGCCACAAAAGAAACTGTTGAAACTGCCCTCTAGAAATAATGAAATTCCAGAATGGAATAATGCTGTAGGTGATGGAAATGTGTTGGCCTATTGCCAAATATCTGAAATGAGCCCAATAAACCTCTAAACGGATCCTCCAATAGAATGAAACCTTCCTCCTATGCAAAACCAACTCAGAAAGTGGGTTTCTCAACCCTCCACTGCAACACCCTACAACTCAACACAACCTCCTGCAGAAACTACGCTGAAACTGAAGAATGAAGCTTGGAACCAATGCCAGATGTGTGTAATGATATATCAGGTATCTCCCAAGAGCTACTCAAAGGGAAGAGAAGGAATTCCTGAACATGAATACCTTAGTGCTAAACAACACCGTCAATCTTAGCTAAACAACAAAAGAGAGAAAAAGTCTAAGAAGACATAAAAATATAATTAATAAGCTAAGATCAAATGGATGCCATCCTCTTCCTTATAAACTAAGTGATCCCTCTCACCTTGGGTCCCACTCATTAGGTTTTCCAACATCACACAAACAATCTCCCTCCAAAACTGTGTTGTACCTTCATTAGAGCCACTCCTCTAAACAACGTTGTTTGATTTGGTCAAGGTTGACCTCTTCAACCTACTTCAGCCCTTTTCACACCTAATGGTCTTCAATCCAGATCACATATAGCCATCTAGGCTAAACCTCATTCATATTGAGCTATTTTTATTGTTGATCCGCTCCTCCTACATTTATGTTGTTGACTTGGTCAAACTTGACTTTGTCCACATAAAAAATGTCTTTATTCACACATGAGAGTGTAAAATCCGGCTGGCATTATGATCCCCTTTCACACTATGAGGGATTTTATTCTTATTTCTCAAATTTATGGGCCTCCTTAGCCGTTTATTCATCTCCTAAGTGACATTAGTAAAATTTAATAATCCAATTGGTTGCATGCAAATTTTGGAATATTACAATCCTCCCCTCCCAAATGTTGCTTGTCCTCAAGAAAAAACAACGATAGAACTGAAGAGAATTATCTTCTCCCCTTGTATCACCCTCATAAGATAAAATCTTCCAAGGATCAAGGTGTTGTCTCATCAATATATCTCCAAGTTTCCCCTCCCAAGTAAGGAAGCTAGCTTTTGGTGAACATCCCAAATAGCTATCATCCTGTGAAAGTAAGGTATCAATGGAGGAAACAATGGGTGGTCTAAAGGCTTTCTTGAGGCATGGGGTCTGATATATATTAGGATCTACCATCCCCAAGCTATCATCCACAAAATGAGTTACCTCCCAACATGACAACTCCTGAAAATCCTCCTCCACCTTGAGCTCCTGCAAAGTGGGTGGGCTGAAAATTTGAACATGGTAGACAAAGTAGCCTACCCCACACTATCCTCCTCTCCACTTAAGATAAGTGTAGAGCATTTCTTGATCTTGGGTTGCAATAATTCTTCCCTCAAGTGGCAAGAAGGAAACTAGATCTCCAAAGATCCCTTCCTCAACGTTGTGAATCAAGCTGGCCCAAACCATCTCATATATGATGGATAAGAAATAGCCACCATATTACATCCCATCCATATCATGGCCCTCCTCATAAAGAAATAAATATTTTTCTATGGTGGCCATATCTCCTCCCATGCTCCCCTTAGAACATGTAATGCAGAAAGTGTTGGAATCCTCCTTCCAAAGGACACATCCACCCAATGTGTTTCTCCTCCAATCATGCTCCCCATAAGAGAAAGAACAACATCAAAAAATGGGATCATGATTTTAATCCAAATTAATGAAATACTGAAGGTTCCATGTGGTGCTAGAAGGTACCAATAGTTTCCCAAGTGGTCACATCGCAGTCTTCCCCACCACAGCTTCAGAAAATAGCATGGCAAGTTGTTTCTTGACAAATGGATAGTTGTGTAAGTCATCACATCTACTAGCAAATAGTAAATGGATGAATGTATCAATTGAGAATACAAAAAGTAACCAAAAAATTTCTCAAATTCATATAATAGATGGTTGTCTCCATCATGATAGTTGGCCAAAAATGGTCCAAGGAGCCCAAAGAAAAGCTTGCCCCTTTGTGGAGCAATGCACTGCAAAGAAATGGTAAGAGCATGAAAATATTGTGTTGGACAATAAATAAATGAAAAAAAAAAGTTCTTACCATGTAATGAAAGTAATATGATGATAGGATCCATAAATAAGTCCTCCATAGTGGTATGAGACACTCCCATGAAGAGGAATGAACCATAGGTTGCACAAAGATCCTCCTTCTTATGCTTGGAAACCCAAGTCAAGAAGAACATATCATAGTAATAGATGCCTCCATCCACTACTCCATCATTCTGAGCTCCTCCTTGTACACCAAGTGCATCAAATGTGAAGTGATCCTGGGAACACTCCATCAATAATTCCAAACTCCAAAGTGATAGCGTTGTTGGCCTATGCAAATAAGCTCCTGCCAACTCATAACTCCATTCTTTGACATGATCATTTTCAAAGACTCCTCCCATAATGCTGCTATATACAAGAAGTTTCTTCCAAAGTGTAAGTACTCCCAGATCATCCAATGCTAAGGGGTAGTCCCCTTTCACAATGATAGTGCCATCTCCTACCCCTACAACATCATGCAAAGTGTGAGAGAAAATATGCCCATGCTCTCCCAAGAACCTCCAAAGAAACAAAAGTTTTTGCTGCCTCCTCATACATCCATCATACAAATCATGTGGTGAATACATAATGATCATATCATCATAATGCATCCACACTCCTTTCTGACCCATGATTCAAGTATCCTGCCAAGTTCCTTCCACCCACATACCCTTGGAAAAAGGATATGTCCCATGATGGCCAAACTCTTTCAAGAGTAGCCAACACAGCCAAGCCTCCTTCTGCCTGGTGTCATATATTTGCAAGTATCTTACGAGCTTCTTGTTCTCCATCAACCCCCATTCATCCCAATGTGGGTGCCTCCCATCATGATCAACCTTGGTACCCTTCCAATGAAGACTAACCTTCTCCCAAATCAGATTCTTTTTCTTGCATTCCATGGGATGTTGAAATGCAACTCCTTGGAGATCTCCTAGAAAATATCTCACACCAATGATCATATTGAATCCATAAGGATCCAAGTGAGCTTAAGGAAAAGCCTCCTCACTACTACCTCTTGACAGTGCTGTAAATCTCCTCCATGGTGTTTTGTCTATCTCATGTCCCAACTCAAGGATGAACATATGGTTTTGCATAAGTTTGTTTGGGACAAAGTTCATCCTATCCTCCAAGAATTTACACCCCAAGTCCAAGTGTGGTGTGCAACCCAATAGTGGCCCATTAGGATGATGTTTCATCCCTTCCTTGTTCAAATCAAGGTTGCATAGCACAGTGCAATTATGTTGTTCCAAATGAGCAGTATGCAAAGGTATACAATCCTCCATATGAATTTCTGAAACAATAGGAGATGAAAATTTAGGCATACCTTGATGAAATTTGGAAGTATCTTGTATGGATGTAAGGGATTCTTTTCCAATGAGTTGGCTCCTCCAACTAAAGATGTTGAAGGCTGCTCCCCCATAGTTGTGACAACGCTGGTACAAGTCTCCTCCAATGGTGGTGAGGGCTTCTTCTCCTCTGATTTCTCCTTGCCAAATTTCCCAATCATCCTGTGAGTAAACTCAACAAAAGTAATCACTCTTGCATGGCTCAAATGGCTGAACCACCAAATATTTTCTTCACCCTCTAGGTGCAGCGCTGTAATCTCTACAACCTCTCTTTCTACCATAGGATGTAGTAGGAAGAATGCATCTAGTTTCCTTGCCAAAACCCTTGCTGTAGATGACCCATCAAAAGTAGAAAATAGAAACCTATTGCCCTTGATCCTTCCTTGGCCACAAGGTCTTCTCTCTTTCTCAAAATTAATGAATTTAGGGAAATATAGAGTCTCCTTGAAGGCTCTAGGTTGAGATTTGTACTCAACAAGGTATTCACTTAGAATCTTGTGATCCAAGTGTCCTCCATCTTCCTGCAATTTTTCCTCCTTCTCAAAAGGAAAGGATATGTTCCCATGCTTTCAGCTCTTTGCAACACTGGTATCTTCTTCTGATCATAGGAAGTGCATGGCTCTTCCTCCTCTTGAAACTCTCTAGAAGTTTCATTGCTCCTTTTTTCTTCTTCTTGTTTAACCTCCTTGGAGAGGTTCTTCTTCGATTTGAAAAGTGATGAGAGAAAACTCATCCTTTCCATCATTCTGACCTTGATTTTTCTCTTATATAATTTTGGCTTGAATTCCATAGGCTGAGCCAAATATCTCGCTTCGATACCACTGTAATATCCCCAAATTGGGACTACTCAACCATGCATGCATAGAAAATGCATTTTCAAAAATCTATGCTATAAATAATGAAATAAACTCTTGGATCCTTTAGATAAGACAATATAAAACCTAAATCCAAGAATAGAGCTGAAACAAATAACACTAATTGGGTTAAACCGACCTCCCACATCTAGGATTGCTAAAAACGGCTAAAACCCCAAACACTGCGATAGGGAAATTTCTGCATAAAAGAGACTACATAGTATAATGAGGGAATGTACATAGGAATAGTAGATAAAAATAGATATGATATTATATTAAAAAATATGGCTCAGAAAAATGAGATCTAATCTCCTTTATACAAAATCTAGAGAACTCGGGAAGGGTTTCTAAGAATACACCCTGGATACAAATGGTGATCTTCAGCAATATGGCTGAATAATCATTGAAAAATGAAGCATATGAGTATATAAGGCTGTAATAATATATATCTGATGCAGATCTGATCAAAGGTCTTCCCCCATAGAAGAATCAACCCTTCAATCATAGGAAAACTCCCCGAAAGAGCCACAAAAGACACTGCTGAAACTGCCCTCCAGAAATAACGCAATTCCAGAATGGAATAATGCTGTAGGTGATGAAAATTTGTTGATGTGTTGAAAAATATCTCAAATCAGCCCAAGAACCCTCTAAATGGATCCTCCAAGATAAGGAAACCTCCCTCCTATGAAAAACCAACTCAGAAAGTGGGTTTCTCAACCCTCCACTGCAACACCCTGCAACTCAACACAACCTCCTGTAGAAACTGAACTAAAATTGAAGACTAAATCTTGGCACAAATTCCATATGTGTGGAATGATATATCACGTCTCTCCCAAGAGCTAATCAAATGGAGGAGAATGAATTCCTTAACAGGGATACCTTAGTGCTAAACAACACTGAAAATCTTAGCTAAATAGCAAAAGAGAGCAAAATTCTAAGTAGACATAAAATATAATTCAAAAGCTAACCTCAAATGGTTTCCTTCCTCTTCCTTATAAAATAAGTGAGCCTTCTCACCTTGGGTCCCACTCATTAGGGTTTCCACAATCACACAAACAATCTCCCTCCAAAACTGCGTTGTACCTTCATTAGAGCCACTTCTCTAAACTGAACTGTTTGATTTGGTCAAGGTTGAACTCTTCAACCTGCTTCAGCCATTTTCATACCTAAGGGTCTTCAATCCAGCTCACATATAGATGTCTAGGCTGAACCTCATTCATATTGAGCTATTTTTAATGCTAATCCACTCCTCCTACATTTATGCTGTTGACTTGGTCAAACTTGACATTGTCCACATGTAAAATGTCCCTGTTCACACATGAGAGTGTAAAATCCAGCTGGCATTATGATCCGCTTTCACAATATGAGGGATTTATCCTTATTTCTGAAATGTATGGGCATCCTTACCCATTTATTCATCTCCTAAGTGAAATTAACAAAATTTAATATTCCAATTTGTTGCATGCAAATTTTGGAATATTACAAATATCAAGAGGAAATTCCTATAATGGTTGCATAGTGGAAACTTATTTTAAGGGGTAGGTACATTCCTAAAGCATATCACAATATTAAATTCAATATTCCCCCAAAATGTGTGGAGGATCATTGTAAGCAGATGAAATACCACACTTTCATCTATAAATTTGTGGGAGGATGGCCTACCAAACAAGAATTAGAGAAATCCATTTAACAGAAATTGTAGCCGAGAGGTGATATTGACCTATGCCTTGGCCCCAAGGGGTAGGTAATTTCCTCAATTTTGGAGGATAAGAAGCACATTTTAAAATGGGGTCCTTATTTCTTCAATAATGCGAGTTTGTATATGTGAAATTGGGAGAAATGTTTCAACCCAGACAAAGAATAATTCCTAGTGACTCTGGTTTGGGTAAGACTATATTCTCTTCCTCTATATTTTTGGATTCCTGAAATTTTGGAGGGTATCATGAAGGTTTTAGGTACATTTTTCAAGGTAATAGAGGTAACCAATAAAGGAAGATATATGTCTTATGCACAAATATGTGTGTATATGAATATATAACAACCACTGCCAGAATCGATTGACCTATATTATCAGGGAGATATTTGGACTTAGACACTAGATTATGAGCATGTACCATTTCACTGTAGGAATTTCGATGAACATGGTCATTTATATCATGATTTTCTAATAAATAAAAAAGAACATACGAGTATTGGTCCTATGTCAAAAAAGGATTTTACAAAGGTTGCATCATGAAGTAAGAATACCTAAGGCTGATGTACTCAACTAGTAGGTAATGTAAAAGATAAAAATACCTTCATATTTTTGGATGAAATGGAGGAAGAACTGGGTCAAGGTCCGCCAAATGACATTATCATGATTGAAAAACCTATGGAACCTAGTTTGGATAAGAAATCATTAAATAAAAATACTCCAGATAGAGAAGCATGGGATGGCTATACTGAGTATTTTTTGTTTTTTCCTAGCATTGACAAGGATTTTCCACTTTCTAATTTGAATTTGAATCTCTTTCTGGAGAAGAAAAGTCACTAATATGGATCTTAAATGACTTGGTAACAAAATACATGGAAGAATTAAACAAGGAAGAAATGGAAACTTATGCGAAGGCCTACATTGATTGGAAGACAAAAAAAGGACAAATATCCATTGACGTTGACGTGGTTCACACAATTCATGAACTTAAAGAAAAGGAAATGAATTATTGTTGAAATATCTGGATAAATATTCTAAACTAAAGGGATGTAATATGGCCAAATATCATTTCAAGGATACTAGAGAAGAATTAATCAATTTTGTACATGCAACTACTGTCTAAGATTTTTTCACTCAAAATTTCTCTTCATAAAGATTATTTCTTGGAATATTCAAGTTATAAGAAATAAGGGGAAGCAACATTATATTTTTTGTTATACAGAATCTACGACTGCAGATAGAAGTTTCTTCCCTATACTGGGTGGTTTAGTCTAGAAAAACAAAAGGACAAAGTAGATATTTTTTTCCTTAAATTAAATGGATGATGGGTCAAATCCTGCCTGTGATATGTCGTATGCTTCTCTCTTCTCTTGACTTAAATGCTCCAATCCTAGCTACCTTTTCCAAAATTAGAACTTGCACAATTAGAAAATACAAGCCAACGATCTATGTAATCTATGTAGAATCATCTAAATACTTTATTCAATGGATCAAAATGGCATCAAAATACATGAAATCATAACATCACATATAGGGAAACAAATAACTATTTGCATTAATATAAATGGAAGGAGTTACAACCATAAATAGATGTCAATCTTGTAGAAGAGATCCTCCAGGCTAACTTGCTCCTTATTTGTCACAAAGTGCACCTCTAATCATCCTAATGCATGGAAAGTTACCTCTCTACAACAAAAATATAAGGGTAGAATTATATCTCCAAAATCCAACCCCTAGCTTGTGGATGGCCACAAATATATAGGTGAGGAGAGTAAGTTGGGAGTTATTATCCAATTACCAATATAAGGTTTTAGATCCACTCTTGATGGGAGGATGGGATTAAAGGATAATGTATGGAAACTCCAAGCTAGGATAGGATAGGATAGGATCTGAATGTTTTATCTGAGGTAAATGGTTGTAGCAAATTATGGAAGATTTTCAAAGAAGACGATTATGAAATATCTCTCTTTTTCCAAAATTTCTAGAATAAACACAGGTGCAAAGCGGGGCAACCTGTAGGTGATAAATGTAGGCCACAATGGAGAAAACTATAGGTGAACATTTCCCAGTAGGAGGACAGGGAGCATTGGTCCTTAAAATCACCAAAAAAAGGTGTTTTCGGGAAGAAACTTTGGGATATGAAATTGTCATGCATAGGGTTTTGTGTTATGACGATGTCAAGGATTAAAAGGATGTTCATTGATCTAGTTTTCAGGCCGACTGACTAGATGTTTCAAAATGGCCTATAACATTTTGGATAAGATAAGGAAGGAGAAAACATTGGTGGTGATTCTTTAAGAAATCAAACTTTTTGGGAATAATCTCTTTGAAATTTTGATTTCTTAATGGAAAGGTTGAAAATTCATTGCCCTAGAGGCCAAAGCAAGTGCTAGCAGGCTTGCATTTTTGGGGAACCCTACAAATATCGTCTTTCAGGATTAGTTGGAAATACAAATAATTTTTCAATAATTTTTCATTATATCGGGTCCAATAAGGTTGTTTCCGTAATGACAGTCTATGGTACCTCTATTCTAGGAGAAAAAACTATTTTTTTTGAGAATATTGTGATACATCAACCATTTATTAGGGATTCATTATGGATTTTGGGTGGTGATTTTAATCTAATGTTTTCCCTTGAGGATAAAAAATGATGGCTTCACAAATTAGATCATGGGTCTTCCTCATTCGAGGGTTTTATTGAGTGAAAGCATCTAGTTTATATTCCTACAATTAATGGGAGTTTTACATGGATAAATCATCGAGGGGGTCACCATCAAGTAGCAAGCCACCTTGATTATTTTTTGTTTTTGAATCGGTGTTGGATAAAGACTTATTTTTGGAGGTGGCCATCCTTCCTTGTATTGACTTTTACCATTGGCCTATATGGTTATAGGTTGATATTAAAGAGGCACCAAGAAACATATCATTCTGTTTTGAAATATTTTGGTTAGAGGTGCCTAATTTTTTGAATAACACAAGGGCCTTGCGGAAAAAAATATTTGTGACTAGTAAGAACAAAATGCACTATTTTCATTTGAAACTCAAAGCATTGAAGGTGAAAATTAAATTATGGAATAGAAAGGAATTAGGAAACATATTTGCAAAATATTCAAAATTGGAAGCTCAAATGCATGATATTCAATAGCATATGATCTTGGAAGGGAGAACTTAGTTAATTCTTCCAGACGGCTCTACTATAAACTAATTAAAATTGCATCGAAAAAAAGATGAAATTCCATGGAAACAAAAGTCTTGGGTTTAGTGGATGCAAAAGGGAAAAAGAAATGCGATTTTTTTTTAATAAAATTGTGCTACAGTGGAGACACTCGAACATGATTTTATTTATTCAAGGTTGTGATGGAAAGTGTAAATTATTGCTTGATGACATAGAAGACAGATATTTTTTCTTATAATATGGGCATTCTTTTAGAAAGGTCTTACAGTTGAAAATTTTCAATTAACAAGATTTTGCAGAGTATTTCTAAGATTATTAGTTAGGAACACAATGAGGCTTTGATGTGCCCTATATCTTATCAAGAGGTCGAAGTTGTAGTGATGGAGATGTCGAAGAACAAGTTGTCACGTTTTGATCGTTTCACCACTAAATTTTTTCAAGCCTGTTGGTCCTTTTTAGGGGATGATATTCATGCAGTGGTGGAGGAATCCTGTCAAACAAAATCATTGTGGTAAGGTCTTAATGCAACCTTATTTTCTTTAATACCTAAAAATGGAAAATAAAAGGATGATAGTGGATTTCACCCTATATCACTTTGTAATGTTATCTATTGAGTAATCGAGTCTACAGTGGTAGTTAATCATCTTAAGCTTCTATTATTTATTTTTATTTCTCCGTAGTAGACAAAATCTATTCAAGGCCGACAGATTTCAGATGGTATCTTTGTAGCATAGGAGATTATTGGCATACATTGAAGAACTCAAAACACACAGGTATGATGATCAAATTAGACATGTCCAAAGCTTAGCTAGTTTTATCTGATGTAATTCTATATTCCTTTGGTTTCGCATGAAATTGGATTACATGGATTTATTCACTAATTTTCTCATGTTGTCTTTAAATTTTAATTAATGGTTCTACTTCTAAGAATATTACATCATCACGTGGACTATGTAAAATAGATCCTTTGTCTCCCTTCTTTATTATATTGGCTATGGAGGGACTTGGGCGATTTATTGTTCTCTCCAATTCATAGGGTCATATTAAGGGCTTACGAATCTTTGGTGCAGAGCTTCCAATTACTCATCAACAATTTTTTGATGATGTTTGTTTATTTGGGCCTCCCACTGTCTGAGAAGTTAGAGGAATTAGCTATTTCTTGAAGAACTTCATGGTAGCCTCAGGAACCCTCATAAATAAGGACAAAACAAGCATACTATTTTTTAATTGTAAGGAGTTTGTTCAATGTCACTTAACACAAGTATCAGAGTTTGATAGAGATAATATTCCCTCCAAATATATAGGGGTACCTTTGGCATTAGATATTAAGCATATAACATGTTAGTATGATATGTTGTAAAAAATTCATTCGCAAGTTACAAATTGAACATTTCATGCCTTAATATTTTTTTGGATGTTTGGTCTTAACTAAATAATTTTTGCAGGTAATTCCAATTTATCAACTATATATCATGCCAATTTTGAAGGCTATTTTTGGTAAAATAGAATCTCTTTGGATATATTTATTTTTTTGAGGCTTGAATAAGGCTAAGAGATGTTATTTAGTAGCCTCAGAAATGTTGGTTAAACCTAAGTTGTTGGAAAGATTGGGTTTACGTGATCCTGAGACTATTAGTAAGGGATTTGGAACAAATATTTTATGGTGATGGGTGAGAAGTGGCACTGAAATTTGGAAGAAAATTTGGATGAGGCAGTACACTTCGTTACCGACTCAAGAAGTTGTATTACGTCATGAGAGGGTCATTCTGGATCGAGTCTATGGAACTAGGAATAGGGAAACAAATATGTTGTGTGAAAACATGCTTTCTAGGAGATTTGTTTGGATCACTCAACTCTATTTTGGGAGTATGCTTGGTAGAATATGTCGTCAATCAATGATAAAGAGGTGTTTTCCAATTTACAAATATTTCTAATAAATATTAGTGTAGTGAGATTTTGTGATTACTAGAAGAAGGGGGCTCATTCTTTGTTATAGAGAGAGTGGAAGAAATAAGGGGATTGATTGACTTCATCACAAGATTTACCGTGGGATGTTTTCCAACAAAATTTGGGGGCATGAAAGACTATATGTTCCTAAATCGGTGATATATTGCGATGGGGTAACCTTCCCATTGGCTCTTTCACTCTAAAATAAGCTTATTTCTTATTTCACAATTTGGGACACTTGAAAGATATGTTATTTGGAGAAGATATGGTATGGCATCTATTGGAAAAATATTTCTTGTTTTCTTTGTGGTCAGGAATAAGAAACGTAGGAGAATCTCTTCCTCGCCTACCTTTTTGCAAGGGAGGTATGGTCTAGTATTCTCCTTACCTTTAGTAGTCATATCTATGAGAGACGAAGATTTTATTCATTTTTGGAGCAATGGAGTCATATGAAATTTCATAATCCTATCGTCAATAAATCTTGATGTTTACTTGTTGGTTTTACACTTTGGAAATTATGGAAAGAGAGCGATCTGAGGATTTTTCATGACAAGAGTAGACCCGATAGAATTATTGTAGAGTTGGTTTTTCCTAATATACCTGAATCCCTATTGGTTGTTTGATGGTGTCCTCAGGATTAGATTGTCAATGTTGTGGAAATGGTGATTTTGAAGGCTTTAAAATTGGATTAGAGGATGGTGGTTTCAAGAAAAAATATATCTGATGTCTTGTATATTGCCTCTAATGCCTCTTACGCCCCTCCTCCTAGAAATTTCATTAAGTTAAGCTTATATGGTGTAATATTCATAAATTATCTTACAACTAATAGGAGTATTAATTTTGCTTTTGAAATCTAGATGCATGAATAATGGAGCAAGGAGGCTCATAATTTTCTCAAGTATGAATAAAAATCCCTGCTAGTGTGAAAAGGGATCATTAAATAACCAGTTCAAGCATCCATATGTGTGAACAAGGTCTAAAATATGTAAACAAGTTCAAGTTTTACCAAGTCAACATGATTTATTCTCAAAGAAGTGGATCCTAAATAAAGCCAGCTCAATGTGAATAGGAATCAATCCAGCTAGACAAAATGAAGGCACCTTGAGTGTGAAAAGGGACAAGGCATGAAGATTCAGTCAAGGTTGAATAAGTCAACAAATCTATCTAGATACATTGAACCACCTTGATGGAAAACGCAGTTTTTGTGGAGGAGCCTTTGCATGGAAGCAACCTCATAGTGGGTGGGACCCTTGTTGAGAGAGCTCATCAATTATATAATGAATGAGATGGAAATCATATGGAAATATTGGAGATTATATTTTCATGTGTTCTGCTTAGACTTCCTGCATACTTGGCTGTTTAGCTAAGTTGTTGCACTGCTTAGTGCAAGGGTTTGCCCGGGTGGGGATTCCCTACTCTTTCTTGGAGATCTTGTTCAAGAAATCTAAGAGGAGGTTTATGATCTAAATTTTCCACTACCTGATGTTGGACCAAGCATCTACCTCCAGTAAAAATGCATTCCCTTCAGAAAACTATGTTATTTCTTAAGGTGTGTAGTGGAAGGGATTAAAACCCCATTTTGAGGAGCTAGTTTCCTAAGAGGAGGACCAACCTTTCTTTGGGAAAGTTGGAGGAAGCATATACAGCCATTTATTTGCATTTCCAGCCATATTATGTAGAGCTTCATCCATACAGCATTATTCAGCCATAGATTTGCAGCAGCTTTCTCTTGCATATCTTTTCTGTCAAGAAACCCTTGCCGGGTCTTCTTGGATTTGTATAAAAGAGATTAGATATCTATTTTTGTAACTCATTGAGTATTATAGTAATATTATCAGATAAATTTCTCTATTTTCTGATTTAATCTATATTTATACTACAAAATCTCTTATGCAATAGCTCCGACATTTTTGCAGTCTTGGGGTTTTGGCAATTTTTAGCTGTCTTGAGCATGGGAGGCCTGTTTAAATAGGATAAAGGTATTTTTTTCTGAAAATATATTGCATGCATGTCCTATATTGTCCATTATAAGGGACACAACAATTATTTTCCACTGTTATAACTCAATATTAAGAAAATAACGTTTTTGAGGCAAAAATAGTTTCTTTTTCCCACTTGGTGAAATGTATAAAGGCATATTTTGTTGTTGTGATTGTTATTATGATGGATATGTGTTCAAACACACTACATGAGTTGATTAATTTCTGTTATCAAACTTTGGAATACCTTAAGGTATTCTTATTGTTGTAGAAATTCTAGATTTGGAATATTTTCAGAGAGGTGACCTCCCTTATGCTTTAGAATATGAATTGGATGGTGTTAAAGAGAAGTGGTTTCCAAACTGTTAAATATTAGCAAGAAAAGGATTCATTTGACTTGTGCCTTATTCAAATGGAGAAATTTGAATTTCCACTTTAGCAAGATGAGTTTGCAATAATTTAGTAAGAGTAACATAGTTAAATAAATCAGTTAAGTCATTAAATTTGAGTCTGTGGGCTAGAATTAGAGTTGTGTAAATGGGTTTAAGGGTAAACTGTGGGCCTAAAACCATGGTTTGAGACCATAGTATCTATGTGGAAGAAGAATATAAATAGGTAGATCGAGTCTAAGAAAAATAACAAAGTCATGAAATGTAATGTTTTCGATCTAAGTTTATGCGTCTGTAATACATTATGAAGGGTTTTGTTTGGGTTGGGTTAAAAGGCTCCTGCTGGCTGTGTGCACAGAGACCTAGTCTTGGTTGTGTGCAGACTCCGCTCGTTGTGTGAACGGAAGGGTTATGTAAAGGAAAGTATGATATGTATTGAAAGGATATAAAGTTAATATAAGGACATATTTTGGAAAACTTGTTGTGATTGATCTGAGTTATTTACTGTTTCTATTCTATTGAGATCACATTATTTCTATGTTTCTTATTGATTATTGTGCGAAGATATCAGTTATGGTTATGAATTATTATTGACGATCAATAAATATTCTTAAGTAATTACATTGTTTAGATCTAGATTTGGTTCTGTTATGCTTATCTGTGCTGAAGCGATCTAAGAATTTGTCTTGTTTTGTTAAGGGTTGTGCACATTCTACGATTCTATCTTATTCTATTGCCCACATCTGTTTATGATTGATACAAGTCCACAATTGATTTTCTTAGGACCACTTCATTAATTCCCCCTCAGGGTGCGGAAACCTAGTTCCAACACCCCCCATACTGCTTTAGGTGATACTTTGATCTGTGCAAGCAGGTCATTGCTGAATGAGCTAGTAGTTGGAGGGTTTGTTGTTTTCTCCATAAACTCTGAACTTGGTTCATGACCCCTCAAGACAACAAATGGTTCTGTTGTCGAGATTGAGATCATTTTGAGGGAGATTTGATGTTGTGGCATCCCTCATGAAATGAATTTCAATATTTCCTGGATAGAAATATTATTGAATTCACACTCCAAGAGAATAGAAGTAATAAAATATCTGATGAACAGTGGGTACAGAAATATATGTTTACATAAGTGCATGACATATTCTTTTTCTCCTTTGCAGGAATGGTTGTCACGCTTAGTTAAATTCAACACCTGCATAAAGGATAATGATGTCACCGAGTGAACTCCTGAATTGATCCAACTAGTAGAGAAGCTAGATAATAAGATCACCCACACGATATATCATTGGATCGATTGCCTCTTGAGAAGGATTGTGATTGAATTTTCAATTGATCAATTTGTGTCATATTCTGAAGAAGAAAGAAGCTTTTTCAAAGGCCCTAGAGGTAAGTTCCTATGCTCACTTAAATTATTGCTGAAAATGTTATTATGTAAATGGGGCTATTTGTGTGAACATATTTCTTGAATGCCTTGAAGAGGCCAAACTACACGTAGTGGAAAATTTTACCGCGAAGATTCTGAAAATTTTATTTATAGCCATTTCAAGCTTAGATCTGAGAATGAAGGTGAACTAGAACTAGTAGCTCTAGTGACTATGAAGGAGAAATATCATCACACCATAAACCCTTGAGTTTGTTTCCAACCCCATCCACTCCACTATTTCACTCACATCGCAGATCACCCACTCCACCACGTAGTCCATCACCACCTCCACCTCCCCCAGAAGTAGACATGGTTGCATCAATGAAGTTACCTAATTTCAGAGGCATTGGAAATGAGGATACTGACCACTTCTAGTTTGTGACTGAGGCCATATGGTAGGCTCAACAAGTTACCAATATTGATATTAGGAAGGCACAACTGGCTACTGCTTTCCAAGATCCCATATTAGATTGGTACATTAGGTATGCTCAAGAAAACCCTAATGATACCTTGGAAAAAATAAAAGATACCCTAAAAGAACAGTTTAAGAAGCCTAAGTCATATACGCAGCTAGTGACAAAAATGAAGGAGATTCGTTAGGAGGCAAATGAATTTGTATGGAAGTCCGATCAAAGACTAAAGTGTGCCACCAGAGATGGTGGATTTTTTATTGATGACACACAACATAGGTAATGGTTCATTACTATGTTTCTTCGACATTTGTGCCAACCCTTAGGTTAGTAAAATATTGCCACATAGGCTGAGGCTGTGGAGGTGGCAATGAAACTGGAGGCTAACCCAACATCTCTTCTGCTTGGAACTCAACAAATTCAAAATCAGTTGGAATCCATGCATCTAGAGATTCAAAGCCTGCACAAGGACAAGGGAAAGGAGGTTTGCGCAGAGGTTTGGTGCATAAAATGTAAAGCTTCTGGGAACCATAAATATCCATGTCTCGTCTTTAACAATTATCTGAATGCTGGAGGTCCTAGTCCATTGAAGAGTCTTGTATGGTGCATGATCTGTCAAATTTTTGGATTACAAGACATATCTTCCTGCCCAAGGATCAGAAAGTATCAACCTGACTTATGACTCATTGTCGTACTTATGATATGATCTTAGATAAAGCTGAAATATATATAATGTATGCTAAGCCTACATCACCGGCATCCCCTTCTGGGCGTGGAGGATTTCAAGGTAGAGGAAGAGGCTGAGGAGGTGGATCAGTTAGCTGAGGAATAGGACAAGTCATTTTCTATAACTCTGGAGTTTGTCCATTATGCACGTGACTATTCGAATCAAGCATGACGGTCCTGTAGGTACTGTAGACAATTTGATCATGCCATAGAATATTGTCCTATCTTGATTGCTAAAATGTAGGAAAATAAGATGCAAAATCCAACAAAAAATCTTCATATGGTTCGCGTTGAAACCCGTGAAGAATATCCCAGTGTGAATGTGGTGACTAGGAGCAACGTAGCCACTAATAAAGATAAAGGAAAGAAACTAGCCACTAATGTATGGATTCATAAAGCACCTGAAAAGAAGGAAGGGTTTAATCTTCAGCACGTGAAGGAGACCTTTTTTGAAGCACGAAAGGAAGTGCATCAACATCCAAAAGAACGATGAAGGAAGCAGGAGGAGATGAAGAGATTAAACCATTTCTACAAGCATGTATAAAGTTGCTGCGCAACAAAAAGGCAGTAAAAAATCTGCAGGCTTTGATAGATATTTTCACAAAGAAGGAAAAACCAATGGTAGAACAATGAGCGGTCAAAAAAATATAGAAGAACAAGAAGAGAACGGGTAGGGAGATGTGTTTGACCATGCAGATAAGTGCTTATGAAATGGACCAAGTTATTCTAGATTTGGGATCTGATGCTAATGTTCTACCTAAGAAAACATGGAAGCCCATGGGAGAGCCAAAGCTGGAGTGGTATACCATTCAACTGCACATGGGCAATCAACAAAAGCTCATTCCTTTAGGAAGAATCTCACAAGTTGTGGTCAGTATAGAGGGTGTTAAGGTGATGTCAGATTTTGAAGTCATCCACATTGTAGATGATACTAGCCCCTATCCTGCACTGCTACGATTAGATTGGGCCATTGACATGGATGGTGTTATAAATATAAAGGAAAGGAGGATGAAATTTGAAATAAATGGAGTTAGGGTAATCATTCCTCTATATCCTGCAGAAGGACAAAGATATACTGAACCAGTACGCGCTAATGATGAGATTGATCAAATATATAATCTTACCTTACACGAGGAATATTGGATTAGTACAATAGTAGATGGGAATCTTAAGTGGGAGAGGGATAGTTCTTGTTTTTCAGACTCTAATGAAGAACAAGAAAACTATAATAATTGGTTGCATGAGGTATATGTGCTACGTTGTAATCGCGTGACCCGGTCTCTACGATGTATAACATATGAGATACTTGATTTTCCGCACTATGATGGATTGACTGATGCAAACATGTTTATAGGGGAGCTTAAAAGGACCGTACCTAAAGGAAAAATATTCCATGCTTTGGATCTTGGCTTGCACGCTGCTCTAAAAAGATGGTGGGAAACTCATAAGGATAATATGGGCAACTGGGAGGAATGTGAGCGCATGATGAGGTTGTGGTTTGAATGTCCAAACAATAAAATGGAAGATGTGTACTCTGACAATGAATATTTGTGCAGGCATTTGGCAAGATGGAATCAGGTATTGTGTGTATAACCAAGACCTAAATTGGTCCATATGTTTATTCACACATTGGGGAAGGTACCTACTGAATGGTATCTGAAGACAGAGCTGCACATAGGCACTAGTGAATGGTCTACTATGACAGAGATTTTTATTGATACGTTTAGATTTGAGAGTGGATTTAATATGGTTGGTGAAGATTTTCATAATATTCAATAATTCATATTTGATACAACCAATCCTACAATTGAATGCACTCCACCAGCCTGGGACGTGCAGATGAAAGCTATTGTGAATTGCAAGAACCTGACAGTAGAATAAAGTGAAGAGAATCCAAGGAATATTATGATTCTTGAATCTGAGGGGCAACGCCCAGTGGTTGGGCCTTCAATCACCCCACTAGATGTGACAAAGCCGTTAAAGCTTAGACAGGTGAACATTGGATCTGAAGAACAACCTAAGTTGGAAAATATTGGAGACTACTAGGATGATGATATAGTAGGCAAGGTTGTTGAGTTGCTAATAGAATATCAAGATTTTTTCCCTACAAATTTTTTAGAGCTGAAAGGAATCATTGGGGAACCTGGAGTTATGAAAATCATGTTGAAACCTTATGTGCACCTAGTGAGACAACACCCATATAGGTTGAACCCAAGATGTAAGCAGAAGGTGAAAGAAGAGTTGGAAAAAATGGTTGGAGTAGGCATCATTGAACCTGTAGAAGAGTCTGACTGGGTATGTCCAATGGTTTTGCAAGATAAGAAGGAGAAATCAGGATCTATGTGGATATGCGCAAACTAAATGATGCTTGTGTGCATAATCCATTCCCAACTCCATTCTCTGATGAAATATTGGATAATGTTGGAGGCCAAGAAGCATATTCCTTCACAGATGGGTTTTAAGGATATCATCATATACAGATTGTGCCAAAAGATAAGTGTAAGACCACTTTTGCTACTGAATGGGGATCCTTCCAATATATAGTCATTCCTTTTGGATTGAATAATGCTGTTGCCATTTTCTCGCGTGTAGTAATTGCTACATTCAAAGAATTCATCCACTATTTTTTGAAGGTATATTTTGATGATTGGATTGTATTTGGGTTGTTGAAGAAGCATGTGTAAATCTACACTTAATGTTGGATACTTGTAGGAAGTATTAGATCTCATTGAATTTGAAGAAGTGTATATTTTGTGTACCATTTGGGATACTACTAGGACACATAGTCTGCCAGCAAAGGTTGATTTTAGATCTTACAAAGATCATCGTCATATTTAATTTGGAGGTACCTGAGAATGTTAAGCAATTGCACTTGATATTGGGGCATACTATATATTATAGGAAGTTTATTTAGTGATATGTGCTAATAACTGTACCCATGTAAAATATGCTCAAGAAGGATGGAACGTTATGCTGGGATGAAGATTTCCAAAAGAGTTTTGAGCTGATAAAGGACAATATGGTCATTGCGCCCATCCTGGTCTTCCTTAATTAGTCAAAGGTATTTCATGTTTTTAAAGAGAGAATCCATACAGGTAAAATAGATTATAGAGGAGAGGAATAACCTGTTTCTGAGTTTTTATTAATCACCCAACGTTTTGGACTGTCTATGTGAGTCCATCATCAGGGGTAGATGTCAAGGTTCAACATGTGAGGAGGTTGCCTCGGTCACAGTGGTGTCAAAAACTAGTCGTTGGAACAGTATAACTGGAAAATATAGAATTATTACCGTTTATGGGAGCATCTAGGTTGCATTTAATGAAGGGATTTTTGCTAAATTTTGGACGGTTTTTCCATTTATGGGGACACATTAATGTATAAGAAGTCATTGAAGACGTGCCATGAGTATAAATATGACCTATAGAGTTGCAATAGTTCCCTTTATTTTCTGAGTGAATTATTTGCTTTAAGCTCCCTAATTGATGCTACATATTCTGTGTCTATGTATGGTTTGGATCTGGGGTTCGAGGATGCATTGCACCGAGCAGGGTTGGGATATGCTATTCCTGAAAGTATGATGACCACAATGCCTAGATATGACCCTACTATGATCGAGGTCCCAATTTCTGAAATGCCTGTGCCTCCAAGTATAAGAAGAGGTAGTCTTTTGGCACTATAAAATCTCCAAGGGAGAAGATGCCAAATCTGTGCCCTACTATGGATGAGAAGCTGAAAAGGCCTATGGTAGAGGCCCCTAAAACAATTTTTGAAGGATAGGAGGATGTGGTCGAAGTGGCCCCATTCTCGCGGTTTTCGAGTTATACTGCACCACACAAATCTTCAATCGGAATTCCCAAAGGGCTGGAGAAGGTGCGCACAAGAATTCAAATTCCACTAATCCCTGAAAAATGTCTCGATGGAAGTGGAAATGTTCGTTAAAGTACCACAACTCATATTTGACGATTGGGAAATTGTAGATGTCGAAAATTTCCTAGATCTTGCACCGGAGTTTTATCTCGATCAAATCACTTATGAAGGAGGCATTGTGCACCTCGATACAAAGAGATGGGTGCTAGGTCTACACAAGGCATGCATGCTTAACTTACTCTAGATCCCTCATTAAGAAAAAATATCATGTCACACAGAAGAGCAGGGGTTTTGTGGTTAATGAAATAAATGACCCAACAATTCGATTTGGTACAATCATATTGGCCTACAAGATGATGCACAAGTGCAGAACAAAGGAGGTGCCTGTGCATGTCATTGTGCTCACTCGACGATGCAAGAAATGTGTTCTTTATAACTGGTCCATCTATCTATGCAAGGAATTTTTAGAAAATGTGCGTGAAGAAAAGTAGGAATGAAAACAACTCCATTATGCTTTTCTTTTATTATTTATTGCACTGATTAGTGGAAGACCCCCGAAGACACCAAGTTCCCAGAGATCGAGCCTCAAATGTGTGAGGCTGCGCGCTATGCGATGTTGTGGAACTCTTCAAACCCAATGTGTGCCAGAGACAATACATTTTTTTGGGTTATGTATGATGCCACTCTTTATCAAGCTATGCAGTCAAAGCCACAACTGTCACCCACATTATATGATCAATACAAGATGGAAGTTGATTTCAAAGCTACATTTCAGAACATGCATATCTACGCAAAGGGTTTCCTGGAAGGAGTATCATATGAGTTACCTTAGTAATTGATCAAGTGTTCATAAATTTTTCTCAATATTGAAAGTTACATGATTGGGTTGAAACCAGGATGGTTGCGTAGATCTCGTCTTCCTGATTTCGACACCGTGAATGGGTCAAAAAACCGATGTCGTATGAGGGAGATATCACGTTCTGATCGATTTCACAAATAGCTAGATTTTGCGACAGGGTAGACTGGGATGCCCAGTCAGCATGCAGGGTGCACAGTCAACAAAATGGAATATTCTAAAGAATATTCCTTTTCTCTGAGCCAGTTAAAGGCTGACAAGTGTCGCATTGTGATTTGATGGAGGAATGTACATTATTTTTGGTGCGCCAATTATAGGGTGACATGTGGCTAGCCCTTAGGCCACCACATGTTCCTTGAGCGATATGGTAAAATTTTATGAGGTTTGGGGGGTTCGACCTCGCGACCTCCGGCCCACGTGCAAAGACCTCCACCAACCACGCTGCATTGTTTCTTAACATCTAATGGCTAACAGTGCTATTTAAAGTTTGCAAAGTTGGAAATTGGGTTTGGGACCACTGACAGGCCCAACTTGTAGGAAGTCCAAAGGATATGGTCACATGTCCGTGGCAACCAACCGTAAAATCATATGTAATGCCGATAACAAACTGCAACCACTTCGTAGTTCAACCTTATCACATGGCATCTTTTCTTCCAATGGTTACGCAGACGGTTTCGGTTCAGAACCTGCAGAATTAAACTCCGTAATGTTATCACATGTTGTGGTTACAGTTTTATACGCCGAAAGTTATGTAAACCCCAACCCAAACTCTGGTTCCACCACACCTAACCATATTTATCGCAAGCAGTTCTGCTCCAAATTTAATGCACCATGGGGTTTTTGGGGTTTTCATGTGGCCACCCCCTCCCCTTAAACATTAAATTTTATTGTTAGAGCTGGCAGAGAGGTTAGCGCACTCCTAAATTTGGGGTTTTTGGCCTATTATAACTGCAGTTAAGTGCAATTCACCAAATTTAGTGGATGATTTCTAGGAGTTATTGGGAAAATGAATTGGAGGGTAAATTTTCACCCAAATGGAGTGAATGAAGAGTCTATCGAGACTAATTGGAGCATTCAGGAGCCATTGGACTAGAGAAAACAACCATTAGAGGCCTGTAAACACATGTATTTGCAAATTTTTGAGCATAATGAAAGATGAACATGCCATTGGGAGCTGGAACAATAGATGTAGCCTAGGAGGGGTGAACTACTTCATCATGCTTGCTGTGTAAATGTTATGTGTGGTTTTATTTCTATGTTATACACTGTTGTTCAGTGTTATTTTCTCTTATTTTCATGCTTATAATTCACTAAAATCACTTAAATTTCATGGTTAAAATCCTCAATAATTAAGAAAAATATGGAGACAAGTATGCACATGTTTTATAACTGAAAATACACTTATCACAACAAACTAATATAGACCTTTCAGATCATGTTGGTATCAGTGCTATAGTTTATTCACTGGTGTTGTTTTGTGGAAAGATTTTTTTAACTATTTGCAAGTTTCACATGCTTACTATTCTCAACCTCAAGAGAGGAGAAGGCATAATGGTAGAAGCAAGAGGTCTCAAAGTGAACCACAACAATGGAGAGTAAGAGTGCCACAATCTACACCACCTAGTTCACCTCCTAAGGAAGCAAAAGCAGCATTAAGCATGCCTTCTGTTGGGGTTCCCGTGTTTTGGCAAGTTTGGAAATACTAAAAGACGAGACAACATCAGAACCACTTTCGGACCTCAGGTTCTAGCCCTCCTGGGTCTAGAGAGGGATCTCTCTGTATAGGCAAAGGTATGTGTCTTTGAAATACTATTTTAAAGTCGCTAGGCTAGTTATAAAGTGCGAGGTTTGTTTTTTTTATTGTTTGTTTGGTTGTTGGAGAATCAGGAAGGAAGGGTTCAATATAAGACAAGGATGAGTAAAGAGGATTTTAGGCAAAGGAGAGGTAATTTAGAGAACACTTGAGACCATTGGGAAATGGAGTCATGAAAGGGTTTACTTGCTATTCAATATGCAAGCTTTCAGTTGGGCCAGTCATCTAAAGCATTGGATCTTAAAGATGATAGTGTGGTATGAATTGATGGGAAAGAAAGTGAATGAGAAGGAAACCTCCAAGGTGATTGCTCAAGAATCAGATCTAGGAATAGGACATGCCATTAAACACCTGTGATCCAACTCTTAAGAGGTTAACTCTTTAGACAAGGAAGCATAAAAGATTTAAACGTGAGGGTGAAGGTCTGAGATCATAGAAAGGCTTTGAACTTCCAATGCTTCGGCATCCAACTTAAGGGAATTTAGAAAGGTTCAATTAATTGAAAAGGACCCTAGTGAGATAGAATCAGCATTCTCAACTCCCAATATCCCAATTCTTTCAATTAAAACCCAAGAAGAACATCTAAGCATATACTCGTTAATTAATACATCAGCTAGCAGTAAATATTATCTACTACACTGGTTAAATTAGCTTGAATCAGTACTTAGATAACACATACATCAGAAAAAATACAAGGTAGGGAGAGTAGAAACATAGGATACCATGCATGGGTAAATCCTATGCCAGATTTCTGATGCGTACCAGAAGAAATGAGATGTAATGAATTACAAAGGAAAACCAAGACAAAAATAGAAAAACATCACCGCTTCTCTAAATCAGGATCCAAAGAAATGTGCTTGTCATATTAAAGAGCAACACCAGTCATGTACAACATTGCCAAAAACTTGATATTTAGCCTAAAAACATCTTCCTCGTTCTATCTTACAACTTTACATAGAGAACTATATCTCAAGAGAGACAACTTACAATTCACAGATATCCGATCAAGAACCTTTACACTGAGTTTCTTCATGATTTTTATAGCTGAAAGAGAGGCAGAGGGGTTAGATGAAACACTAAATGAAACATTAAAACAGAGCAGAAGAAGAGGGTCGAGTCCCATTATGTCTTAATGTCTATTCATTAATCTTTATTATTCTTTGGATGAAAGAGTGGTCTTCAACAGGCTGAAATTCACTCCAGGTATGTTCTTGATGTACTTTGTTGCAGTACCTGTAGTACTCCGGTGAATAAAAAAAAAGGCAGATAAATGATTGTGAGGCCTACCATACCGTGTAAAAAATGCTCTGGTAGCATTAGGACTGGTGTCAGGGGGGAATCTTCTCAGGGACACCATGTAGAATAAAAACAGTATGGGTACTATGTCCTTTCTCAGGAGGAAACTTCTGCTAATATGAAACACTGTCAATATTGTTTCCTATGCATTAGGCCTCATTAGACCCTCTATTAAAATCATGAGGTCTTCAATATAGTACAGTTTTCCCTTTAAACATTGAATCAGAGCTTAAAATCTTTAATTACAGGCATTAAACTTTCTGATTATCCACTGAAACTCCTTTTCTACTTTACGATTGTCTCTGTCTGTGAAATTTGAGATTTAATGATGCTGGAGAGGTTTAACAGGGTCGAACACTGTACTTTCAATGAAATATTTCCTGTAGGAACCTTCCCAAAAATTTCTGTTGCAATATCAGGCTCAGAAAATAACCTTCTTTGCGCTCTGTGTCACTATAACAGTGACTGTGAGCAATGGTGGTTCTCACTTCCTGTACCCTGTAAAATCACACAAATAAGTTAAGAGATCCATCCATGGGAGGATGGATGTGGTGGAATGTTGTGATGATGGCAGCGCACCATGGTGGAAATGGTGGATGCAAGGCAAGCGGTGGAAAAATGCAGAATAATGGTGAAAAATGCAACCGATGAATTTTTGGATGTGGGATGCACGTGTACCATTCGATCAGGGCAAGAGGCGATGATCAGCGGTGGAGGTGAACTTATGAAGTAACCTTTAGAAGGTTGGGCGAGATGGAAAAATTTAATATAAAACATTGAAGTTCTAATGTTGGCGGAAAAATTATGCAAAACATAAGCTTAGAACATTTGAATGATGTACACAGGAAATGCGATGAAAACATATGAAACAGGTTGATATGGAGGGACCCGGTCATGGGCGGAGGGAAATTCAATATAGACCTTCAGATCTCAAGAGGAGATCGACAGTAAAGGTGCCACGACGAAGTTCAATGGTTGCGTGACGAACAAATATGCTTGGAATGCGAGATGCACTATGGGCCGTTGATCTATACAGATCAACGATTAGGATCCGTAGATGAGGATTTGGGCATAAAGTGGGGAAGTGGTTTTAGGAATGAAAATCGTTGTTTCCTTGCTACAAAAGCGCAGTTTAGAAATTTCTCCAAAATCACGTGATATCGCTTGCCGCCTGCCACGTGTATTTTTAAAACCACTTATATCGCACAAATTTGGAGCATTAACCTTCGGACGCTGGGAAAACGTGAAATTACTACAGGTTGTTGGATCTAGGACTTTGAGATCCGACGGTGGGAGGAGGAGCACGATCTGAGGAGGTGCATGGTCGGTTAAAGTGTGGGCCGACCAAAGATGGTTTAATTGTGGGCCGTTCGATCTAAGCGATGGATGGTCGGGATCTGGAGAGAGAAACATAGGTAGAGGATTATGGTTAGTGGGCGGACGAAATCTGAGCCGTTAGATCATAAGGGGTAGACGACTGCGATCTAATTGGAGGGGAGTAATGGAGGGGACCAAAATCCGATGGGTGATGGAGTGATTGGCCTTGGACCGTCGAATCTATGAGAGATCGACGGCTGCGATTGGATCGGAGGAGACCAATCGGGGGATGCATGGCAGAATGAGGGTGAATCCTGGCCATTGGTTCTTGTGGATTCAACAGCCAGGATCACGTCGGAGGGTCGCACTCGGGAGGGATGGAGGGTGGCACAGTTTAAAATTTGCGATTGTGATCGGAGCGAGGATGCGAGGGCCGTCGAATTAAAAGTGAATCGATAGTGGAGAAGGTCATCGGAGGTTTACAACAGAGTGTGATTGGGGTGCAATGGAATGGGTGTGGGCCGTCATATCTATTCATATCAATGGTCAGGAAAACTCCAAAGGTCGGCAAAGCAATTACACCATCGCATCAGAACTTTATGTTTACAAAGGAAAACATGTTTCGCTACGATCCTCCGATGTGATTGGCGCTTTAGGGATTAGCACTTGGTCTCAGCGCCCAGGCCTATGGAGGGGAAGTGGTTAGGGGTTGGCCAAAAGGGCTTAGCCTACATATTGTAAAATATGGATTTTTAAGCCAAAAAACAGAGTTTTTAGGGCCGAACAAAGGTTTCGGTAGGGGGATAAAGAGGTTCTAAAATCAAATGAAGGGATTTCATTTGATTTTAAAGGATGAAATGGATGGTTTGGGAGGATTAGGAGGGATTTTGGAGCTATAAGGGAAAACTTTGCAAAAGGAAAAAAGGATTAAAATGGGGAATTTTGCAGAGATATAAGGGGAAGATCAGGGCCTTTCTGAGCATAACTTTTTCACAGACAGTGAGGATTTTTTGATGCAAAAAGAAGTGAATATTTTATAAAAGGAAATGAACACACAGAGGCTTCAAGGATGAGAGATTTTCATAGGAAATGTGTCTCTTGAAGGCTCATAAAAAAAATTTAGCTACTTGTTTTCTTGACAAAAATTTCATAGGTGGCTAACAGTGGCTCCACATGGGGATGGCTTCTTCTTGAGGGAGTCAAGAATCCAGAAAATAAATCTTTGGAGTAGGCCAGATGCTTGATCTTTGAACCATATTCCTTCTGGGATTTATTTGTTACAACATGATTAATCAACAGAAAACATTCCCAAACAATCTACCTACCCATCCTACAATCCTAGCATTTTTTCTTCAAGGTGCATTTGAATTGGCAGACCTTTCTTCATCATTTTTTCTTTATTGAAAACAGAAAATGCATTAATCTAATTCTACCCTTATCACTCCATGAGACCAGATTAAACTATTGGCCTCATATTTTTCTCTACCTAAATCTGATATTTGCTGGGATTAGACTTTCTAGTAGATTTCTTCTCTACATTCTACAACAGAAATTTAAAAACAGTTAAACTAGGATTAGACAGTGTAGTTTGCTGCGGGTCCAAGGAACAAAGACAATTGCACATGGACTGAAATTGTAGAACATTGGAGACAAAATTTCGGAGGCTTGAAATATGAAACTTTGAAGCATCCTTCCCTTGTTTGTGACTCAAGTTTTGAGCTTGTTAGAGTCACTGTATTCTTCATTTCAACTCAGATTTTGATCATGTTAGAGCCAATATTTGCACTTCTGAGATTCAATTTTTAAGCATGTCTAAACCTCTATTTCTCTGTTTTTTGAAATTTTTTCTCTTTTTCTTGAAAATAAAACACAACGATGGTATTTACAAAGGAAATGAAAACTGGAAATTGGAAATCAGTAGTAGTAATGCTTGAGCATCCTGCCATTGACAGGACCCCCAAACAGCTCTGTACCATCAAGTTCTTGCAGAAAAAAGGCATTTGGACCCACAGTGGCCTGTATGAAGTAAGGACCCTGCCACAAACTATCAAATTTTCCGTGATTTCCTTTGTCCTCTCTCCTAGAATCCCACTTCAGAACTTTATCTCCAATTTTGAAGTCTGAAGCCTTCATTCTCTTATAAAATAACTTCTTAATATTTTCCTGAAATTTCAGAGCTCTGTTATAGAATTGTTCTCTTTTTTGTTGGAGATGAATTTTATGATTTATCCTCCTCACCATACTGTCCTCTTCTATATGGATCTCTTGGACTAGTTTAATCACTAGTACCCCAAGGTTGGTTGGAAATACTGCCTCTGTTCCATACACAAGCTGATATGGTGACATGCCAATGGACTTCTTCATTGTAAGCCTGTCAGCCCACAAAGCATGCACTAATTTGTTATGCCATGACATTTTGTTCTCTTCCAACAACTTTTTGATAATGGTCACCAAGCTCTTGTTTGATGATTCAGCTAACCCATTACCTTGTGGGTAGTAAGCAGTTGAATGACCGATTGCTATTTAATACCTATGCCAAAAATCAATCATTTTCTTGGATCCGAAAGCAGCAGCATTATCAGTGATTATTTTTCTTGGGCAGCCAAACCTAGAGAGGATGTGGTCTTCTAGGAACTTAATGATGATAGAATCTGTAGCATTCCTTGAAGGTATGGCCTCTATCCACTTTGTGAATTATTCTATGGCTGTAAGTATCCACTTGTGTTGAGCAGAAGATGCAGTGTGTATTTCTCCTATGAAATCAAGGCCCCATTGTTGAAAGGGAGCCTCCATAGTGATGGGTTGTGATGGTAAAGGGAGGAGCTTTCTTTTGCCTTCGAAAATCTGGAATTTGTGGCAGGAAATTATCATTTAATGGATGTCATTGAAAAGCGTAGGCCAGTAATATCCAGCTCTAAGTATTTTGTTAGCAGTGGCTTTCCAGTTTAAATAGCCTCCACACTTTCCTGCGTGGAACTCTTGTTGAATCCTCTTGGCTTCAGCTTCAGGCAAACATTTAAGCAATAGACCATTTTCATTTTTCCAGTATAAATATTCATTCAATATGCAATAGCTTCTAGCCTTTATTTTTAGGAATCGGGCCTTATTTTTTGATAGTTCAAGAGGGGCATTGAGGTTTGTGAGCATGTACAGGATATAAAAATACCATGGAGAGTTTTGAAATTTTTCCTCAATAGTCGGATCAGGCAGTCCCTCATGTTCATCCAAGGCATCTACCATGTTAATGTATAGGGCTTGAAAGTTTGATTCAGCCATTAGTTTGGCCAAGCCCTGACCTTTGATTAGTTTCGTGGGTTTTATTTCCAGGTCCTATTCTAAAATCACGACGATCCATTTTCCCCTCTTCCCGTCTGGGTCTTGGGAAAATATGTATTTAACCACTATGTTTGGCACATAGGCTATGGTGTGAGAATGTAGTATATACACCCTAAAGTCCTTCAAGGCCTTTACCAAGACATATGCCTATTTTTCCATTATGTTATATTTCAAGGGCGCATCCCTCAGAGCCTTGCTAAAGAAAGTAATGGGTTGTTCCATTCCCTTTGGATTTTTCTGCAGCAGAACTACAACTACTCTATGCTCGGAGGTGAATGAGAATATCAAGAAATCTTTTGTGAAATCTGGGCTGATTAACACAGGATCCTGGGTGAGTGCAAGTTTAACTGATTCAAAAGATTTTTTAGCCTCTACAGTCCACTTAACCCCTACACCATTTTTCAGCTTGTTAATCATATTCCTGAGGTGTTCAGCTAAGTTGGGAATAAACCTCCTTAAGAAGTTAATTTTCCTAATAAAGGACTGTAACTCTTTAATGTTTCTCAGGTGTGTGATCTATAGTATTCCCTCAACCCTCTGTGGGTCTATCTTAACTCCCTTCTCTGATATAATATGGCCTAGAAGCTTACCTTCATGCAGCCCTAATACAGTCTTCTTGGGGTTTAATGACAAAGCGAACCTTCTACATTTTTCAAACACTCTTCTCAGATGTTTTAGGTGCTCCTCATCAGTCTTGGAATAGACTGCTATCTCATCCAGATATATGACAATGAGGTGCCCTATCTCATCTGAAAAAGATATGTCCATTACTCATTGGAAGGTCGCGCCAGCGTTCATCAGTCCAAAGGGAATTTTTACATACATAAAGGTGCTCCATGGAGTGGTGAAAGCGGTCTTGAGTTGGTCTTCTGGGAGCACTAAAAATTGGTTATAACCTGAAAAACCATCTAACAGGGAAATCCTCTTTGATCCTACTGCCCTCTGCAGGATGTGTTCCATCTTTGGCAAAGGGTAATTGTCTTTAAGTGAGGCTCTGTTAAGGTTCTTGAAATCTATGCACAGTCTGATCTCACATGTTTTCTTTCTCATAGCTACAAGGTTTGAGACCTAATCAGAGAACCTCACAGGAACTATTATTCCTACCTCGTACATCTTTTTTATTTCTTTTCTACTGCAGGCAATTGTTTCGGGTTAATTCTACGAATTTTTTGTCTGAACGGTTTTTTATTCTCTTTTAAAGCTATTTTGTGATGTATAATGTTTGTGTCATAGGCCTTTAAATCCTCGTAGCTCCAGGAAAACACATCAATGAATTCTTTGAATAGGTCAATGTATTTATTTTTCATGTCTGCGAGTAAGGACTTAGCCAGTTCAATCATCTTAGGCTTATCTTTAGTGCCCAAGTTGCATTCCTCGACATCAGAGTCCGAGAGCTCTATGGTGGGTTTTTGCGCTACGTCATCGAAATAAAAAAGATCCCCTAAAGGTGCGAGACCTCGGGGTATGTTCTTATCTTTGGCCTGTAGCACCTCTATTTCCTCTTTATCTGCATTCTTATATTCTTCGGTTGGATTTCCAATTCCTTCCGTCAATGCGTTTATTTCAATGTTATGGGGTGATTTTTCTTCGTCGAAGGGCTCTTCACTCCATCATCTATTATCGGATTTACAGTCTGAATCAGGGAATTCAAAATCATTCCTACCAATCAGGAAATCCTCTATCTACTTGTCACCCTCAAAGACCTACCAATATTTCTCATTATTAGGCACTGCAGGTCTGTATTTAGTCTGAATGATGATCTTTTTGTCACTGGGAGGCTTGTGATATGAACTAGCTATGCAGGCTAATCCATTTGCAATTACGTTCTAACTCCTAGGAACAAACACCAATTCATATTCCATAAAGGTTTTCAATAAATCCATAGCATCATTCCTATACGCTCTCAACCTAGGGTGTTTTGCTGTGTATTCTTCATTCACTTGTTTAACGATTAACTCAGAGTTTCCATGTATAGAAATCCTGCGAGCTCCTAATTTTTTTAGCAAATTCAAGCCTATGATGAGAGCCTCGTACTCTGTGATATTGTTTGTAAATTTAAAGTTCAGATTGAAGGCATGACTCTCAGCATAGTCACTCTTAGTATTATGTAACCACACCCCCGCTCCTGCAGTTTTTCTAGTGCAAGACCCATCAAAATTCATTTCCCATAAGGGTTCATTTTCGGGTTTGTCGTGGTTTTCCTCCCTAACATTGTTTTCATTGTCATGTTGTAATATGGGGTTTGTGTTGTGGTATGGAGGGTTATGTTCTTCAGGTGGTGTATTGGCTTCAGAGAGGTGACTAGCAAGTTGTTTGCATTCCATTTCTTGTTCACTCTGAGTTTCATATTTAGTGCACTGTCTCAAGGTTTCTTCTTCATTTTCTTCTAAGTCTAGAGCAGCCATTATGTTAAAATTTATGGGCTCTGTTTCATGGCTTGAATCCCTATTTTCTATTTTTGACTCTTCTAAGGATTCATCATTGCAAAGGATAAAAGAGTCCAGATCTATGTGTACAGAGTACAGAGGTGAATTTTCAGGCCTTTTGGGGCTGTTGACCAAGAATTTCATTTGTGCCTCTCTATATAGTGTCCTAAGCTGGCTAAAGACAGGGATTGTGGCATATGCCCCATCCCTCTGCATTATGCCCTGTAGCTTGGCTCCCCATGACCTTGATAGTAGCATGCCATACTTAGGTGGAACATCTGCCACTACAACATCCATAACCATACATTTTGCTGGAATCTAGGTCAAATTCACACAAAGGTCTTTGATTAGGCCAAGGCATTTTACTCTGCTAGAGTCAAATGAATATAAGTCTTTATAAGGATGGGTTATCTCTAGGCCTAACCTCTCCATAACTACCTTGGGCATTAGGTTGTGCGATGCCCTAGAATCATGCATTGTGTTGTGAAGGATCTTGTCATGGATATTGAGACTGATATAGAAAGGAGGTACTACTCCTTCCTGAAATTTTCCTTCTATCTTTGGACCAAACAGACAGGTTGGTTGATCATCACTCAGATTTATAGTGTCACTGTTTTCACCTAGATTCAATGCTTTCAAAATTTGGCCTTTATATACATCCTGAGTGGCCAGCTCAAACAGTGGGACAAAGATTTTAATTTTTGCAATCTCACTCTCAAAATTGTAGAGAGATTGACTCTTTGTAATGCTCAACTCTATTTTATTAGCCACTACCTTAGTGGAAAACTCAGTGTGCTGATCCTCACTATGTATAGTGTTAGTAACTATTTTATCAGGAGTACTAACTGCAGTGCTAGTACTGCTAGTGGGTTGACACTGTTTAGCAGTAATTTGGCTGTCTTTCTCTTTGTTCTTCCTAGAACTCTTAGCTTCTGATTTGCTACTTTCAGCAGTTGATTTAGAAGTTTTCTCAAGCTGCTTCTTAACGGTGATCTTAGAAGCTTTAGGTTTGGAATTTTCTAAGCTCTTTTTGCTTCTAATTTTGTACTATTCTCTAACCTGCATGATAGCATTTTCAAACCCAAGCCTGTAATCCTCAGATTCTAATATTTCCTCATCCCAATATGAGGGTGAGGGCTGATCCTCTTCTGTGGAACAATTGTGGATTGAATTTTATATTTAAAACATATTTATCATGGTTCCCTCAGACTCTTCTATGATTCCCTCATCTTCATCAAGAAAGTTCTCTTGAAATGGGGGTATGACTTGTTGATCCGATTCTCTTTGTCTGTTGGGAGCAGTAATGTTTCTCCTAAAGTTCTGGCTTTGGTTATGATTTTAGTTTCTATTCTGATTACTGACTAATACAACCATTTTTTCCATCATTTGTTGTATCTTTTCCATGTTTTTAGCTAGATGGTCATACTTTGGATTAGATGTGGGAGCTACAACGTCATCCCTATATGTAACCCTTTTCTCAGCCCTCATTCTATCTTTCTTCTCAATCAAGTTAGCCTCAACACTCACTACTCCCTTTTGAATATCTTCCAATGTGTTGTAATCCCTCTCCCTAAGCTGGTAGGCCATGTCAGCATCAAAGCCTTCGGGATATTTCACTAAAGCCATACCTTGGGGAGGTTTCATATGTGGAGGAAGAGCATTATAAAAACTATTAAACCTTGTAAAATATTCATGGACACTCTCTCCTACATTTCTCTTAAGATTCTTATATTCTGCTAAGATTTGGAGCGGGTTGGTCTTGACCTCCCATTTATTTATGAAGGTTTGATATAAAGTAGGAAGAGCTTGGATACTATTAGGAGGTAGGCCCTTAAACCATTTCTTAACATCACCTCCCAAACTCTGGGCAAAGATTCTCATTTTAACTGTCTCATCATCTATCTCCATATAGTCAAAAGAATCTTCCATCCTATCTACATGGTACTGAGCTGTGGTAGACTCTTTTGCAGTGAATTGTGGGATCTTTGATTAATAAAAATTGGGTAAAGGCACTAGAGGCTGAGGTAACACCAGAGGTGCATAACAGGCTACCATAATGATGTTTTGATTAGGTAAAGGATTTGCTCGTGCAATAGGTATATGGATGACAGGAGTACTGGGACCAAAAATACTTTGTTGAGATGATTTAGGATGACAGAGCCCCAAGTTCTGAATGAAATGAATATCATAAGGCGTAGATGGAAGGGTATCTATGTCCCTACTGTGTTTACCACTGTGAGATGGTGAACCAGGGAGCTCAAGGTCGGGTTGGTCTAGAACATTGAATGACCTAGTTCTAGGTAAACCGTTTTGCAAATCTAAGTCAAACATAGGGTCTGATAGAGCTGTTAAGTCTTCTGGTGTAGAGTTAGCTCTATGGAAGTGTCTGGAAATAGATGGCTTTCTAGGTGTAGGAGACTGCCTGAGAATGCTCTCAGGGTTGTCAAAAAATCAGCTTAATCCTCCTTGTCACTTCTAATATGGCTGATGTTGTTATGAAGGCTAGTCTCCCAGTGGAGTCTTTTTGTAAACCAAGATAATCAGCAGGCCTACTGATCACCAATGGAGTCTTTAATCATTAAGGAAATATGGAGTCTCCAGGTGGAAGGTTAAGAATGTTTCAAGGAGGTATACTGTCCACCATAGTGGTTAACCACCAAACTAAGGCTACTATGGTCTTCTTTGAGTTCTTAGAAGTGTTTAAAGGTGTGTCTTACTCAAATTTTCCCCAGTGGAGTCACCATTATGTTGGGGTTCCCGTGTTTTGGAAAGTTTGGAAATACCAAAAGATGAGACAACATCAGAACCACTTTCGGACCTTAGAATCTAGCCCTCCTGGGTCCAAAGAGGGATCTCGCTGTATAGGAAAAGTTATGTGTCTTTGAAATCCTATTTTAAAGGTGTTAGACTAGTTATAAAGTGCGAGGTTTGTTTTGTTTGATTGTTTGTTTGGTTGTTGGAGAATCAAGAAGGAAGGGTTCAATATAAGACAAGGATGAGTAAAGAGGATTTTAGGGAAAGGAGACGTAATTCAGAGAGCACTTGAGACCATTGGGAAATGGAGTTAGGAAAGGGTTTAATTGCTATTTAATATGCAGGCTTTCAGTTGGGCTATTCATCTAAAGCATTGGATCTTAAATATGATAGTGTGGTATGAAATGATGGGAAAGAAAGTGAATGACAAGGAAAGCTCCAAGGTGACCGCTTAGGAATTAGATCCATGGATAGGACATGCCATTAAACACCTGTGATCCAACTCTTAAGAGGTTAACTTTTCAGACAACGAAACATAAAATATTTAAATGTGAAGGTGAAGGCCTGAGATCAGAGAAAGGCTTTGAACTTCCAATGCTTCGGCATCCAACTTAAGGGAACTTAGAAAGGTTCAATTAATTGAAAAGGACCCTAGTGAGACAGAATCAGCATTATCAACTCCCAGTATCCCAATTCTTTCAATTAAAACCCAACAAGAACATCCAAGCACAGACTCATTAATTCATACATCAACTAGCAGTAAATATTAGCTACTACATTGGTTAAATTAGCTTGAATTAGTACTCAGATAACACATACATCAGAAAACATAGAAGGTAGGGAGAGAAAAAACATAGGGCACCATGCATGGGTAAATCCTATGCCAGATCTCTGATGCATACCAGAAGAAATGAGATGTAATGGATTACAAAGGAAAACCAAGACAGAGATAGAAGAACATCACCGCTGCTCTAAATCAAGATCCAAAGAAATGTTCTTGTCATATTAAAGAGAAACACCAATCATGTAAAACAATGCCAAAAACTTGATATTTAGCCTGAGAACATCTTCCTTGGCCTATCATACAACTTTACACAGAGATCTATATCTCAAGAGAAACAACTTACAATTCATAGATATCCGATCAACAACCTTTACACTAAGTTTCTTCATGAGTTTTATAGCTGAAAGAGAGGCATAGGGGGTAGATGAAACGTTAAATGAAAATTTAAAAAAGAGCAGAAGAAGAGGGTTGAGGCCCATTCTGTCTTAATGTCTATGCATTAATCTTTAGTACTCTTTGGATGAAAGAGTGGTCTTCGACAGGCTGAAATTCACTCCAGGTATGTTCTTGATGTACTTTGTTGTAGTACTTGTAGTACTCCGGTGAATAAACAAAAGGTAGATAAATGACTGTGAGGCCTTCCATACCATGTAAAAAATGCTCTGGTAGCATTAGGACTGTTTTCAGGGGGGAATCTTCTCAGGGACACCATGTAGAATAAAAACAGTATGGGTACTGTGTCCTTTCTTGGGAGGAAACTTCTGCTGATATGAAACACTGTCAATATTGTTTTCGGTGCGTTAGGCCTCATTAAGCCCTCTTTGAAAATCATGAGGTCTTCAATTTGGTACATATTTCCCTTTAAACATTGAATCAGAGCTTAAAATATTTAGTTACAGGCATTGAACTTTCTGATTATCCACTGATACTCTTTGCTGCTTCATGATTGTCTTTTTCTGTGAAATTTAAGCTTTAATGATGTTGGAGAGGTTTAACAGGGTCAAACACTATACTTTCAATGAAATATTTCCTATAGGAACCTTCCCAAAAATTTCTGTTGCAATATCAGGCTCAGAAAATAACCTTCTCTGAGCTCTGTGTCACTATAACAATGACTGTGAGCAATGGCAGTTCTCACCACCTGTACCCTCTAAAAGCACACAAATAAGTTAAGAGATCCATGCATGGGAGGATGGATGTGGTGGAATGCTGTGATGATGGCAGCGCAGCATGGTGGAAATGGTGGATGCAAGGCAAGAAGTGGAAAAATGTAGAATAATGGTGAAAAATGCAACTGATGAAGTTTTGGATGTGGGATGCACATGGACCGTTCAATCAGGGCAGGAGGCAATGATCGACGGTGGAGGTGAACTTATGAAGTAACCTTTAGAAGGTTGGGCGAGATGGAAAAATTTAATATAAAACATTGAAGTTCTAATGTTGGTAGAAAAATTATGAAAAACATAAGCTTAGGACCTTTGAATGCAGTACATGGGAAATGCAATTAAAACATATGAAACAGGCTGATATGGTGGGACCCAGTCATGGGCGGAGGGATATTCAATATGGACCATCAGATATCAGGAGGAGATCAACGGTAGAGGTGCCGTGACAAAGCTCAATGGTCGCGTGACGAACAAATATGCTTGGAATGTGAGATGCACTGTGGGCAATTGATCTATACAGATCAACGGTCGGTATCCGTAGATGAGGATTTAGGCATAAAGTGGGGAAGTGGTTTTAGGAATGAAAACTGTTGTTTTCACGCTGCAAAAGCATGGTTTAGAAATTTCTCCAAAATCACGCGATATCGCTTGCCACCTTCCACGTGTCTTTTTAAAACCACTTATATCACGCAAATTTGGAGAATTAACCTTCGAACGCTGAAAAAACATGAAATTACTGCAAGCTGTTGGATCTAGGACCTTGAGATCCGACGATGGGAGGAGGAGCACGATCTGAGGTGCATGGTCGGTTAAAGTGTGGGTCGACTAAAGATGATTTAATTGTGGGCCATCCGGTCTAAGCGATGGACAGTCGAGATTTGGAGAGAGAAACATAGGCAGAGGATTATGGTTACTGGGTGGATGAAATATGAGCCGTTAGATCATAAAGGGCGGATGGCTGCGATCTAATCAAAGGGGAGTGATGGAGGGGACCAAAATTCGATGGGCGATGGAGCGATTTGCCTTGGAACGTTGGATCTATGAGAGATCGACGACTGCGATTGGATCAGAGGAGACCAATCGAGAGATACGTGGTAGAATGAGGGTGAATCTTGGCCATTGGTTCTTGTGGATTCAAAGGCCAGGATCGCATCGAAGGGTCGCAATCGAGAGGGACGGAGGGTGGCACAGTTTAAAATTTGCAATTGCGATCGGAGCGAGGATGCGAGGGCCGTTGGATTAAAATTGAATCGACGGTGGAGAAGGCCATCGGAGGTTTAAAACAGAGTGTGATTGGGGTGCAATGGAATGGGCACGAGCCGTCAGATCTATTCAGATCAACGGTCAGGAAAACTCCAAAGGCCAGCAAATCAATTACACCATCGCATCAGAACTTTTTGTTTACAAAGGAAAACATGTTTCGCTCCGATCCTCGGATTAGCGCTTGGTCTTAGCACCCAGGCTTATGGAGGGGAAGCGGTTAGGGGCTGGCCAAAAGGGCTTAGCCTGCATATGGTAAAATATGGGTTTTAAAGCCAAAAAAAAGAGTTTTTAGGGCCAAACAAAGGTTTCGGTAGGGGGATAAAGAGGTTCTAAAATAAAATGAAGGGATTTCATTTGATTTTAAAAGATAAAATGGATGGTTTGGGAGGATTAGGAGGGATTTTTGTGTTAGAAGGGGAAAATTTGAAAAAGGAAAAAAGGGTTGAAATGGGGAATTTTTCAAAGATATAAGGGGCAGATCAGGGCCTTTCTGAGCATAAATTTTTCATAGATAGTGAGGCTCTTTTGATGGAAACAGTAGTGAAGATTTTCTCAAAGGAAATGAACACACAGAGGCTTCAAGGATGAGAGATTTTCATAGGAAATGTGTCTCTTGAAGGCTCATAAAAATAATTTAGCCACTTGTTTGCTTGACAAAAATTTCATAGGTGGCTAACACCTTCAGAGGAAGAAGAAATCCATGAAGAAGAGGATCCCAAAGAGGAAGAAAGAGTATTCAGGAAAGAATTCCTTGATATGACTGAGATGGTTAGAATCCTTTATCAAGAAAGGAATGAGAAACTGGAAGGAGAAGGATCCAAACTTCAGAAGGAAGGACATGGATCATCGGGAGGTCACAATTATGAAGATATGTCAAAGAAGGGAAATGGAGGAAATTGAGGCTGTGGAAATTCGCCATCCTCACCCTCATCATCATCATCCTCTACTTCATTTTTAGTACATCAGTTACACAAGTCAAAGAACACTGGTAAAAGTCCTTTTCTAAAAATTGATGTTAAGTTTGAATTTCTAATGTTTAATGCTGAATTCAATGTAGAAAAGCTTCATAATTGGATTAGGCAATTGGAGGTCTATTTGAGAATCCAGAACCTTCAAGATGATGATACCAAAATCCAATTAGCTTCATTGAGAATGGAAGGTGCAACACTTGTTTGGTGGGAAGCCAAGACAAAGGAGGAGATCAAGAAGCATGATAAGATTATTATATCATGGACTGATTTCATTTCTGCAATAAAATGACATTTTTATCCATTAGATCATATGTAGAAAGCCATAATGAACTGGAAAAACTTTAGACAATTGAAAGGATAGAATGTTCAAGTTTACACCCAATAATTTAGGATAACAACTCTCTTATTAGGGGTAGATTTGTAGAGCCAATATACTTTTCTCAAGCACATAGGAGGCTTACATAGCTATCTAAGACATACTATTCTCATGTTTAACTCGACAATTATAGATGAATTATGTGTTCAGGCCACATATCTAGAAGCTAGAGGGAAAAACATTTCTGAAGAGGGTAGAAACAAACCTTTTAAGGGGAAAAACAAAGAGAATAACTCAAAAGGAAAAATAAAAAAGAATGCATCTGTTAAGAAAGAGGGAGAAAAAGTGGTTTGTAAACATTTTTCAAAAGAAGGCCATAATGAAAATCAATGTTGGAAATTACATCCTGAAAAGAGACCCAAATTTCTCAACAACAAAGGGAAACAGAAAACTGCAACTACAACTCAACATGATTTAGGAGAGGATTCAGGTGATAAATCTAAAATTACAACCATGGGATTGAATAACATGAAGGGGAAAGAAATTGAAACTAAACCCAGCACTAGCACATCAAACTGTCACATACCTGCTCCAAATGAAGAAGAGAGAATTGAACTGTTTCATGTGAGGGTCATATAAAACCTACTAAGGTTGACACATTGTTTGACAGTGGGTCACAAGAAAACTTAATCTCTAAATACTTGGTCAAGAAAATTACTCTTGAGACCATACCACATCCAAAACCGTATCCACTTGGTTGGATTTGTAAGGATACAAATTTACAGGTTTCAAAGAAGTGTATATTGCGGTTTGCAATAACTACACATTTTGTTGACATAGTTGAATTAGATGTGGTTCCGATTGACATAATAGGTATTGTGTTGGGGAGTCCTTACTTGTATGACAGGAAAGCGATCTTCCATCGCCATGAGAAAAAATACCATTTATTCAAATATGGCAAGGAGTACATTGTTAGAGCACATCGCAAGAAGAAAAAAATTGCTATGGTAAATGTTGGATAGGTAAAGAGGCTGGGAAATTCAAGTAAGAATTTTGTTCTTCTAATTATTAAGCCTAAATTTGATGAAAATCATGAATCATTTGAGGATTGTGATCCTAAGTTAAAATCAAATTTATATGATGTAGTTGATGCACATCATGAGATGTTTCAGGAGCCAACAGGATTGCCTCCAAAAAGGGAGATTCAACATGAGATTCAGTTGTTGCAATATTGTCCTCTTCCAAACATTGGCATGTATAGCATGTAAATAATGGAGAATTCTGAAATAAAGAGGCAAATCAAGGAGATGCTGGACAGAGGACTCATAAGGCCAAGAACTTCGCCATGTGGTTCACCCATAGTCTTGATTCCGAAGAAATATGGGACTTGGTGCATGTGTGTAGACTTCAGAGCTTTGAACAAGATAACGGTAAAGAATTGATACCCTCTCCCAAGGATAGATGATTTCCTTGATCAGCTGAAAGAAGAATTTTTTTTCACTAAGTTAGATCTACGAAGTGGATATCATCAAGTAAGAATTGCAGAAAGCGATATATGGAAAACTGCATTCAAAACCATTTGAGTGGTTGGTTATGCCATTTGGTTTGTGTAATGCACCAACTAATTTCATGCGTGTTATGGATAGTGTTTTGCATCCATTCCTTGATGACTTTTTGATTGTGTATTTATATGACATATTGATTTTCAACAAAATAAGAGAAGAACATGTCTTGCATGTGAATAGAGTGCTTGATGTTTTGATAAAAGAGAAATTGTTTCTTAAGATGTAAAAGTGTGAGTTTGGAAAGACTTTTTTGGTTTATTTGGGACACATTGTAGGAGGAGGAAAACTAAGAATTTATCCCTCTAAATTGGAAGCCATTTTGAATTGTCCCACACCCAAAACATTAACCGAGGTAAGAATTATCTTAGGTGTAACTCATTATTGGAGAAAGTTTATTGCTAACTTTTCTACCATCACAGCTCCTATGCATGCAATGAAAAGTGTGAATAAAGGCCTCCAATGGGGAGGAAAACAAGAGCAAGCTTTCAAAGCTTTAAAAGACAAGATCAATTCAAATCCATTCCTTGCATTACCAAATTTTAGAGAGCCATTCGAGATACAAAATGATGCTAGTGATTATGCCATGGATGCAGTACTTTTACAGCATGGTAAGCCTATCACTCTTAATTCTAAAAAATTCAATGATGTTGTAAATAATTTTCTTACATATGAAAAAGAGTTGTATACATTGGTACAAAGCGTCAAGAAGTGTAAAGACTACTTGCTGGGTAAAGAGACGATTATACATACTAATCACCAACCATTACAGTACTTGGAGTTGCAAACAAAATTGAAGCAATCATGACATTTCAGGTGGATGGGATTTTTTCAACAGTTTCACTTGGTTACAAGGTACAAGAAAGGTATTTTCAATAACATTGTTGATATTCTTTCAAGACCGATTATTAGTGCATCTACTTTACTAAAAAGTGATTCTATTGTACATGAGAGTTACATAGAGAAATATGCACATGATGTTGATTTTGAAGATGTGTCTACTAGTTTGAGTGAAGGGAATCAAGTTGAAGAAAATGATTATCAAATGCATAACAATTTGTTGTTTCATTTGGGAAAATTGTGTATACCAAAAGGAGAGAGGCTAAGTGTCATGAGAGAAGCTCATTCATCTCTTATTTCTAGACAGTTTTGGGTAAGAAAAATAATGGCGCATCTATAGAGGTATTGCTATTGGCCTAACATGATAGATATTGTGTCGCGTTTTATAAGAGGTTGTTCTATATGTGCAACAAGAAAGCCTAGAAATAGGAAGCTTGGTTTGTACACGCCACTACCGGTACCATCAAGGTCATGGGAGAGTGTCTCCATGGACTTTTTTGGAGGTCTACCTATGTCAAGAAAACATCATGATTATCTTTATGTACTTGTGGATAGATTCAGTAAAATGTGTATGATTAACCATCTAAGAAAACCATTACTGCTAAACAAACTATTGAACTTTATTTTCAACATGTATGGGTTCATTATGGATTGACTAATTCTATTGTTAGTGATAGGGATTGTAGGTTCATTGGGAATTTTTGGTCCAATATTTGGAGCATGATGGACACAAAGTTGAAAAAGAGTACTCCTTTTCATCCACAAACTGATGGATAGAACAAGGTGGTGAACATAACCATTGTGCATCTATTGAGAGGATATTGTAGCAAACATCCCAAGTTGTGGGATGAGCAACTGCATTACATTCAGCACGCTTACAATCGGGAAAAACACTCTTCTACTAATACATCACCTTTTGAAGTATGCTTTGGGTATTTGCCAAAATTTCCATTAGACTTCATCTTCGAGAAGGATGTTGCAATTGATGGGAATAATGATATTGACAAGGCTCAAAAGTTCATCGAAAATTCAGATTATACATCAACAAGTTCAAGAACAACTTGAGAAGAGTCAAAGAAAATACAAGGAGAGGCATGAAAAACAAGGAGTTGATCACAAGTTTCAAGAGGGAGATGAGGTATGGTTGCACTTAAGCAAAGAAAGGATGCAAGGGGAAGGTAAAATTCTCAAACCCATTCACTATGGTCCATTCAAGATCATAAAGCAAGTTGGTAACAATGCATTTAAACTTGAATTTCCTTCATATATGTAAATGTATTCATTTGTTAATGTTGAAAATTTACGTTTGTATGAGCCACCTTTGATCAATGATCAAGGAAGTGATGTTCAATTGCCTTCTATTGAATATTTCTTGCCAGAATTTCTAGATGAGCTCAAGGAAGATACAATTCTTGATAGGAGGACAAGAGCATCCAATAGGGGAAGTGTTGACTACCTTCAAGTTTGGCTCAAAGGTAGTAAGCCAAGCAAGCAAAAGTGGATGGAAGTTGGAAAGGTGAGGGAGTTGTACCCTCATCTACTGAATAGGTAATCAAAGTCTTTTGGGGTCCAAAAGCTTCCCAATGGGAAGGTTTGATCAGGTGTTCATAAATTTTTCTCAAAGTTAAAAGTTACAGGATTGGGTTAAAACCCGAATGGTTGCATAGATCTCATCTTCATAATTTCAGCACCGTGAATGGTTTGAAAAACTGATTTCGTATGAGGGATATATCACGTTATGATCGATTTCCCAAATAGCTAAATTTTGTGACAGGGTTGACTGGGATGCCCAGTCAGCATGCAGGGTGCACAGTCAGCAAAAATGAATATTATGAAGAATATTCCTTTTCTCTGAGCCAGTCAGAGGCTGATAAGTGTCACATTCTGATTTGATGGAGGAATGTACATTGTTATTGGTGGACCAATTATAGGGTGACATGTGGCCATCCATGAGGCCACCACGTGTCCCCTGAGCGATATGGTAAAATTTTATGAGGTCTAAGGGGTTCGACCCCGTAACCTCCGGCTTGCATACAAAGACTTCTATCAATCACACTGCGTTGTTTATTAACATCTAAGGCCTAATAGTGCTATTTAAAGTTTTCAAAGTTGGAAACTAGGGTTGGGACCACTGGCGGTCCAAAGGATATGGTCACATGTGCATGGAAACCAACCGCAACATCATATGTAATGCCAACAACAAACTTCAACCACTTCATAGTTCAACCTTATCACACGGTGGGTTTTTTTCCAATGGCTATGCTAACGGTTTCAGTTCAGACCCCGCAACATTAAACTCCAGAACGTTATCACATGCTACGGTTACAGTTTTATATGCCGACAGTTATGTAAATCCCAACCCAAACTCTGGTTCCACCACAACTAACCATAGTTTTCCCATGCAGTTCTGCTCCAAAGTTAATGCGACCATGGGGATTTTGGGGTTGGAATGTGGCGATCCCCTCCCCTTAAACATTAAATTTTATTGTTAGAGATGGTGGAAAAGTTAGCATGCTCCTAAATTTGGGGTTTTTGGCCTATTCTAACTGTAGTTAAGTGTAGTTCACCAAATTTAGTGGTAGATTTCTAGGAGTTATTGGGAAAATGACTTGGAGGGTCAATTTTCACCCAAATGGGGTGAATGAAGAGTCTATCTAGACTAATTGGAGAATTTTGGAGCCATTGGAGCAGAGAAAAAAACCATTAGATGCCTATAAACACATGTAATTTCAAATTTTTTATCATAATGAAATATGGGCATGCCATTGGGAGCTGGACCAGCATATGTAGCCCAGGAGGGGTGAACTGCTTCATCATGCCTATTGTGTAAAAATTATGTGTAGTTTTATTTATATATTATACACTGTTGTTCAATGTTATTTTCTCTTATTTTAATGCTTCTAATTCACTAAAATCACTTACATTTCATGGTTAAAATCCTCAATAATTAAGCAAACTATGGAGACAAGTGTGCACATGTTTTATAACTGAAAAGAAACTTAGTACAAAAAACTAATAAAGTCCTTTCAGATCAGTAATAAAGGATGATTTTCTTAGAGTGAAGACAGAATGGCCACCTGCATGGTTAACCCCTATCACACCAACGAATCCATACACTGGTAGCCAGACAGTAAAAACAACAGAGAAGGCAATTGTTAGCATAAGGAGTCACTCGATTTCAAAAGGAGTAAGCCTTACACATCATATTTCATTTCAAATTTAAAGGTTTTGAGTGGTTGGATAAATTCTCAAAGAGTTTGAAATGATTTTTTATTATTTAATAATTTCATGCATTTGGCAAGTTGTGGAAAGTATAAATTGTATGGGTAAATTGGTAGTATAGGAAGTATATTGTAACAAATTAAAGGAGATAGATAGCTGGTACTTACTCTAAGAAATATGCATATCATAAATTAGTCACACAACTACAAGGATGGCTATTTACACAAACTCGGTTTATGTAAAGTAAACAAAATTTAGAAAGCATAGTACGTGCATAAAGTATTTCATAAATATTTTATGAAACCTTCACTAACATACTTTATAACATATGTATGATTTGCAGGAAACCAAAAAAAAAAATTACTATTAGATCCTCTAATAGTTTCTTACTCATACCTTACTAGCTGTTGCAACTCATAAATAAGAAGAAATAAACAAAGAGAGAAACACACAATACATTAGATAGTCCTTGAATCACAAAATCCTCTAGTGTTAAATGAAAAAATGAGTTTTCTTTATTATATTAAGTCTTCAGGTAGACCAACATCCAACCCTGAAATGGTATTTACAAATTATATATATATAGAGAGAGGCACCAATTCTATCTCTCCTAAAAAGAAGGAACCACTATTCCTAACATTACGTAGGCGTGATAGGACATTAAAGATATATCCCATCGAAATTTAATGGAAAGGAAAAATGTAGATGAAATAAGAGAAGTCAGTTTGGATTGAACTGCTGAGTATGCTGACATGCTGCCCCTTTTTCTACTGATTTATCTCCCCATGAGTTTGGTTCTTTAATAACCACGTGTCTTCATTAAATATGACCTTCAACAACCTCATAACCACTTATCAACCATCAATTTTTATATCCATATCGTTATGAATCCTGATCTTTCCTAAACTTGCTCAGAAAAATTTCTAACAATTTTCAAGAATCATTTAAAACAAGCACTACAGGAAACTTCAGTAAAAACTAGTAACTGCGCAAAAACTGTAATCCTACCAAAATTTGCGATAATTCTCTATTCTTTTTCAAAAATTCACAAAAAAATCTTGAAAAACCTATGCAGACTCATAAACTTTGGAACTCAAGCTATTTTTCAAAAATATACTTAGTAAGCAAAAATGTGTTTTATCAGAAAACCCTTTTACCTTTCTTCCATATGGGTTGCAGCTTCTGCAAGGTTGTCCATGTCTGAATTTTTGTCAACATTTTATCTTGATCTCATGGTCGTGGTGGTTGATTCTTTGACAATGGTATTTTTCTTCTTTGAATCCTTTTGAATTTTTCTTCTTTTTGAGGATTCTATTTCCTATTATGTAGGGGCTTTGCCTTTGTCTTTCTTCTTAGACTCATTAGTCTGTAACCCTTCAAATTTTCCTTCTACATATATTACCTTTGCCAAAAGAACTTGGATTATGCAGGGCCTTATACTTGAGCCTAAAATTTTTGTTGTCTCCTGTCTGTCTTTTTCTAGTACCAGTAACAAATTTTTCCTCCTCTTTCCTTCTTTTGTTGTTGATTTCATAACCTGCATCTTTTAGAAGTTGTTCTTCAGACTTAGTGGGATGGAATTATTTCTAGATTTTCTATTGATTGTCTTCTTCAAAACTTCTGGTAGCACCTGTGCTTTGGATTTTTCTGTAGTTGCAGACCATCCTCTTTGAGCTATGGTATAAAATTTAGGAAAAGGAGGAATAGGGGGCACCATATTCATGGATTTAGGATTATTTATTGATGAGCCCTCTCCTTTCTCCAACTTCCTCTCAACCTTGGTTGAAGCAGTCTTTTCTTTTCTGATTTTAGTCTTCTTATGGATATTCTCCTTGCTATCCTTTCTCTTTGTCTTCCTGGTAGGGTGAGGGTGTTGCTTTGAAGCTTAATATGGTTGAGCTGGAACATTTGGTATAGGTGCGGATTGGCCTGCACTATAAAACAGAAAATGGTCCCATGATTGGTTTCTTTTCCTTAGTTATTCCTCAAGTAACACTTTGATAACAACTTGATGATATAGGTTGTATTTTGAAGCAGTTGTGTGTGTTTGAATCCTAGATGACATTTTTTTCAAGATCTTTAGCAGAAACAATGGAAAGTTGATGGTCTTAATACCTACAATATGTAACAAAAATATCATATGATAAATAAAAACTAATGTATACCTCCTCTCACATGTGAGTTAAATTTTGATGAGCTTAAAAACCTCAGCCCATTCACCCTTGAGGTAGCTACTAGGAATTCCTCTAACCTAGTTGGGATATATGTGTCCATCTTTGAGGAAAATATTGAGGTCTCCTCCAGTAATGACTTGGCCTTTAAACCACTTTTTTGTGAAACCGGCTCCAAAAATATAAGAAAAGATATATCAACACCTTATAAATAAGCCACTTCAAGCGGGAAACCTCCAATACATTACATGAATGAATAATTCTTGGATGATACAAATGAAAAAACCTCCTTTCTACATATAGGAGTCCATGGGGCCACAATGTAACCCTAACCGACCTAACAATAATAATGTAAGGGCACAATAATAACAATATGGGGGTTACAGGGGTATAAAAACAACAATAAGGGGGGATACACTAACATAATAAGGGACTACACTATTAATATAGGGACTTAACATGCCCCTCTCCTTCAAATAAGTGTTGTCCTCAATGCTTGATTATTTCTTGATGCTTCTGTATAAAATTCTCATCCTCCCATGTGGAATATTCTATAGTAAAGTTATTCCACTTGCTGAGATACTCTGAAATTGATCATACTTGTCAAGTTCTTGTTTCTGTAACTGCTTTAGAACTTGTTTTGATGTGATGTTGATCTTCCTGTTGTTTGATTAGATTTTGCACCAAATTTAGGTTATCCTTTGAGAGTTGGAGAACTTGTTGTTGATGCTTGATGTGATAGTTCAATAATTTATCATCGATATTAGCTACTATTTGATCCTTAAAACCATCCAACTTAGCCTCCATTTCTGCTTTTAAACCATCTATGTCATCTTCGATTGCCCTTCGTAAGATCGAAATTTGCTGCCTTTGGTACCATAATTTTGATATCTCATACTGCAATTCTTCCTCTTCATGTGTCATAGTATAGCTTTTTGAGGGCTGAATGGGTATGGAATTATTTTGTGGAGGCATTATAGAACCCAATCCTAATAAAAATTCTAAAATTTTCTCTTGGAATCACTTCAAGCTGCTTTTTCAAACAAATGTTATGCAATTTTAAAAACCAAATACACACCGTTTTCTTGCTTTTAAGAAGCTAGATATTGAAACTGAATTATCTATGTGATTTCGGACCTTAAAAATCTAAAATTTGGCCCTGAGGTGGCCTTCTGAATCCTCTTTCCAATGCAATAGGTCTGACCTGATTTGGATTATTCAAGGCAAATTTATGTCCAATCTCCCACAATGAACTAATTATGGACGGGTTCAGTAGAGCGAACTTGTATGACTTGCCACGTGTCACTATTTGCTCCTTTGGCTCCAAAATTTATGGACATGAAACTACAATCTGTTTACTTACAGTCATTGTTTACATAATTCCAATATGATGCTCAGAGAGTGAGTTATGAATATTTTTCCATGATCACCTCTTTGAGATGGAATTCAGGAGCCTAAAAAAGACCTAACTTCCATAGATCATATCTTCGAAAATATTGCGAACCAAGAACTGAAATTTTTCGAAGATGTTCCTCAGAATTTTGGCTTTGTGCTTTAAAAATTTAAGCTTCTGAACCTTCGTAGAACAAAAGGTATATCAAAAATACCACGATGACATTTTTACGTGAAATTCAGGAGCATGCAAAAAACCCTAACTTCCGCAGATCATATCTCCAAAAATATTGTGAACCAAGCTTTGAAAGTTTGTGACGATGTTCCTTAGGATTTCTACTTCACACTCTAAAAATTTTAGCTTCTGAACCTTCCTAGAAAAAAATTTATAGCGACAATGCCACGATGACATGTTTAGAGTAGCGAAACCCTAAAATCCAAAGCTCTGATACCAAATATTGTGAAACTAGCTCCAAAAATAGAAGACAAGAGATATCAACACATCATAAATAAGCCACTTCGAGGGGGAAACCTCTAATACATTACATGAATGAACAATTCTTGGATGATACAAATGACAAAACCTCCTTTCTATATATAGGAGTCCATGGGGCCACAATGTAATCCTAGTGGGGCCACAATGTAACCCTATCCGACCTATCAATAATAATGTAAGGGTACAATAATAACAATATGGTGGTTACAGGGGTACAAAAAAAACAATAAGGGGGGATACACTAACATAATAAGGGACTACACTATTAATATAGGTACTTAACAACTTTTCTCCTTCCCATGTGTTAGCGACCTATAATATTTGTTATAGCAAAAGGTGGCTAAGATTTTTTGAGCCTTCAAATAACAAATTTCATTTCTAAAAACTGTTGGCTCTTGAAGAATCTTCTAGGCCTCATGCCTCTATCCCAAAATCTTCATTGCTGTTTCCATTTTATACTTTGAATTTCTGCAAAAAACATGACAAAAGAGTGCTGAGAAGCCATCATTTTCCCCCTTCTCAAACCTTTATTTCCTCCCATTTTTCTCCATAAAAACCCCTTTGTTTTCATGATTTATTTTCTTCCCCTCATGAAAAATCACTTTTTAAAGGTTAAAGACCCATTCTTTAACTTTACCGAAACCTCTAAAAACCATTGAAAACTATGAAAACTTCATAAAAAATAAATTTTTATTCCTATAGATGTAAGCCCCTTGGGCTGAGTCCTAAACCACTTCCCCCCACATGCCCCTTGCCCGGAACCAGGCACTAGTCCCATCGGCGCTTATCACATTGGAATAAATAAAATGAGCGCATATGTTTTGTTACGCAAAAAATCCGATGCGATCGGCTCCTTTTGATATAAGCCCAGATCTCATGTTTCTTTTGAAAAACCGAGAGTTATTACCCCGCGCGCTAATCGCATCGGAAAGATTCAAGTGCGCAGGTCTTGTGCTATGATTAAAAGTTTCGATTGTGATCATGCCTTGTATTGAGAATCCTCGATGCGATTAAAAATCCTTTGTATTATAAACCCCCGATCGCATCATATTTTATACATATCCTGTGGGCCCGCCTCCAGCGCTTAATAACTTCTATTTTTCTTGCCCGATCCGTTTTTTCCTTTGTAAAGTAAAAAACCCACTTTTCCAAAGTTTTAACTTAAAAAACCCAAATCACGTGTTGAAAATAAAATGGGTAGATTAAAAAGACCCGATCGCGCAATCACAATCGGTGATTTTAAATGGGTTGATCAAAAAGACCCACATCAAAAGTTCTGATGCGATTGGGTCTTATATCCATAGCCCTCGGTATTTTTGTTTTCTTTGTAGGACCAAGCACAGAGGCTATGTCTCTTATCGCATCGGAGTTTTTCTTTGGTGCGGTTTTAATATTCATTATCACTGATTGTGATTGGCTGATTGCACAATCGGATCGTCCCTTTCTCCGATTATCGCAATTGCATCAGCCTATCCCCCAATCATCGCAATCGCATCAGCCTTTTCTCTGATCACGTAATCGCATCACCTCGGTCCCGACCTCCGATTGCGACTCCCCCGATTCATTCTCCACTGTTGATCTTGTTCTTAGATCAATGACCATCGCTTAATAGGCTCGGCCCTTTCGATCGCGCAATTGCATTGGAGTTTTTTCATCGCACCCCTTTCTCCTCCCGCTGATTGCGATCTCCCGATTAGATCTGGACCATCCACATGTCCAGATCCAACGGCTACTCTCCTCTCCCGCCTTCTGAAGCAGTTTAACCCATTTTGTAGGACTTTTTCACTTATTTCTGTGTTTTGTAGGTCTTTTTAAATGTTTTTCATTGTATTGAAGAGAAAGGCCGAAGGCCAGGAAAGACATTTCGTGTGCCTTTGAGCTATTAAAGAGAACCATTTGCGGGCTCTTTTCCATTTTTTTATCAATGATTCATGAGCGCCGATACCATAAAGAGCCCTACGTGGCCCTGTACATCGACAAGACACTGTGTTTAAAATAAGTTTTAAAAGAGTATAAGTTTGAAAAACATAGCGTAGTAGAGATGAATATTAAAGACAGTTTTGGCGAATTATGGCTAAAGATGATTATCAAAAGCCTAATTCCCTGGATTAAAACATAGTCAAAAACAAAATCATGAGTGTCTGAATAGACAGAAAGGCCTTCACCGCCTTATTTGATGCAAATTGATTCCTCAACTACTACAAGAGCCACCTGTTGCCTCAAACCTTTCAAAATAGAGGCCGAAGTTATTAATTAAAGAAATATCTGCCTCTAGCACTGCCAATAATTTAATTCTTCCAAAGGAGTTTAATGGAAAATATCTGCAGAGTTACTCCTATGTAACACATAGCCTCAAAGTCAATAAAAGCTCCCACCGAGCTTTGATATTTATTGTAAAACAGTTAATACAGTAGTCCACCTATAAAATTCTACATCAAGCCCCTCAAAAGGCCGAGAAGTCTTGAATCTGTACTTATTGTCTTAAAGAGATATTTTGTTAGATTTCACCTCCTTATTCTTCTATAAATACCTCAGTAGAAGATGAGAAATTGTTGGTTGCAGAACTTTGAAATACAATTGAGCTTGAAAATTCTGATTGTAAATATTATTCACTAGCCCTTGAAGCTCTGTTTGTGTTAGATAAGTTAGGCTAAATAGTGAAGATGATTGCTAAACTGAAACTTTGGACTTGATGACTGTAACTAGTTTGACATCAATAACAAGTTGTTTCTTGGGATCCTGGTCTATATTACTGGTGAAATGCCCTCTCTTTGTTATTTTCTTCCTTCTATGTATGCCATATTGTTCATGATTCTCTTATAAAGAACAACATTTACAGAGTTAGGATCTACTGTTTACCAGTTCCCTTCTCTAACTAAAAAATCTTTATCTCAATGTTTTCCTCCAAATTGTTTATTTAAGAATGATTCAATACAACTTAAGCAGTTAGGAATGCTGGAGTTCCCTCATCCTAATCTTGGCTTTAAACATTGTTCTTGAAATTTATTTTCCTTATTCGCTTATTAAAGTTAGACTAGAAAGTGATGGTTTACCCTGTTTCTAGCTTCTATTCTCCAAAGGCAGATTCTAAAAGTTTCCCTTGGTGTTGACTAAAAGCAGACTAGGTTTAAAAGCACTTTATCTGATCTTAAGTTAAACTTTGTTTCCTCTTATATGTTTTTCATACTTTCTGAAGGTAATTATGTGGATTACTGGATTGTTTGTCAATTAATTTGTTTTAATACAAACTTACTCAAGAATTCAATGGTTAGCCCTGCACTTGGTTTGTTTTAAACAGTTACTTAAGAGGCTCTTCTTGTTTGGACTGACTATAAATCCCTTGTGAAATTATTATCAGTTTCCACCCCTCCAACACTTTATTGTTCCCATTCCATCATTTAAATCTAAATATCTTGTGGTGTAGATGACTTTCCCCTTGGATCATTCTTGATGTTGATGTTCAATTAAAGCCTTGTTATGAATCCATAGCCTAATGGATTAAAAACCAGCGTTATATCTATATTTTTAGCCAAAGATGTTCTACTCGCTTGCAACTTCTCACCTTTGAAACTCTTTGCACTTAGGACTTTCCCCTCAAACTGTATTCATGCTCAACCATCCAAAAACAAACAAAACCCTTGGCCCTCATAACTAGCCTAATATCATTACCCAAACTTCAAAGACAAATCCATCTTTGCATTTATTGGAGAGATCCCTCTCTAGATTCAGGAGGGCTAGATCCTAGAATCCCAAAGATGGTTGAAACGATGTTGTTTCTATGATCGGACTTTGCCAATTTTGTTGATTACAGAATCCTAACATTTCTGGCGACTTCGCTGGGGATCTAAGTGCATTTTATCTTACACACACTTAGGCACCCAAGATCTTTGGTTAGATTGGTATCCAATAAACATGGTGGTGGACCATTAAACCTTTTACCTCCCTAGGAGTTAAAACATCTTCCACCTGGTGACTCCACACTCCACAATCCTTAGCAGACCTTAAGACTCCAGCCCCAGGGCCACTTATCATTGTATTGAGGGGGGGGGGGAAAAAATGAATGAAAAGCTTTTCTTGTTTAGTTGGGTCTAAAAAAAACAGCATAGTGGCTCCTAGAAAGATTCACACTAGAGCCTATCCTGACCCTGATCCACCTGAAGTAGTTGATAACCCAGAAGGTATTCTTAGGAAGTATCCTAAGATAAAATTATCAACTGTTTTTAGATCACCCTTGAGAGCTAATTCATTTCCTAAAAACCTTGCAGCTCTACAATAAACACATGCTGGTGGAACCATTAAAACATTTTACCTCCCTAAGAGCTAAAAATCTTCCACCTGGCGACTCCACACTCTGAAACTCCCAGAAGACCAAATGAATCCACTGGTAGAAGACCCTAAACTAATTAACCAGACACAATGACCTCTTTCTTGATTTACAAACATGATTCCAAGAATACAACGAAGATATGCCCTAATGAGTAGAGATTATATCCCTGGGTTTCCACATAAGATGCCCTAGGTGAATTGGGATGACAACCTGCCTATTTTTCAAGGTGAAAAGTTTGATGACCCTTTACTACATCTTATAAAATTTCACATACATGTATGGAGGTTGAAAGTTGAATGGCATGAAGACTGGCTAATGAAAATGTTCATGTTAACATTAGAAGGAAAAGCTAGGGATTGGTATGAATGCTTAAGATCTAGTAGTTTGTTTTCTTTAAGAGACCTTGAATATGTGTTCTATGAGAACTATAAATAAAACACTACATCATTATCATTGGGCGCAATATATTATGATCGATCACAAAACATCACCGACCAACACATTATAGATAATGAGGAAGCTTTGGAAGAGATGCATCCTGGAGATCTTTTAACAACCATTCATGAGTTTAATCTCCTATTGAAAAATTTTAAGAATATATATGAATCAGTTGAGGAAGAGATGATCCAAGAAATAATGGACGTTCCTAAATATATCCCTGAAAACTTAAATATGTATTCATCATCCCAGATAGCTGAGGCTCAAGAAGACATCCAGCCTCAAAATCAGTCTTCACAAGAGACAGAGAACTGTTGTACTCTTGTTCAAAGGAACATAGAAACATCTTCCCCTTTGACAAAAAAAGAGATAGATCAGACTATTAATAAACAACCAGTCTCTGAAACTTTTTGCAAAACAAACACTCTTGCCCATTCACATAGAGAACTTTGTTGTACAGATTTAGAAAGTTCTTTTGTAGATCAGAATGAAGAAGGACCCGCTGATAACCCAATATGTTTGATTGGTAGTATTACTTATATTCTTGATTCTCCTAAATTTGATCTATCTTGTGATGATGCTTCCCAAACAGAAGTTAATTTTTCAGGATCATCATTAGCAGATTTATGGGAGAAAGATCAGTTCCTTCAAAGAAGTAATGAGTGAGTGCAGACAATTTATGACACTGATGATGAAAGTTTTCAAAGCCTAGAAGTGAGTGAAGATTCATTGGATCTTTGATCCAATTCATTTCAGATCATTAGTAATAGTTTCCATGTGATTATGAATCAACAGACTTTCAGCTGAAAGGATGAGGAGGAAATAAACGAAGAAATTTTTGGGCAGGTGGAAATTAAGGAACTTTCTCTTGAAAAAGAGGAAGAAATTAAACATACCCTTGCTCAAGAATATAATAAACTCCTCATTGAGTACAGTCCACTAAACCAGTGCATACTAGGGCTACAAGAGGACAACACTGCCAAATATGATGAGTCCTCCAGTTCAGATGATGATGCTTCCAAAAAAAAGTTCTGAAGATATGCTCCTCAAAGCTGAAGTCTTGGAAGAAGGCAATCTACCAGACATAGAGGACCAAAAAGAAGAGAATATTCATACTTTGTTTGTTGATCCTATGGAAGAATGTGTGGAAATCCCAACTGTCTCAAATTATCAAGCAGTGATCCTTTGCACGAGCCAGAGACATGAAAAGTTGTCACCTTCTGTGATAGCCTTGATATTGAAGGTTAATCTTCAATATGTATATGGATACCTCTGACAAGCAGCCAGAGTTTCTACTTCTTTTTTACATTACTCAGTTGGATGCATTGGCATTTTTGTATCATATGATAAATTTAAATACTCCATGTTTAGAATATGTTAGATAGGAATGTCAATAAAGCTTAGTTCTGAGCATGTAGCTATTTGTTGTTTTCTACTTTGAAGAAAAATAAAAAATTCAAAAATAGAAAAACAAAGAAAAGAAAGAAAAGAGGGCAGATTGTGAAAACAAGAAAGGTATAGCCCCATACCAAAAAAGAGAAACAAATTCTAAAAGTGTGCAAGCTTAAATGCCACTCATGAATAACACACTTCTAGTTATTCAAACATCCTAAACTTGACTAATTAGCTTTAAATTTTCTACTGATAGGATAGTGAATTCGATTTGCCAAAACTGTTCAATCTTGGCTTATCAGTAGATAGTTTAGGATCTAAATTAAAGGTTCAAACAAGATCAAAATCTGAACCTAAATTTCCAAGCAAAGGAATGAATCAAATCTGTTTTGTTTTCTGAATCCAAAAGGATAAAAATTTGGTTCTAATTATCTCAAAATCTGAACCAGATGGCAAAGGAGAAACAACTCAAACACAGTCAAAATAGAGTTGTAAAAAGATGAAGGAAGTACTTTGAATTTTCAGATCTTAAGCCTTCATCATTTTATTTTTAATTTTTCTGCAAATAATAATCTATGTGAAAACTTGTTTTTTATGCCATGGATCAGCATCAAGTTAGACTGTTCAATCCTAACTTGTATGCTTTTTAAATTTCTGTTGTAGAGTTTAGAGAATAAAATTTGTTGGACAGTTTAATCCAAACATATGGTAGATTAGGTAGAGAATTTTATGGACTCAACTGTTTAATCTGAGTCCGTGGAGAAATAAGGAGTAGAAATAGATTAGATTTCTTGTTTTCAAAAGAATAAAATGTTGTAAATAGTTTTCCAATCCAAGTGCACTCTAATGAAGAAAAAATGTTAGATTAGTAGGATTGGGTAGGTAGAAATCTTGTAGATGAAAATCCATTGTTTTCATGGCTGCTAATATGTTTTCAAAGCGAGATCATCCCAGCAAAGGAAAGGCATCCCAATGGATCAGGCACAGGTCAGCCTCCCACAGAACAAAGGATAAGGCAACTAATCAGCCTCCCAGAGAATGCAAGTCTGAAGTTCTTGATGCCTTCAAGAAGGCACCATCCCCAAGTGGAGCCACTGTTAGCCACCTATAATATTTGTTATAGCAAAAGGTGGTTAAGAATTTTTGAGCCTTCAAAGAACAAATTTCATTTCTAAAAATTGTTGGCTCTTGAAGACTCTTCTAGGCCTCATGCCTCTATCCCAAAATCTTCATTGTTGTTTCCATTTTATACTCTGAATTTCTACAAAGAACATGACAAAAGACTGCTGAGAAACCATCATTTTCCCCCTTCTCAAACCTTCATTTGCTCCCTTTTTTCTCCATAAAAACCCCTTTGTTTTCATGATTTCTTTTCTTCCCCTCATGAAAAATCACTTTTTAAAGGTTAAAGACCCATTCTTTAGCTTTACCAAAACCTATAAAAACCATTGAAAACTCTGAAAATTTCATAAAAAACAAAGTTTTATTCCTATAGACGTAACCCCCTTGGGCTGAGTCCTAAACCACTTCCCTCCACATGCCCCTTCCCCGGAACCAGGCGCTAGTCCCATCGGCGCTTATCGCATTGGAATAAATCAAATGAGCGCATATGTTTTGTTACACAAAAACTCCGATGTGATCGAATCCTTTTGATATAACCCCAGATCTCATGTTTCTTTTGAAAAACCGAGAGTTATTACCCCGAGCACTAATCGCATCGGAAAGATTCAAGTGCGCAGGTCTTGTGCTATGATTAAAAGTTTTGATTGCGATCATGTCTTGTATTGAGAATCCCCAATGTGATTAAAAATACTTTGTATTATAAACCCCCGATCGCATTGTATTTTATACATATCCTGTGGGCCCGCCTCCGGTGCTTAATACCTTCTATTTTTCTTGCCCGATCCATTTTTTCCTTTGTAAAGTCAAAAACCCACTTTTCCAAAGTTTTAACTTAAAAAACCTAGATCACGTGTTGAAAATAAAATGGGTAGATTAAAAAGACCCGATCGTACAATCGCGATCGGAGATTTCAAATGGGTTGATCAAAAAGACCTGCATCAAAAGTTCCGATGTGATTAGGTCTTATATCCATAGCCCCCGGTCTTTTGTTTTCTTTGTAGGACCAAGTGCAGAGGCTATGTCTCTTATCACATCAGGATTTTTCTTTGGTGCGGTTTCAATATTCATTACCACCGATTGCGATTTCCCGATCGCACAATCGCATTGGCCCTTTCTCCGATTATCGCAATCGCATCAGCCTATCCCCCGATCATCGCAATCACATCGGCCTTTTCTCCGATCATGAAATTGCATCACCTCGTTCCTGGCCTCCGATTGCGACTCCCCCGATTCATTCTCCACCATTGATCTCGTTCTTAGATCAACGACCATCGCTGAATCGCCTCGGCCCTTTCGATCGCGCAATTGCATCGGAGTTTTTTCATCGCACCCCTTTCTCCTCCCTCCGATTGAGATCTCCCGATTAGATCTGGACCATCCACATGTCCAGATCCAACGGCTACACTCCTCTCCCGCCTTCTGAAGCAGTTTAACCCATTTCGCAAGATTTTTTAATTATTTTTGTGTTTTGCAGGTCTTTTTAAAGGTTTTTCATTGTATTGAAGAGAAAGGATGAAGGCCAGGAAAGACATTTCCTGCGCCTTTGAGCTATTAAAGAGAACCATTCATGGGCTCTTTTCCATTGTTTTATCAATGATTTATGAGCGTCGATACCATAAATATCCCTGCATGGCCCTACACATCGACAAGACACTGTGTTTAAAACATGTTTTAAAAGAGTATAAGTTTGAAAAACAGAGCGCAGCAAAGATGAAGATTAAAGATAGATTTGGGGAATTACGGCTAAAGATGATTATCAAAAGCCTAATTCCCTGGATTAAAACACAGTCAAAAATAAAATCATAAGCTTCTGAACAGACAGAAAGGCCTTCACCACCTTATTTGAGGAAAATTGATTCCTTAGCTACTACAAGAGCCACCTGTTGCCTCAAACCTTTCAAAACCTAGGCCGAAGTTATTGATTAAATAAATATCCGCCTCCAGCGCTGCCAAGAAGTTAATTCTGCCAAAGGAGTTTAATGGAAAATATCTACAGAGTTACTCCTATGTAACACAAAGCCTCAAAGTCAATAAAATATCCCACCGAGCTTTGATATTTATTGTAAAACAATTAATACAATAGTCCACCTGTAAACTTCTCCATCGAGCCCCTCAAAAGACCGAGAAGTATTGAATCTGTATTTATTGTCTTAAAGAGGTCTTTTGTTAGATTTCACCTCCTCATTCTTCTATAAATACCTAAGTAGAAGATGAGCAATTGTTGGTTGCAGAACTTTGAAATAAAATTGAGCTTGAAACTTCTGATTGTAAATATTATTCACTGGCCCTTGAAGCTCTGTTTCTGCTAGATAAGTTAGGCTGAATAGTGAAGATGATTGCTAAACTGAAACTTTGGACTTGATGACTGTAACTGGTTTGACATCAATAACAATTTGTTTCTTGGGATCCTAGTCTATAATACTGGTGAAGTGTCCTTTATTTGTTATTGTTTTCCTTCTATGTATGCCATATTGTTCATGATTCTCTTATAAAGAACAACATTTACAGAGTTAGGATCTACTCTTTACCAATTCCCTTCTCTAACTGAAAAATCTTGATCTCAATGTTTTCCTCCAAATTGTTTATTTAAGAATGATTCAATACAGTTTAAGCAGTTAGGAATTCTGGAGTTCCCTCATCCTACTGTTGGCTTTAAACATTGTTCTTGAAAGTTATTTTCCTTATTCGCTTATTAAAGTTAGACTAGAAAGTGATGGTTTACCCTGTTTCTAGCTTCTATTCTCCAAAGGCAGATTCTGAAATTTTCCCTTGGTGTTGACTGAAAGCAGACTAGGTTTAAAAGCACTTTATCTGATCTTAATTTACACTTTGTTTCCTCTTATATGTTTTTCATACTTTCTGAAGGTAATTATGTGGATTACTGGATTGTTTGTCAATTAAGCTGCTTTAATACAAACTTACTCAGGAAGTCAATGGTTAGCCCTGCACTTGGTTGGTTTTAAATAGTTACTTAAGAGGCTCTTCTTGTTTGGACTGAATATAAATCCCTTGTGAAATTATTATCAATTTCCACCCCTCCAACACTTTATTGTTCCCATTCCATCATTTAAATCTTAATAATCTTATGGTGTAGATGACTTTTCCCTTGGATCATTCTTGATGTTGTTGTTCAATTAAAGCCCTGTTATGAATCTATAGCCCAATGGATTAAAAACTAGCGTTATATCTATATTTTTAGCCAAAGTTGTTCTACTCGCTTGCAACTTCTCACCTTTGAAACTATTTGCACTTAGGACTTTCCCCTCAAACAGTATTCATGCTCAACCATCCAAAAAAAAACAAAACCCTTGGCCCTCATAACTAGCCTAATATCATTACCCAAACTTCAAAGAAAAATCCATCTTTGCACTTATTGGATAGATCCCTCTCCGGATTCAGGAGGGCTAGATCCTAGAATCCCAAAGTTGGTTGAAACGATGTTGTTTTTGTGATCGGACTTTGCCAATCTTGCTGATTACAGAATCCTAACACCGTGGAAGGTTTAAAGCTTCAACAATTGAATTTTTTGATACCTGCAATCTAAGACCATAAATTGTTGCTTCATGTCTATTGAAAGAATGTGCAAATTCCTGAGCTACTCCTAAGTGAGAGATTCCCAGTCTGTAACTGTTGAAGTTTGCAACAAGAAATAGTGAAATTGGCATCCAGAAACAACTTGACAGCACCTACACTAGTGTGGGACCAAAGGTCTTGTAGTGATATCTCCTAGCGATACATTAGTGTGAAATTCAATTTATTTAATAAATTATATATGTCTCAAATTTAATTATCCCTTAATTAAATTGGACAATATAATGTAATATTATCTCATAATCACTTGTAATAGTTAAATGAGTGTGATAAATTCAGTTGGTTCATGAATTTCAAGTTGCGGGTAGTTGGTGAGGAAGGTAGAGTGATTCTATGTGTTTTAGAGTTCAATTTGTATTTAAGTGCATGAGTTTAATGCATGAGTAATCAATTAAATCATTTAGGTGAGTTAAAGTCAATTGAACTAGTTGTAACTGTTTGTTGCACTAGTGAGAGATCAAGTGAATTAAATAGGCAGATTGCAGGAGACTCTTGTGAGAAGAGTGCATTGTAATTGCTTCATGATCCTTGTGGAATATACAATAGAAGATAGTGGGGTTTTCAGCAATAAGATCTCCCCAGGAAATTATCTGTGTTGTGGTTTTATTTGATTCATTCTTTACTTGTTGTGATTGGCAATCATTTTTATTTGCTGCAATTGATTTATAGAAGGATTCAATATCTAGCTTTAGTACATTTCTTGATCAGATTGAATCCATTGATATACATATGTTTGTATAATTTCTACATTAACACTGTGGATACCAACCTGATTTAACAAACAACCTTCTCACATTCGAATTAGCATCCAATAGGTGAGCTCCTTGGGGTTCAATTCCTTTTACCTTTTCTCCTCTCTTAGTCATATTCAGTAATAAGCAAGCTTGTCTGCTAAAATATGATAGGTGGAAAGGCTGGAAGAGATCACCTAATAGGTGTTTCTGTTTCTTCTATGAGATATTTTCTGAAATCTAAGACTCCCTTCCCAAGATTCTCACTGGAAAATCTCGTTCACCAATAGTTAAAATCAAAACTGATAGCCTTCCTTCCTTCTCGGTGGTTTAAAAAAACTACATTGGTTCACCTTCCCATGCAAGAGATTTTTCATTATGGTAAGTATCTTGGAATGTAGCATGCACCTTGTGATATTCATTATGATATTTAGTTGGCTGTGTAGATTCAGATGGTATGCTATAGGTGGTTGGAGATGAGCGGATATGTAACTGGCAGTCACCTCCACTGAATCTTTGTTGTTGGCCTAAATTTCCAGTAGCGTATATGCGTGATCAACCAAACAATCATCGCATTAAGAATGCATATCCACGATCTATTCCAATGAAAATCAAGTACTTTTACATGATTATAAACTGAATCAACTGACAAACAGGATGGAACATGTTAGCCCCCCTATGAAATTCATGACAAGCAAGCTGGGGGCTAGGTTGTTTTGGAGCCTTCAAGGAATGCCTTTTTCCTGAAAACCCATCCTCCTTGAAGTCTCTTTGTGCTATGCCTAACAAAAATCCTCTCTGCTGGTCCATTCCTCAGAAGGCCTACATTACCCCTTGTCCCCTGCCAATTTCACATTTTTCCCCTTTCACTCCCCTTTGTCAAAATCCCCTCGAAATTCCCCTTTAAATCCCACTATCACCCTTTGTTTCCCTAGATCCCCACTTCACCTCCCTATCGTTGCCTTCCTTGGGCCCGAAAATGCATTAAAATCGAATTAAAATGACAAATTTCACATATATGGGTCCTAGCCCCTTCCCCGCTAAACCCTTCTCCTTTTTCCCCATATAACCTGATCCCGGAACCGTCTGCCAACTCCAAAGGTGCCTATCCACTGAGTTTATCGGGAAAAATCCCATCCATAGATCTTGGCAGATCGGACGACAGTCATTAAATCCCTAGCACCCATGTCTCTCGCGTTCATTTTCCCTTGCTGGGCCATCGCCGTCCAAATACATGACGATCTGACGGTCCGCATTCCATCTACCTAGTGGACCCCACCGTGCACTATTCCAAACCCACTGATTTATTCCGCACCGCTTATGCACGGTGGGTGGTTTTCCCCGAGCACCCAGCAATTCCATACAGTTGTCGCCGCGTGTCCTTTGTACGATGGCAAAACCGCCCATCCCCCGCGCATTATCTTTCGATCCAGGTCGCGTAGTGAAATCCACAACAGCCGTTAGATATCAAAGCGCTCATCCAACGGTCGGCATTCATCTGAGATGCAAACTGCTTAACCTTGTTCATCGTACCTGCTGGCCCACCGCCTGTCATCCTCCACCATTGATCCCCACCGCGATCGACGTTCTAGATTTGTCCGACCGCCGTTGACCATTCCACTGTCTCCCGGTCTCGCCACGTCATCTCCACGTGCACCCTTCGTACAGTCTTCCATTCAATCGCATATACCGGTTCATTTTCATGATTTTTCATGTTTTTCATTCGTTTTTACGCTCCACTGACCGCCACCTCCACTAGAGCGAATCTCCATTGTTCCTCTGTTCTTTCCGCCATGTCACCGATTGCACGCACATTTCCTCCATCCACACTGCATCCATTGCCCCCGTCCATGATTTTCTTCACTGATTTCGTGTTTTGCAGGGTTGTAAATGATAAAATATCACCAGGATGCGCAGTCTCTATCACAGCGATGGAGAAGTCAAGGAGGACCATCTACAGCAGCTGAATTTATGAGCAAAGACCAGGGAAGGTGAAGATAGGACTTACATTAAAGAAAGGCGGAATCCAAACTTAAAAAAAACCTTCCTGTGCCATTAAAGCTCGAGCTTACCTGACAAAAGCAAGAATGGAGAGGCAGAATGTTTCAGTACAAAGCAAAGGAGATTGAGGCATGCTAATGAATATCTTAAGCCTTGAATTAGCGGTTTAAGAGGTAAAGCACCAGTTTGATGACCCCGAGGATCAATCAAAAGGTCCTGAGCACAAGCAAAAGGTAACATCAGGGTTTATTCATCAGCAGAAGGTTTTTCTTCATCAAGTACGGGGCGCCCGTACAGCTTATGTTATTGACAATGTCCCTGAAGGAATTTCCACCCTAAAAACAGTTCAAAACTGCCGGAGCATTTATATGATAGACCTCTCAGCAGTTTATTTTATTTTTGTTCAAAGCACCAGGAGTACTATAGCCGAAAGATGTCAAGATCATATCTGGAGAAGATCACTCTTTCACAAAGGGGATGACAGAGATTAAACACTCAGTAGTCAAACAGAATGGGTTTCGGCCCTCCATTCATTTTTTTGTTTACTATTACATTTAGTGTTCACCTACCCCCTCAGTCGATCTTCTGTTCATCTTCTGCTATAAAACACAGAGGGAAACCTTGTAAAGGTTGTTGATTGGATATCAGTAGATTGCAAGCATTTTCCTCTTGAGACAAGTTCTCTATGTAATATTCTAGGATAGGTTGAGATTTGATGTATTCAGACTGAATGTTCAAGATGTGGGCAATGATGTACCTGATTTGTGTTGCTTTTAATATGACAAGCAATTTCCTTTGGATCCTGATCTAAAGTAGCTGGTGATTTTTTTCTATCTCTGTGTTTATTTTCATTTCATTCCATTTCTATTGGATCGCATCAGAAGTTTGGCATAAGATTTACTGTTGATAGGTACCTTATGTTGCTGCTCTCCCAGCCTGTTATGTTTTCTGCTTACATGTGTATATGAATATTGATTTCAATGGATTTAACCAGTGTAGTGGATGTCATTGCCTGCTCTCTAATGTATGAATTAATGAAATCTATGTTTAGATGTTCTTGTTAGGATTTAATTGGATTAGTTGAGAACTTTGGGAGGTCTAGAACCCTTTCTCTACCTCACTAGGATCTTTCCATCTCATTAAGATTTTCTAAGATCCCTTGTCCTGCCTCAAATCTTGTCCAAGCAGGTCTGGAGTTAAATGACCTCTGACCTGATCTATAGACAAGATTGGCTGGTTCCCCCTCACTCATTTTCAATCCTTAATGTTTCATTCCATAAACCATATTTTAAGATCCACATGCTCTAGATGACTAGCCCAACTGAAAGCTTTCACATTGAACACAAGTAAACCCTTTCTTGACTCCATTGCCCAATGGCCTTGATGTTTTCTGAGTTATCTACCTTAGCCTAAATTTTCCTCTTTGCTCATCCTTGTCTTATACTGGACCCTTCTTTCCAGATTCCCAACAACCAAACCTAAATAATCAAACAAACAAACCCTGTGCCTATAACTAGCCTAAAACCCTTAACTTTGAGCTTCAAAGATCTAAATCCTTTGACAATTATAGAGAGATCCCTCTCTGGGCCTAGGAGGGCTAGATCCTAAGGTCCGAAAGTGGTTCTATGTTGTCTCATCTTTTGGTATTGTCAACCTGCCCAAAACATGGGAACCCCAACATAATGGCGACTCCACTGGGGATTCTGAATGATCTTCATCCCACTACATCAAAACTTCAGACACCTACATCTCTGGTTAGGTTGACAGTAAGTCATTCCTTTCTTGAATCGACCTCCATTGTTGAGTGCCCATCATACTCTTAAACAGGGCCTGGAAAGGGCCAGGAAGACTCCGGATCTCACCCTCTTCGGAGGTGACATATTTGGTAAATGCCCTCCCAGTCAATCTCTGGTTGGAGTTTGCTGTTTTTGAGGAGATCCCTGAAAGGTAATAGTGCCTGAGCACTATGGTGGACAGTGTAACCCCTTAGACATACCCAAAAACCCTCCACCTGGTGACTCCATTATTCCTAAACGAAAAGACTCCACTGGTGATCAGTAGGCCTAATGATTGTCTTGGTTTCACATTAGACTCCACTGGGAGACCAGCCTTTGAAACAACATTAACCACAACAGAAGTAACAAGTAGGGTTAAGCTGCTTAGTTAGAAGTATAACATTCTGGATTTTAGAACCATTCACACAAGAGCTTATCCTAACCCAAACCCAACTGAAATAGTTGATAACCCTCAGAGCATCCTCAAGATATCTCCTAAACCTAAGAGACCAACTATTTCCAGCCACATCTATAGAGCTAACTCTGCTCCAGAAGATCTTACAGCTCTATCACACTTTCAGCTTGACCTAGACCTGCCAAACAGATTACCTAGAACTAGGTCATTCAGTACTTTAGACCAGCCAGACCCTCGTCTTAGGGACACAGAGACTCCTCCATCCACACCTCCTGATATTCACTTTATTCAAAACTTGGGGCTCTGTCACCCTAGATCTGCTCAGCGAACCGCTGCTGGTCCTAGTATCCATGTCATCCATATACCAGCTGCTCAAATCAATCCTTCACCTCATCAGAATATCATCATGGTAGCCTGGTATGCTCCCTTAGTATTACCCCAGCCCTTGTTACCCTTACCTAATGATTATCAATCAAATATCCCACACTTCACTGCAAAGGATTCCATAACAGCTCAACAACATGTAGATAAAATGGAGGATTATTTTGACTACATGGAAATTGATGACGAAACAATCAAAATGAGAATATTTGCCCAAAGCTTAGTGGGTGATGTAAAGAAATGGTTTAAAAGCTTACCTCCTGGCAGTATCCAAGATCTCCCTGCTCTATACCAGACTTTCATCAACAAATGGGAAACTAGGGCAAACCCTCGCCAACTTCTAGAAAAATACATGAGCGTTAAAAGAAACGTGGGAGAGAATGTCCATGATTACACAACAAGATTTAACAGCATCTACAATGCCCTCCCTCCACATATGAAACATCCACAAGGCATGGCCCTAGAAAATTACCATGATGGCTTTGATGCTGACATGGCCTATGAGCTTAGGGATAAATAATACACCACATTGGAAGACATGCAGAAAGGAGCAGTGAACATAGAGACCAATTTGATTGAGAAAAGAGAAAGACAGAGAGGCAAGAGGAGGGTAACATATAGGGATGACAATGTAGCCACCACATCTGATCCAAATTATGAAAAGTTGTCTAAAAACATGGAAGAGCTACAACAAATGATGAATAGAATGGTTGTCACTGTCAATAACCAAAACAGAAATCAAAACCAGAACCAAAAATTTAGAAGGAACAACAATGCCACTCCTAACAGACAAAGAGACTCAGACCAACAAGTAATCCCCCCATTCCAGGAAAACTTTCTTGATGAAGATGAGGGAATCATAGAAGAGTCTGAAGGGAATACAATAAACATGTTCGAAACAAAAGACTCAGTCCTTAACTGTGACTCAGAGGAAGACCAACCCTCACCTTCATACTGGGATGAGGAACGGTTAGAAACTGAAAATTATAGATTAGGATTTGAGAATGCCATGATGCAGGTTAGAGAACAATATGAACTTAGGAGAAAAAGGAACCAATAAAATTCCAAAACTGAGACCCCTGAGGTTACCATCAAGAAGAGACCTGATAAAACTTCTAAAGCATCTACTGTAAATAGCAAATCAACAGCTGAAAGTTCTGTGACGAACAAAGAAAAAGACAACCAGAAGAATGAAAAACAAGGTGAGCCTGCTAGCAGTACTAGCACTTCAGTTAGTACTCCTGACACAATTGTTCCTAACCCTGTACATAGTGAGAAATCACAAACTGATTCGGTCACCAAGGTAGCAAATAAAACAGAGCCGAGCATTTCCAAGAACCAGTCCACTTTCAATTTAGAAAGTGAGATTGCCAAAATCAAAATCTCTATCCCGCTTTCTGAGCTGGCCACTCAGGATGTATATAAAGGCCAAATTTTGAAAGCATTGAATCTAGGGGAAAACAATGACACTGTGAATTTGAGTGATGATCAACCTGCCCTCCTGTTTGGTCCACATATTGAGGGAAAGTTTTAGGAAGGGGTAGTTCCACCTTTTTATATCAGTCTCAACATTCATGACAAGATACTCCACAATGCCATGCACGATTCTGGAGCGTCACACAACTTAATGCCTAAGGTAGTGATGGAAAAGCTGGGCCTAGAGATAACACGACCTTACAAAGATCTATATTCGTTTGACTCTAGCAGAGTAAAGTGTCTTGGCGTGATCAAAGATTTATGTGTGAACTTGACCCAGATCCCAGCTAAATGCATGTTCATGGATGTTGTGGTGGAAGATGTACCACCCAAGTATGGCATGCTACTATCAAGATCATGGGGAGCCAAACTGAAAGGAACGATGTAGATGGATGGCTCATATGCCACTATCCCTATATTTGGCCAACTTAGAAGACTGTACAGAGAATCCCAGATGAAATTTCTATTTAGTAGCCTTGAGAAACCTGAAAATTCACCATTATACTCTGTGCACATAGACCTGGATTCTTTCATTCTTTATAACGACCAATCCTTAGGAGAGCCAGAGTTTGAATGCAGAAATACAAGAAAGGACACAGAGCCCATGGACTTTAGCATAATGGCCACCCTAGAGGAATACGATGAAGGAAACCATGGGCAGGATACTGGAAACGAAACTCTGAGTGAACCAGAAACATAAAAAAAATGTAAACAGCAAGGTAGCCAACTCTATGAACTCCACACATGTCATGAAGAACAAAACAACCCGTAGCCTAGTATAGACTCCCCAACGCAACATGATGGCGAACCCTTGTGGGAAATGAATTTCGATGGGTCTTGTACTAGAAACAATGCTGGGGCAGGGGTGTGGCTACATAACACAGAAAATGACCACGCTGAGAGCCATGCTATCAATCTGCATTTCAAATGCACAAATAATATTACAAAATATGAGGCTCTTATTCTTGGCTTAAATCTGTTGAAAAAATTAGGAGCCCATAGGATAGCTGTGAGAGGAGATTCAGAGTTAGTTATCAGATAGGTGAATGGTGAATACGCAGCAAAACATCCTTGATTAAGAGCATATAGGAACGATGCCATGGATATATTGAAAACTTTCATGGAGTATGAATTAGTGTTTGTTCCCAGGAGTCAAAATGTCATTGCAAATGGATTGGCTTGTCTAGCTAGTTCATATCCTAAGACTCCAGCTGACCAAAAAATCATCATTCAGACCAAATTTCGACCTGTAGTGCCAGACAACGAAAAATACTGACAGGTCTTTGAAGGAGACAAACAGATTGAAGATTTTCTGGTGGGTAGAAACGAGTTCGAATTTTCTGATTCAGACTCAAAATCTGATGACAGTTGCCCAAGTGAGAATCCCCGAGATGAACAAGAAACACCCTGTAACATAGAAATAAATTCCCTTTTCGAAGAAAATGGAAACCCAACCAAAAAAATGTGAAAATGTAGATGGTGAAGAGGTAGAGGTGCTGAAGGCCAAAGACAAGAACATACCTAGAGGCCTAGCACCATTAGAGGAACTTTTTTACTTTGATGATGTAGCAAAGAAGCCCACCATAGAACATGCAGACTCGGATATAGAAGAATGCAACATTGGCACTGAAGATAAGCCCAAAATGATTAAACTGGCTAAGTCTGTGCCTGTAGGCATGAAGAAGAAATACATTGACCTGTTTAGTGAATTTATTGATGTGTTTGCATGGAGCTATGAAGACTTAAAGGCCTATGCCACCAACATCATACAACACAAGATACCCTTGAAGGAAAATCAAAAGCCTTTCAGACAAAAACTCCATAGGATCAATCCAAAACAATTGCCTACAGTGGAAAAAGAGATTAAGAAGATGTACGATGCAGGCATAATAGTTCCTGTGAGGTTTTCTGATTGGGTATCAAATATAGTGGCTGTGAGGAAGAAAATAGGGGAGATCAGATTATGCATAGACTTCAGAAACGTTAATAGAGCTTCCCTCAAAGACAACTACCCCTTTCCAAGAATGGAACATGTCTTACAGAAGGTAGTGGGCTCTAAGAGGATCTCCCTGCTTGATGGTTTTTCAGGATATAATTAGGCCTTAGTACTCCCATAGGATCAGCTCAAAATAGCATTTACCACCCCATGGGGCACCTTTATGTATGTGAAGATGCCTTTTGGGTTGATGAATGCTGGGGCAACCTTCCAGAGAGCGATGGATATAGCTTTCTCAGATGAGATAAGGCACTTTATATTTATCTATCTGGATGAGTTGACTGTCTATTCTAAAACTGAAGAATAAGACTTGAAGCATCTGAGAAAAGTTTTTGAAAAATGCAGAAGGTATGGTCTGTCCTTAAATCCTAAGAAAACTGTTTTTGGGCTGCAAGAAGGTAAACTTCTAGGCCATATCATTTCTGAGAAAGGGATCAGGATAGACCCACAGAGAGTTGAGGGAATACTCCAAATAAAACACCCAAGAAACATCAAGGAGCTACAGTCCTTCATTGGGAAAATCAATTTCCTTAGGAGATTCATTCCCAACATGGCTGAGCACCTTAGGAAAATGACTAACATGCTAAAGAAAGGTGCAGGAATTAAGTGGACTGTCGGGGCTAAACAATCTTTCGAATCAGTAAAACTTGCACTCACACAAGCCCCTGTCCTGATCAGCCCAGGTTTCTCAAAAGATTTTCTGATCTTTTCATTTGCCTCTGAACATACCATAGCTGCAGTTTTGCTACAAAAGAACACAGAGGGAATGGAACAGCTAATTTCCTTCTTCAGCAAAGTGCTAAGAGATGCACCCTTAAAGTACGACATTATGGAAAAGAAGGCCTACGCCCTGGTAAAGCCCTTAAAGGACTTTAGAGTGCACATCCTGAATTCTCACACCATTGCTTATGTGCCAAGTATAGTGGTCAAGGATATCTTGTCCCAAGACCCTGATGGGAAAAGGGGCAAGTGGATTGCTGTGATTTTAGAATATGACCTTGAAATAAATCCCACCAAACTGATCAAAGGTCAAGGCTTGGCCCAATTAATGGCTAAATCTAATTTGCAAACCCTTGAAATTAACATGATAAATGCCTTATACGAGCAGGAAGGATTGCCTGAACCCATTGTTGAGGAGAAGTTTCAAAACTCTCCTTGGTATTTCGATATCCTTTATGTGCTCACCAACATCAGTTCCCCTCCAGAACTGTCCAAAACTAGGGTCAGATTCATAAAACTCAAAGCTAGAAACTATTGCATTTTGAATGAAAACTTATATTGGAAAAATCCAAATGGCCTATTGCTTAAATGTTTGCCTGAGTCTAAAGCTGAAAGAATTAAACAAGAGTTCCATGGTGGAGAATGTGGAGGCCACCTGAGTTGGAAAGCCACTGCAAATAAAATACTCAGGGCGGGTTAATATTGGCCTACACTCTTCAATGATGTCCATAAAATGATCCTTACCTACCACAAATGTCAGATCTTTGAAGGCAGAAGAAAGCTCCTCCCCCTCCCCCTACAACCCATCACTTTTGAAGGTCCCTTTCTGCAATGGGGTCTAGACTTTATAGGGGAAATTCATCCAGCCTCTTCAGGACAACACAAATGGATCCGAACTGCTACAGATTACTTCACTAAATGGATAGAAGCCATACCCATTAGAAATGCCACTGATTATGTCATCATTAGGTTCCTAGAGGGTCATATCCTCTCTCGTTTTGGTTTCCCAAGGAAAATAATCACCGATAATGCTGTTGCTTTTGGATCTAAGAAAATGGTTGATTTTTGTCACAGGTACCATATCACGCTTGGTCATTCAACTGCCCATTATCCTCAGGGTAATGGCTTGGCTGAATCATCAAATAAGAGCTTAGTGGCGATCATCAAAAAGCTATTAGAAGAGAACAAAAAGTCTTGGCACAACAAGTTGGTACATGCTTTGTGGGTTGATAGGCTTACTACAAAAAAATCCATTGGCATGTCACCATTCCAGCTAGTCTATGGGACAGAAGCAGTATTTCCTACCAGCCTTGGAGTTCCAGTAATCAAACTTGTCCAGGAAATCCAATCAGAAGAGGACAGCATGATAAGAAGGATAAATGAAACAATCCATCTTCAACAAACAAGGGAGGAAGTATCTAATAGAGCTGTCAGAGTTCAGGAAAACATTAAAAAGCTATTTTACAAAAGAACCAAAGCTGCAGATTTCAAAATTGATGGAAAGGTTCTGAAGTGGGACTCAAGAAGAGAGGACAAAGGTAAACATGGCAAGTTTGACAGCCTATGGCAGGGTCCATACCTTATCCAAGCTACTATGGGCCCAAATGCATTTTTTCTACAAGAACTTGATGGTACAGAGCTGTTTGGGTGTCCTTTCAATGGCAGGATGCTCAAGCATTACTTCTTCTAAATTCCAATTTCTAGTTTCATTTTTCATTGTACATACCATTGCAGTTTTTCATGTTCAAGAGAAAGAGGAAAATGTTCCAAAAAAAATAAAGAAAGGAGAGGTTCAGATATGTTCAAAACATGAACCTCTGAAGTACAAAGATTGGCTCTAATAGACTCAAAACCTGAGCCAAGGAAGAGAAGACAGCCGGTCCTAACATGCTCAAAATCTGGACCAGCAAGGAACAAAGAAGAATCAGCTCTAATATGCCCAAAACCAGAGCTGAAATCAAAGAAAAGAGGTGACTCAAATATGCTCGAAACCTGAGTCACAAAGAAAGAGGGATATTTCAAATTGCAGATTTCATGCCTTCACAATTTCGTTTGTAGTTTTCTACAAGTCTTCACTCCAGCAAGTCAGACAGTCTAATCCTGGCTTGGCTATTTTTCAATTTCCTATCTTAGAATGTAGGAGAAAAAATCTGTTGGACAGTCTAATCCCAGCAGATGTTAGATTAGGTAGAGAAGCATATGAGGCCAACTCTTTAACCTGGTCTCATGGAGAAATAAGGGTAGATGGGGAATAGGTTGTTTTTGTTTTGGAAAAGAAATGTAAAGGGTCTGCTAGCTCAAATGCACCCTAAAGAAGGAAAATGCTAGGATTTTAGTTTGGGTAGGTAGTTTGATTGGGAGAAATGTTTCTGCTGATGTAACATATTCATATTGTGGCAGTTGGTCAAAGAAAGGGATGTGCCAAGCAGCAGGAATTTGACCTACTCCAAAGATTATTTCTAGTTTCTTGACTCCTTCAAGAAGAAGCCATCCCCATGTGGAGCCACTCTTATCCCCCCTATGAAATTATTGACAAGCAAGCTGGGGGCTAGGTTGTTTTGCAACCTTCAAGGAATGCCTTTTTCCTAAAAACCCATCCTCCTTGAAGTCTCTTTGTGATATGCCTAACAAAAATCCTCTCTGCTGGTCCATTCCTCAAAAGGCCTACATTACCCCTTGTCCCCTGCCAATTTCACATTTTTCCCCTTTCACTCCCCTTTGTCAAAATCCCCTCAAAATTCCCCTTTAAATCCCACTACCACCCTTTGTTTCCCTAGATCCCCACTTCACCTCCCTATCGTTGCCTTCCTTGGGCCCAAAAACACATTAAAATCGAATTAAAATGATAAATTTCGCATATATGGGTCCTAGCCCCTTCCCCGCTAAACCCTTCTCCTTTTTCCCCATATAACCTGATCCTGGAACCGTCCACCAACTCCAAAGGTGCCTATCCACTTAGTTTATCGGGCGGAATTCCATCCGTAGATCTTGGCAGATTGTATGGTGGTCATTAAATCCCCAGCGCCCACGTCTCTCGCGTTCATTTTCCCTTGCTGGGCCATCGCCATCCAAATACATGACGATCTGACGGTCTGCATTCCATCCGCCTAGTGGACCCCGCCGTGCACTATTCCAAACCCGTTGGTTTATTCCGCACCGCTTATGCACGGTGGGTGGTTTTCCCCGAGCACCCAGCGATTCCATACAGCTGCCGCTGCGTGTCCTTTGTACGACGGAAAAATCGCCCATCCCCCATGCATTATCTTTCGATCCAGGTCATGTAGTGAAATCCACGATAGCCGTTAGATATCAAAGCACTCATCCAACGGTCGACATTCATCTGAGCTGCGCACTGCTTAACCCTGTTCATCGCACCAACTGGCCCACCGCCTGTCATCCTCCACTGTTGATCCCCACCGCGATCGATGGTCTAGATTTGTCCGACCGTCGTTGACCATTCCACTGTCTCCCGGTCTCGCCAAGTCATCTCCACATGCACCCTCTGTATAGTCTTCCATTCCATCACATATACCGGTTCATTTTCATGTTTTTTCATGTTTTTCATTCATTTTTCCGCTCTGCTGACCGCCACCTCCATCAGAGAGAATCTCCATTGTTCCTCTGCTATTTCCACCATGTCACCGATTGCACGACCATTTCCTCCATCCACACTGCATCCATTGCCCCCGTCCATGATTTTCTTCACTGATTTCGTGTTTTGCAGGGTTGTAAATGATAAAAGATCGCTAGGACGCGCAGCCTCTGTCACAGCGACAAAGAAGTCAAGGAGGACCATCTACAGCAGCTGAATTTATGAGCAAAGACCAGGGAAGGTGAAGATAGGACTTACATTAAATAAAGGCAGAATCCAAACTTTAAAAAAACCTTCCTGTTCCATTAAAGCTCGAGCTTACCTGACAGAAGCAAGAATGGAGCAGCATAATGTTTCAGTACAAAGCAAAGGAGATTGAGGCATGCTAATGAAGATCTTAAGCCTTGAATCAACGGTTTAAGAGGTAAAGCACCAGTTTGAAGACCCCTAGGATCAATCAAAAGGTCGTGAGCACAAGCAAAAGGTAACATCAGGGTTTATTCGTCAGCAGAAGGTTTTTCTTCAGAAAGTACGGGGCGCCTGTACAGCTTCTATTATTCACAATATCCCTGAAGGAATTTCCACCCTAACAACAGTTCAAAACTTCTGGAGCATTTATATGATAGACCTCTTAGCAGTTTATTTTATTTTTGTTCAAAGCACCAGGAGTACTACAGCCGAAAGATGTCAAGATCATATCCGGAGAATATCACTCTTTCACAAAGGGGATGACAGATATTAAACACTCAGCAGTCAAACAGAATGGCTTTCGGCCCTCCATTCATTTTTGTGTTTAATATTACATTTAGTGTTCACCTACCCCCTGAGTTGATCTTCTGTTGATCTTCTGCTATAAAACACAGATGGAAACATTGTAAAGGTTGTTGATTGGATATTAGTAGATTGCAAGCATTTTCCTCTTGAGACAAGTTCTTTGTGTAATATTGTAAGATAGGCTGAGATTTGATGTATTCAGACTGAATGTTCAAGCTGTGGGAATTGATGTACCTAATTGGTGTTGTTTTTAATATGACAAGCACTTTCCTTTGGATCCTGATCTAAAGCAGCTGGTGATGTTTTTCTATCTCTGTGTTTATTTTCATTTCATTCAATTTCTACTGGCTCGCATCAGAATTTTGGTATAAGATTTACCCTTGATAGGTACCTTATGTTGTTGCTCTCCCAGCCTTTTATGTTTTCTGCTTACATGTGTATCTGAATATTGATTTCAATGGATTTAACCAGTGTAGTGGATGTCATTGCCTGCTCTCTGATGTATGAATTAATAAAATCTATGTTTATATGTTCTTGTTAGGATTTAATTGGATGAGTTGAGAACACTGGGAGGTCTAGAACCCTGTCTCTGCCTCACTAGGATCTTTCCATCTCATTAAGCTTTTCTAAGATCCCTTGTCCTACCTCTAATATTGTCCAAGCAGGTCTGGAGTTAAATGACCTCTGACCTGATCTATAGACAGGATTGGTTGGTTCCCCCTCACTCATTTTCAGTCCTTAATGTTCCATTCCATCAACCATCTTTTAAGATCCACATGCTCTAGATGACTAGCCCAACTGAAAGCTTGCACATTGAACACAAGTAAACCCTTTCTTGACTCCATTTCCCAATGGCCTTGATGTTTTCTGAGTTATCTACCTTAGCCTAAATTTTCCTCTTTGCTCATCCTTGTCTTATACTGGACCCTTCTTTCCTGATTCCCAACAACCAAACCTAAACAATCAAACAAACAAACCCTGTGCCTATAACTAGCCTAAAATCCTTAACTTTGAGCTTCAAAGATCTAAATCCTTTGACAATTATAGAGAGATCCCTCTCTGGGCCTAGGAGGGTTAGATCCTAAGGTCCGAAAGTGGTTCTATGTTGTCTCATCTTTTGGTCTTGTCAACCTGGCCAAAACATGGGAACCCCAACAGAACAATGATTGGTTGTGTTAACTGCGGATTGATACCTAGATGCTACATGTATAACCATGACTCTAACTTTACATTACTGGCAGTAAACATTTCCTATCACGTGAACTAAATCATGATAAAATATTTGAAACATATTTTATAATGGGAACACATAGCGTGACACAAAGTGGATGCACTTATTTTTTTAAACAAGGAAAGTTACTAGAATTTCCGGTAGCATCGGGTTAAAGAAAAATAGACACAAAAAAAATTAAAACAGACTGTCCGAAAAGCGCTAAAACAGACGCTACTGGAACTTTTCGTAGCGTTCAATTTTTTTTTTGAAAATTTTCAAATTGTAACCTAAAAAAAAAAATTAAAATGTACTCTTGACTTAACATAGAACTATGCTGACATTGGCTCCATAGGGGATAGAGCTCTCCTTGTGAGGATCTAAGAATATTTTGCAGTTTCAGTGCCTTTTCATTGGGCTATGGAGTCTTATTATGAAACACACCAATATTTACAGTGAATTTAGGCCACCAATGGCCTTAGTAAGAGAATTTTATGAGAAAAATCCCATTAAATGGGCCTCCAAACAGTTTTGTCCCATCAAGATGTTGCAAGTGAAAAGTATTGTTCTGCAAAATATTAGAGATTCTAAAAGGACCAAGTGATAAAGCATCAAATTTGGAATGCTTACCTACATCTTGATGATGTGCATCCCATTTCAAAACTATATCTCCAATCTCAAAATCTTCTTTTTTAGTTCCTCTATCAAAAAATTTCTTTAAAAATTTCTGATATTTTCTTACCAAATAATATTGATGTTCTCGATTTTGCTGCACTTCTATGATGTGATAAATACTGCAGGTCATTTCATTTGGCTCAGCTTCATGATCTTGCATAAATTTAGCTACAGGAATAGCTAATTGGACTAGAAAAACAACCTTAGTTCCATAAACCATTTGAAAAGGTGATGTATTTATAGAGTTTTTCATTGTCACCCCTGTCAGCCCATAAATCATACGTTAGCTTTGAATCCTAGGCTTTCTTGTTTTTCTCCAATAGATTGGTGACGATTCTTACCAAACCTTTTTTAGATGATGTAGATAAACCATTCCCTTGTGGATAATAGGTTGTAGAGTGAGTAGGTTGAATACCATAATCTTCATAGAAATTTACTAATCGAGTAGCTTTAAAAAAAGTTTCATTATCCGCTACTAAACCTGATGGATATCCAAATATGGTTATGATTCCCTCCATAAATTTAATGATAACTTTATGTGTAGCATTCGTGGTAGGCATTTCTTCAATCCATTTGGTGAAGAAATCAGTTGCAACAAGAATCCAACAATGTTTTCCACTTTAAGTTTGATGAATTTCTCCAATGAAATCTAAGCCCCGTTGTTGAAAAGGTGCAAAAAACACTATGGGCTTGAGAGGCCAAGACTTAAAATGTTTCTTACTAGTGAAATTCTGACGCTTTTCACATGCTTTCACCTTAGCACATACATCAGAAAATAAGCTAGGCCAAAAATATCCAGCTCTCAATATTTTGTATGTAGCAATTCTCCAATAGTGATGACCTCCACACACACTACTATGAATATCAAACATAACTTTCTTGGACTCATTTGGGTCAATGCATCTCAAAAAAACTCCTATAGGATCTTTCCAATATAAACAATTATCTTTGATGCAGAATTTAACAGTTTTCAGCTTCAAATATCTTACTCTGATTTTATCGAAATTTGGAGGAGGTTTAAAATGTTGCAGAAAATAAATTATATCCTTATACAAGGTGCACTCAGAAAGTTTTACATCCACTTCCATGTTGTTTATAGGTTCTGAATTTTTTCCCTTCTAGATTGTCATCCATGAAATTCAAGCCCAAAAACCTACAATTTTCTTCAGCTAGTAGTTTTGCTAATCCTAGACCTTTGATTAGTTTAGTAGGTTTTATCTCTAAATAAATCTCAAGAACTTTAGTCACCCACTTACTTTTCCATCAATATCAAGCTGGAATAATATCTCTCTAGTAGCAGTTGAAGGTACATAGGCAATAATTTGAGCATGCAGAATATAAACTCTAAAAGATTTTAAAGCTTTCACTAATGCATAGGCATGATTTTCCAACATTTCATACTTCAATTATGTATCTCTAAGAGATCTACTGAAAAATTCTATGGGAGCTTCCTTATTTCTACATATTTTTGTAACAAAACATCAACAATAGTATATTTAGAAGTAAATGAGAAGATCAAGAAAGGATTTGAATATTTAGGGCTTACCAACTGAGGTGCTTCAATGATTTTTTTGATCAACTCAAAGGAATTTCTAGCTTCAAATGTCCCCTTGAATTCTTTGTCCTTCTTCAGCGTGCAAGTAATATGATCCACCACTTCAACAAAATTTGGAATGAACATTCTTAAAAATTGATCTTACCAAGAAAAGATTCAATCTCTTTCTTGTAACTTGGAAGTGTTAAGTCGTGAATTGCAATTACTCTTTTAGGATCAATTTTCACTCTATTTTTAGAAACTATGTGACCCAACATCTTACATTTTTTAAGAGAAAAATGAGACTTCTTTGGATTCAATGTATAACACATTTTCTGCATTTAAAAAATAATTTTCTCAAGTGCTAAAGGTGTTCTTGATATGAAGCTGAAAAAATAGTATTATCATCTAAATAAATGACCAAGAATTTGTCTTTCTCTCCAATGAATGCAAAGTCCATAGCATGCTGAAAATTAGCTCCGACATTCATAAGAAAAAATGGCATCTTTGCGTACATGAACATTCCCCAGGGAGTAGTGAATGTTGTCTTCTCTCAGTTTTCTGGCTAAACAGAAACTTGGCTATACTCAGAGAACCCATCTAACATGGAAATTCTATCTGACCCGATTACCTTTTGAATAATATGCTCCATCTTTGGCAATGTATAATTATGTTTCTTGGAGCATTTTTTAAGATTCTTGAAATCTACACATAATCTGACTTCATCACTCTTATTTCTTACTGGAACTAGATTAGCAACCCAATCCAAGTATCTCAATGGAATGATGATTTTGGCATCCAAAAGTTTCTTCAATTCCTTCTCCATCACTGGTAACAATAGTGGGTTGATTTGTCTTAATTTCTGTCAGAATGGCTTAGTACCATCCTTCAATGGTATTTTATGCTCAATGATAGCTATGTCATATGTCTTAAGATCCTCATATTTCTAAGAAAAAACATCAACACATTCACAAAATAGCTTGTGGTATTCAATCTTTCTTTCTTCTGATAAATATTTTGACAACTTAACATACCTTGGTACTGTTTTTGTACCCAGATTGAAATATTCCAATTCTTCTTATGTTTTAGATAACTTTGGTTTGACTGAAACATCATTGTGATCAAAGATATTCTCAAGTGGGATTAAACCCTTGGGAATATTATTGGTAGGTAGCTGAATGATAGGCTGATCAGCAATCTGTTTTTTCTTATTTTTGGTGTCTTGCAATTCAACATCATTTTTCATGAGATTTTCATCTTGATCAATGTTTAGGACAACAAATTCTTCGGTGGCTTCAACAAATCTTCTAATCTGCTGATCATCCTCAAAAAAATTCCAATGATTGACATTATCAAGAATGTTAGGTCTGAACCTAACTTCCACTTCATATTTTAGCTTTATAGGTATTGGAATCTTGAATGAGATTGCTGAAATAGAAAGTGAATTGGCCAAAATATTTCTTTCTCTTGGAACAAAAGAAATGTTAAAATCCAAGAATGAGTCATCTACAATGCTCCATACTGCATTTCGGTAATCTCTGAGTCTGGGATTCTTAGTTTGATATACATTTATAATTTTCTGAATAATCATTTCAACATCTCCAAAATTAGAAAATTTTGAAATATTCATGTCCTTTTCTTTTTTCTAAACCAATCAAGAGAGCATCATATTCAACCACATTTTTAGTTACTTCAAATTCAAGTTTGAAAGAAAAAATAGAGCTTTCTTTCAAAGGGGAAATGAGAACTATTCCTGCACCAACTCCTTCTTTAGAACATGAACCATCAAAAATACATTTGCCACACCTAAGAACCCTCATGGCTGATCTATTTTTCAGCAAGCTTCAAAATTTGAAAATATTTTGCAAGCAGGGAAGAATTATATATATGTAAAATTCTTGAACCAACATCACTTGTTCTTTCATAAATTGGATGATTAGTGGGGTCTTTTTTGCCACTAATGATATATGCCATATGAGATTCTCTATAAATTCTTCTTTTCTTTCCTCCAAAAATAGGGATAGTAGCATAAGTGAAATAAATTTGCAAAGTTCCTCCCAACCTTCTAATCCATGACCTAGAAAGTAACATACCAAATCTAGGAGGAATATAAGCTACAACAATATCCTTCACCATCCCTCTCATGGGTAACTGAAAGAGGCTTCCTTAAAGGTATTTGATGACACCAAGGCATTAAACTTTCCAGGAATCAAAAGAGTAGAGATCTTGGTACTCTCTAGTTAATTCAAGACCTATTTCATCCATGCCTGCCTTGGGAATTAAATTATGTGAGGGTCCAGAGTCCTTTAGGAAATTATGCAAGATTTTATCATGAATATTCAGAGATAGTTAGAAGGGAGGAGTAGATTCATCTCTGTCTTCTACCAATGGACATAAAATAACAGTGGGCTTATCATCTTGAAGGTTAACAAAATCAGAGGGTACTTTGGTAGGTGGAGGCTGAAGAGATTTCATAAAATTATTTTTGAAATCATTATTCTTCATGATCTCAAAAAGAGGAACATGAATCATTATATTTTGTATCTCACTTTCAAATTAAAAATAGGGGGCAGTTTGTGAGAAATTTTTATCTCAAGTGAAGGAAGGTTAACTACTATCAGAACTTCTGGCCTGATTGGTTCAACCACTTGTTCTTCTACTAGAATTTTTACTGCATCCTTATTCTTCTTTGGCTATGAAACAAATTTTTTATTAACTTCAATATTCTTTGATATGATATTGTATCTACTTTGATGATCAACTGCAATCATGGAATGATCAGAACTCTCTTCATTATTTTGTGTGTATGAGATGAAATCTTCATACTCTGCTTGTGTAAGATGAATAAACCCTTCTTTATCTCTTAGATAATTGATATCAACACCTTTATCCAACCATTTAGCTTCCTCTTCATATTCAAATATAGCATTCTACAAATGGGGCTACACTTTTTTATTATCAACATCTCTTCTTTCTCGATGCAAAATTTGAGGAACATTAGGTCTTCTAAACTGTTTCCTATTAGGCTGATCAAATGAAAAATTTCTAGTAGTAGTTGGTATTTATTCCTTCTTGAGCTTGGACATCTCAATGGTCAAGGACTTGACTATCTTGGTCAGGTCATCTATCTTAGGATCTATGTCAGAATTTCCTGAAGATTAAACTTCAGCTTTTTTCTTCCTTATGTCTCAGTCAATCTCTCCTCTGAGCCTATCAGTTGCTAACACATTAGATTCTACCTCCATTGCATTGCCTTGCATTTATGTTAGTGTTTTAGATCTTATTTCTCTCAATTAAAAAAAAAAATCAGGATCAAAGTCACCAACATTTGTGATTTTGGTTGAAGCTTCAGTAGGCTTGATTTCAATAGGTATTTTTCTATACATATTATTGAATATCTTGGAAAATTCAGAAACTGATTCTCCTTCTTTTATTTTATTGCACCAAATTCAGTGATATAATAAAAAAAATATTTCTTATCACCCCATTTCTTTAAAAATGTATCATGTAGGGTTTTAATTACAGTTATGCTACTAGTTGTCAAATATCTCAACCATTTCCTAACATCATCCTCATGGCTCTGAACAAAAACTCTCATCTAGACATCTTCATGCTCAATATTCAGATTGTCAACATAGACATAAAAATTAGCATGGTGTTCTTCATCTATTACCTCTCCCTCACCACTAAAATTAGGCATGTATTTGAGATAATCTCCTGCTGGTAATGCATTCATAGGTTTAGCTAAAAATAAAGGGGCATACCTAGTAACAAAAATTGCATCCATTTGGTTAGGGGTGGGTTTGGACCTACCATGGTATGAGTTGCTCATATTTGTGGAACAACAATTGGTGGATTGTGAACAACAGATAATGAAGCACCAACGTTTGATGTAGATATTGTTTGTTGGCTTAAAAACAAGAGAGGTACATGATTTTCTTCAAAATCATGGGATAGAGATTGCAAGACTTGTTTAGGGTCAGCCTTTGAGAAGAAAATAACAAAGGTAGAAAATTTTTGTTTACTCTTTTTCTTGAATATATTTTCAGGGTCATGGTCAGGGACTGGGATTCTCAAAGGGGAATATGGGTTAGCCCTGCTTCCAGCCCTTCTAGGAGCCATAACTTCAACAATGGAGTCACCAGGTGTAAAGAAGTCTAAAAATACGGTTGGAATTGTACACCTCAGAACCAAAATTATAATTTTTTCATTCACCCAGGGATAAACTTCAATTCGATTCCCCGACAATGACACCAAATATGTTAGCGCAAGGAGTCACTCCTTGACTACAGAATGAGTAATCCTTACACATCATAGTTCATTTCAAATTTAAAGGTTTTGAGTGGTGGGATGGATTCTCAAAGAGTTTGAAATGATTCTTTATTCTCTAAGGCTTTCATGCATTTGGCAAGTTGTGGCAAGTATAAATTGTATGGGTAAATTGGTAGTATAGGGTGCAGATTGTAACAAATGAAAGAAGATAGATAGTTGGTACTTACTTTAAGAAATATGCATATTCTAAATTAGTCACATAGCTACAAGGATGACTCTTTACACAAAGTTGGTTTTATGTAAAGTAAACAACATTTATAAATTAGATTGCATGCATAAAGTATTTCATAAATATTTTGAAAACTTCACTAACATGATATAAAACATATGTATGATTTGTTGGAGATTAAAAAGTAGATAATTTAATATTAGATCCTCTAACAGTTTCTTACTCATACATTACTAGTTATTGCAACTCATAAATCAAAAGAAATAAAAAAAGAGAGAAACACACCATACATTAGATAGTCCTTGAATCACAAAATCCTCCAGCATGAAGTCTTCAGGTAGACCAACATTCAACCATGGAATGGTATTTACAAGTGATCTATATAGAGAGAGAGGCACCAACTCCATCTCTCATAAAAATAAGGAACCACTATTCCTAACATTACATAGCTGTGACGGGACATTAAAGCTATATCCCATCGAAATGAAAATGAAAGGATAGATGTAGATGAAAGAAGAGAAGTCAGTTTGGACTGAACAATCGAGTATGTTAACGTGCTACCCCTTTTTCTGCTAATTTATCTCCTCATAACTTTGGTTATTTTATAACCATGTGTATTCATTAAATATGACCTTGAACAACCTCATAACCACTTATCAACAATAACTTGTTATATCCATAGCGTTATGAATCCTTATATTTCCTGAACTTTCTCGGAAACTTTACTGATAGTTGTCAAAAATCATTTAAAACAGGCGCTACCAAAAATTTCAAGAAAAACTTGTTACGGTAGCACTAAATTGTTTTTCAAAAATGCACAGCAAACACTTGAAAAACTTGTGTAGACTTATACACTATGAAACTTGAGTTGTTGTTCAAAAATATACTTAGTAAGAAAAAAGGTGTTTTATTATCAAACCCTTTTACCTTTATTCCATATGGACTACAACTTCTGTGAGCTTGTCCAAGTTTGGTTTGTTGTCAACTGTTCATCTTGATCTTGTGGTCCTAGTGGTCGCTTCTTTGACAGTGGTATTATTCTCCTTTGAATCATTTTGAATTTTTATTCTTTTTGAGGATTTCGTTTGTTATTCTGTAGGGGCTTTGCCTTTGTCGTTCTTCTTCGAATCATGAGTCTCTAACCCATCAGATTTTCCTTCTACATCTATGACATTTGTTAGCAAACTTGGATTATGCAGTGCTTTAGACTTGAACCTAAACTTGTTGTTGATCCATAATCCCTTGAGAGCCACTCAAACCATGTTTAATATAAAACTTTTTTTAATCTTAATTTGAGCTTATATATATATATATATATATATATATATATATATATATATATATATTACATTACTTATTTGAAACAAAAAAAATGACTGTAAGAAAATTCTCAATCAAACCATAAAGAATAAAAATGTGCACACAATAGGTTTGATAATGGAGTTCGCCCCCTTCACTAAGCTACCTATCATGATTCACCTCCAAAAGGACGAATCTATCTATTATATTTCTGAAAAGAGATAGATGTAAATCGATTTTTACATCAAGGTGGCCAGCCGAGAACTGTCAACTATACATAAAAAAAAGCATTGAAAGACTTATGGAGCTATCCAAGCTTTGCTCGAAAATGGTTCTTTCAAGCACTCAAAATTTCTCCTTTCTCTCCCTTTACTAAGTACATAAAATTGCATCATATATCTCTTAAGAGCCCAAAAAATAAGGATGGAATATCTCCTCATCCCTTATTCTAAGGAGAAATTAATTCTCGTATCCCTTAAAATATGCTCATGAGATTTTTGTGGAGGAAATATCTCAATCTCTACTTTCAAGGGCATTATTCCCAAAAACTTAGGGTTGAGAATTATACATTTAAACCTTCAACTTCAACATGAATTAGAATTTGAATTTTGAAGAAATTTCTCTCAAATATTCAAAATATATTTTACAATAAAAAATTAAATTATGAGCAAAAATATATTGAAAACCCTCACAAAACCCTAGGCTTCAATGAGTTTGGCTTCACCTTGGTGTTCCTTGGGAAGATTATATATATACTCCTAGATCAAACCTCCCCATAGAAATGGATTTTGGTCCACCGAAAGCTAATATTTTTTAATTTGATTCTTATTTCAGGGTATTTATTTTTTGAATTCAATATATGTGTTTGCATCGAAACTCCCAGGATATATACAATTGCAAATGTAACTACTATCCATCTTTCAATTGGTTCACATTCCATCACAAAATGCTGCAATAGTGACCCTGGAAGAAGGTTTTTAAGTTATTATTGCCAACCTCTACAAGATATGGTGGATATGCACTTGTCAAGAATAGACGCCTGAATCCCATGTGTAAAGATATGCAGTGGATCATGATGGAAATGATAATTTATGTGGTGCATAAAACAAGGCCACAATTTCCTTATCATTCAACTCCATGTTGACCAAAATCATCCATAAAATGATCAGGTCCTTTTGTAGCATCAGAAAGGTGACCTTCTTCTGGGGGTTTAGGCTTGTCTTCTCTTCCGGGATGGAATGTAATGTCAGGTCCTCCAGTCACTTTAAAAACCACCAAATAATCCAACTGATAAAGATTAGATTATGGGAACTATTCCTTGATTGGCTCCAGGAGCCTCACGCTAATGTCTAGACCCTTGTTAGCACCATGGGAAATCTTGTCCCCATATCTTATCGTCTCGAAAGGCTCTCCAGTCTAGGTATTGACATCATAAGTCCCAGCGTTGTGCCATGTGATCTGAACCATGATCGACGCACAGTTCTTCTCTATAATGAGAGCTCAAATTTTCCAGAAAAAGGATGATCGAGGTGAATTTTGGAAAACCTTGAAGCCAGGATCAAACTCCATGAAACTAATCATATCATTCATAAAACTTGTTGCTACTTATGGATCGGTAGTTTGTCGAAAACACCCCATCGAGGGCCACTGCTCGATGATCAAGATATTCAAGAACATTGAAACCATCCAAACTGCACTTCAGTCGACTAGAAATATTTAGATTCATCTTGGCAATCACATAAATTTCCATCATGATCCCACGTCTTTCGTTTGTAAATTAAAACATGTCCATTCCATAAGACACTGAAGCATGAAAACATGAAGGAGGCAGGCATATAAACTATCATGGGTCATCCACAAAGAAAACATAGAATCGAAAATAAAAGCATGGTAACAGGAAAAGAGCACATAAAATGCACCTGCAAGAGTCTCTGCAAGTTGACCCTGTGACATGAGAACCATAGCCTGCTTATCCTTTCCCACTAACTTCGCCAGCACTTCTTGGTAGAGTCCTGTTTAATTTGGGGAAATTCAAAAATTTGACTTTAGAACTTCCTCGCTAATCTCTGGATCATCAAAATATGCCATCAAATATGCATTCCGGTGATGAAATCATGGTACTGTGGATAAAATTTTTATAAATAGCTTCTAGCAAATCTGCTTTTGATGCTATAATCCCATCTTCTCAGCCATGCATTTATTTTGTTCATAGTTGTTGTGGAAAAGCAATGCATGGTTTGTTCTTGGAGCTGAAAACTTTCTCTCCGTAAATACCACTCTGTATGTAGATGACAACTCTCCATGAATTTTCATCGGGAACAAAGTTTACAACATGTTGTATGCGTCGAAAATCCACAATTCCCGTCTTGGAAACGGTTATCACTTTGGGTGGACCCTCTCCATTTACATCTACAGTTATAAGAAGGGAAGAAATAAGGGCTTACTCAAACCCAAAATCTTTCATCTATGCTTTACTCTGTAAGCCTGAAAGGGCTTAGACAGTTTCCTTGTGATTCATTCTTGTTTTGTTACTCTAATGGTCATAGATGGCAACTGATCATAGTATTAGAGGAAGTCTGGACCGACCCGTGAACTGTAAAAGTGAAATAAGGGTGTGAGGTGGTTTAATGGAATTACCAAAATTGGGCATAGAAGCCATGCAATCTGAGATTTGCAAGAAGCTCTTTCTCATTTTTCTTGGTGATGTCACCAAATCTAGCCCAGTGGTAGTTCCAAATAGATGGGTACTTTATTGAACCTCCAAGAAGAGTGCGTCCATGATGAGAGGAATCCCTGGATCATTGAGCCATCACCTTAGAATTGGCCACTCACTTCCCTCAATATCCATCTTTATAACCATTGTATTAGTCGCTTTGAATTGCAATTCCTCTTTCATTAACAACATCATATTTATCACATTGTTGGCTTTATCGTCTCCATCTGACACAAAGCTGTAGTGAAGCTGGATTCGATCCAAAATATACTACGAAGGTTTGGGAGTGGCCTTTACACTAATGGAGGATGAATTCATGCGTGTCATGTTCCTTTGTTCATCAAAACCAGGTGGTTTCAAATTTTGCAGTAGCTTGGAATTGACCTCGAAGGCATGAATCTCGATGAAATCACAAGGGTACATATGAAGAAACTAGGTGAGGTTGGTGTTGGATGCATTGGCACCCAAATACAACAGAACTTGTAGCTGTCTGCGATGGGGATCCATCTCCTTGGAAAGAATAAGCCACAACAGGATTTTCATTTTGTCTTGGCTCCATCAACCATGGATCCTCACACCAAATCATCCCCTCCATCATGGCACAAGAATTTGTTGCTGCCCTTTTCATTTTTAGACACAAAGGGGACCAAAGGAAGCAGAGTTTGCAAAATTTTTTGAATGTCATAGAAGTTTTCACAAACATGTTTTCAACAAAATTTTAATTTAGAAGAAACGTGATCCATTTCTTACCAAGCCAACTAAATGAGCTACTCTTTTTTCCTTCATGTCATTTTCTTGATGAATTTTATTTCGAATATTAACATCAGATTCTTCTTTCTTTGGTGGATAACTCACGACTTTTCTCCAGGCTTTTTGATGTTGTTGTTTGGCCTTTTTCACCCGAAGTTAAGGACATTTTTTCTTTGACTTACTTTTACTCACGCAAAATTTGCTTCCATAAGCCTTAAGTTTTCAACACTTAGCTAAAAAATGATTTTCATTTCTAAAAAATGTATAAAATGTCATTTTTTTGGAGGACTATTATACCTGAAATAATTTTTAGCTGCTTTTGTCTGATGTACTCCAATATTTTTCTGCACCATTTCCTTTAAACTCATATTTTGGCAAAGAGTTAGCATATGCTCAAGATCTTGTGGAGGCTTTTCACCATTATCACCTGCAATATTAAATTGTAAAAGTCCTTTTTAGACAAAATCAATATTCAGTTTCCTTCTTACCTCGACAGCTTTGGAGAATTCTCCATATTCTCCGCATATATAAGCCAATCCTGAATGTGGAGGTTGTCTAATCACTTCAATTGGATTGATTATGCCTTCACCATTGCGCCCAAGGTATCTCCATTCATAACCTATTTTCTTTAATAGTGTTGAGACAATACCTCGAGTATGTTTCTCAAATAATCCCAAACAAACATTTTCTTTGAGATAATTTAATTTTGTACTACTTACCTCGTTGAATGTAGCACTTTGAAATCTTGCTAAATATTATTATGAAGCTTGTAATTGTAACTCCAACACTTGTAATCTATATTGAAGCTCTTTCTTCTCCTATTCAAGTGCTTTCAACTATTTTTGTAGCTTTTGGCTTTCTTTGTTTTCAACATGTAATTATTCTACCATTTTTTTCATGGTTAATAATTTTTTAAACATTTTGGAATACTTATAAATAGTTGTAAGAAAAGGATTGGAAGAAGATTATTTTGATGAAATAGACATATCAAAACTTAAGAGATTACCTTCATTCACCATCTACTAATCCTTGCTTGGACTGAATTTGACAAGTATACCCACTATGCCAGGCAGTGAACAGCTCTAATACCATAAATGATTTGTAGTCGCTTGAGAGCTACGCAAACCATATATAATCTAAAACTTGTTTTAATCTAAATTTGATCTTAAGAGATTAAGTTACGATATATATATATTCATCTCATCACTTATTTGAACAAAAAAATGTCTGTAAGAAAATTCTCAATCAAACCATAAAGAATACAAATGTGCACACAACAGGTTTGATAATGAAGTTCACCCTCTCCATTGGGCTACCTCTCCAGATTCACCTCCAATAGGATGAATCGATCTATTGTCTTTCTAAAAAGAGATAGATGTACATCGATTTTTACATCAAGGTGGCCAGCCGAGAATTGTCAACTATACATAAAAAAAAGCTTTGATATAATTATGGAGCTATCCCTGCTCTGCTCGAAAATGACTCTTTCAAGCACTCAAAATTACTCCTTTCTCTCCCTTTACTAAGTATATAAAATGGAATTATATAGCTCTTAAGAGAAAAAAAAACTAAGGAGAGAATATCTCCTTATCCCTTATTCAAAAGAGAAATTAATTCTCATATACCTTAAATTATGCTCATGATATTTCTATGGAGGAAATATCTCAATCTCTACTTTCAAGAGCCTTATCCCCAAAACATTAGGGATGAGAATAGTCCCTTTAAAGCATAAAATTGAACATGAATTAGAATTAGAATTTTGAATAAAATCCTCTCAAATATTCAATTTATATTTTACAATAAAAAAACAAATTATGAGCACAAATATATTAAAAACTCTCACAAAACACTAGGCTTCAATAAGTTGGTCTTCGCCTTGGTGTTCCTTCGGAAGAATGTATAGATCCTCCTAGATTAGTTGTTGTCTCTGGTGTGTCATTTTATAGTACTATTAACAGGTTTGGCCTCATATTTCCTTATTTTCATGTTGATTACATACCTTACATATTTTAGAAGCTCTTCATCAGACTTAGTGGGATGATATTATTTCTAGATTTTCTGTTGATTGTCTACTTCCGAAACTTCTGGTAGCACCTATGCTTTGGATTTTTATGCAGTTGTAGACCTTCAACTTCAAGATCTGGAGTAAATTTAGGAAAGGGAGGAATGGGGGGCACCATCTTCATGGATTTAGGCTTATTTATTGATGATCTCTCTCCTTTCTCTAACTTCCTCTCAACCTTGGCTGAAGGAGTCTTTTCTTCTCTAATTTTAATCTTCTTATGGATATTATCCTTCTTAGTCTTTCTCTTTATCCTCCTAGTAGGTTTAGGGTGTTTCTGTGAAGATGAAGATAGTTGAGATTGAACATATGGTATAGGTGCAGGTTGGCCTGCCGTGTAAAACATAAAATAGTCCCATGATTGGTTTATTTTTCTCAATTCTTCCACAACTAACACTTTGATTACAGCTTGATAATATAGGATGTATTCTGAAGCAACTGTGTGTGTTTGAATCCTAGCTGACATTTTTGTCAAGCTCTTCAGCAAAAATAATGGCAAGTTGAGGGTCTTCATAACTGCAATATGAAACAGAAATATCATATGATAAACAGAAACTAAAGTATACCTCCTCTCAAAGGTGAGGTAAATTTTAAAGAGCTTAATAGCCTTAGCCCATTCACCCTTGAGGTAGCTGCTAGTAATTTATTTAGCCCAGTTTGGATCTCTGTGTCCATATTTGAGGAAACTATTGAGGTCTCCTCCAGTAATGACTTGGCCTTTAAAATATTTTTCTCATTCACGTGGAAGGTTGAAATATTCAGTAATTGAATTTGCTAATACCTGTAATCTAAGACCATAAATGGTTGCTTCCTATCCATTGAAAGAATGTGAAAACTCCCGAGATAATCCTAAGTGAGAGATTCCCAGTCTTGAACATAGTGGATACCACCTTGCTTGAACAAAAAACCTTCTCACATTCGAATTAACATCCACTAGGTCAGCGCCTTTGGGTTCAATTCATTTTAGCTTTCCTCCTCTCTTAGTCATTTTCAGTAATAAATAAGCTTGTCTGCTAAAATATTATAGGTGGCAAGGCTAGAAGAGCTCACCTAACAGGTGTTGCTGTGTCTTCTATGAGATATTTTCTGAAATTTGAGACTCCCTTCTCAAGCTTCTGACTGGAAAATCTTGTTCACCAACAGTTAAACTCAAAATTGATAGTATTCCTTCCTTCTTGGTGGTTTAAAACAGCTACATTGGTTGACCTTCCCATGCAAGAGATTTTTCATTATGGTGAGTATCTTGGACCATAGCATGCACCCTGTGATAGTCATTATGATATTTAGTTGGTTGCGTAGCTTTACTTGGTATGTTACAGGTGGTTGGAGATGAGTGTATCTGTAAGTGGTAGTCACCTCCACTGAATGTTTATTACTGGCCTAAATTTCTAGCAGCATCTATGTGTGATCAACCAAATGGTCACCGCATTAATACTGTGTATCCACAATCTATTCCAATGAAAATCACGTACTTTGACATGAGTTTGAACTGTTTCAACTAAAAAACAAGACAGAACAACAACTGGATGTGTTAACAACGGATTGACACCTAGCTTCTATGTATAACAATGACTCTAAAATATTATTTACCATAAAAATTTCCTATCATGTGACCTAAATCATCATAAAATATTTGAAATGTATTTTATAACAAGAACAAGTGGCTTGACACAAAGCGGATGTGCTTTTTTATTTTCTTTTTTAAATGGGAAGTTACCAGAATTTCTAGTAGCATCAGGTTAAAGAAAAATAGACACAAACAGAATGAAAATAAACTGTCCAAAAAGGGCTAAAACAGACGGTACCAGAAATTTCGGTAGTGTTCAATATTTTTTTTGAAAATTTTCAAATTCTTACCTAAAAAAGATAATTAAATGGACTCATGACTTAAAATAGAGCTATTTTAACAGTAACAAAGAAAGACGCAACTCCTATTACCACTAGCGAGACCATTGACCTTGAAACAGAGTCTGAGAAGAATGGGTTTGTGCCAAAGGACACAAAAAAAGTAGAAACCTATAAGGGAACCAAGCATGGCTTTCAATCCACCAGGGGAACAATAAAAAAGAGGAAGGGTTCCATAGAGGCCGGGCAGGAGCTCTTGATGTTGACAAAAGATGATCTGCACAAAATTTCCAACATTGTCACATGTGTGACCGAGGATTGTTGGACCAACATGGAGGTGTAGTACAAATCTACGTTGGAGCTTGGTCAAGTTGGAATATAGGAGTTGAATATGCAGGCAATCCAGATATAAGCGAGTGTAGCTCAGGCGAGCCAGACCAGTGCACAAATCACAAGCATGTAATCATTAGATGTTGCATTACCAGCTACTGGGGATGCCTGCCTTATCCAAATCCTTACGCCAGTCATTTAGGTGGATGCCAGCCGATGTGCCCAATTATGTGGACCAGGTGATATAAATATTAATATTTCTGTGTCACCTATAGGGAAGCTGCACTTGATGCACTCAATGATCAATGATCAACTTTAGTACAGAGAGGCTACTTCTCACACCCACATAATGGAATCTCAAATGCAGGTGGAAGTAGCCAACCAAAAACAACAAGAAGAAAAAGCAACATGCCATGAAGTTGAAGCCCAGCACGTTGTGCTGGAGGCCAAAATCAATCAAGTTTGTTGATATTTTCCAACTGTCCTAGCCATAGTTGCACCAGAGGAAAAATTAGAGGGATGGGTTGCCACGTTGAAAGCATTGCTCCCTAAGTTGTAGCTATCAGAATGGAGTATGAGCAAAAAAATTTAGATCTATAGATAAAGTTATAGCCAGAGACTCCACTAGAAGTTTGTGCCCAAAGAGAATTTTAGGTGAAACAAGCCAGAGACAGTATCACTGCTGTAGTCACCCAGTGTGAAAACCTGTTAGATGAAGCTATGGGTGTATGGATATCAGTAAAAAATGATCCATTAGTTCATCAGTTGCACGACGCATTGCATCCAAAGGAACAATAGTTTGAAGAGATCAGGACAGTGGCGCCAACCTTGGTTCTCACTCAGGGCCTTGCTTGTCTGCAGGAGTGCTAGATGTTAAATTAGAGATAAAAGAGTTGCACCAAAATGAAAAATTGCTGGAATAATGCATGCAACCATTGGCCGAGGAGGCCCTTCAACTTTCATAGACGTTTTATAACACTTTGAAAACTATTCAGCAGACACAACACAACATTGATATGGCCACTAAAGGGCCCACTATAGAAAATTCAGTTCAACAAGTGCAGGGAGTTGCAACAAAAATTATGGAATTAGTACTCCCTTTGAAATATTCTATCAGCCCCCTCCAAGCTAAGATCAAGGAGTAGGTGCCTTAGTGACTCGGGACAAGTCACATGTTTGTGTTGGAGGCCTGTTGGAGTGGGTCCCCTGAGGCACACTTTCTGATGTCATTTTGTATAAGTCTTGAATATGCACATTGCGTGAATGATTCAAGGGGCTTTGGGGTGGGTAAAATTCCCTAATTTTGACGTAAATGGTTTTAAGGGTAAATTGTGGGCCTCAAACCATGGTTTGAGACCATAGTATCTACAGAGAAGAATAATATAAATAGGTAGATCAAGTCTAAGAAAAGTAACTAAGTCATGAAATGTAATGTTTTGGATCTAGGTTTATGCATCTGTAATGCATTATGAAGGGTTTTGTTTGGGTTGGGTTAAAAGGCTCCTGCTAGCTATGTGCGCGGAGACCTATTCCTGGCTGTGTGTGAACTCCACTCACTTTGTGTACTGAAGGGTTTTGTAAGGGAAATTCTGATATGTATTGAAAGGATCTGAAGTTGATATAGGGATACATTTTGGCAAACTTGTTGTGATTGATCTGAGTTATTTATTGTTTCTGTTATGTTGAGATCACAATGTTTCTATGTTGCTTATTGATTATTGTGCGAAGATATCAGTTATGGTTATGCATGCTTATTGATGATTGATAAATATGCTTAAGTAATTGAATTATTTAGATATGGATCTAGTTCTATGATTCTTACCTACGCTGAAGTGATCTACAACTATGTATTTTTTTTTTAAGGGTTGCACACGTTCTGTGATTCTGCCTTATTCTATTGTGTGCATCTGTTTATGATTGATACATGTTAGCAGTCGATTTCCTTAGGAAAATTTCATTATTTCCTCCCTTAGGGTGAAAAAACCTGGTTCCAACACCCCCCCAAACTACTTCGGGTGAGACTTTGATTTTCGCAAGCAGGTCATTGCCGAAAGGGCCAATAGTTGGAAGGTTTGTTGGTTGCTCCATAAACTTTGAACCTGGGTCAGGACCTTGTTGTAACATATTTTGGCACACCTAATATTTTTTAGTTTTCAGTAAAAATTTGTCAATTTCTTACTAAGCTTAAAAATTCCGAGAGATATGCTTATTATGCTTTTGAAAGGTTTACAGCATCGATTATTATGGTTTTCCGAAGGCCGCAACTGTGTTTTCCCGAAAGTTCCATAGATTTTAGAACACAAGTGTGCAGTGGAAGGTGGACGGATCCAATAAAATCCCATCGAAATTTTGCATTAGCATTGTTTTCATTTATTGATTAAGTATTCCAAGCGAAATGTTATGTTTTGTGATATTTGAAATGTTATGTTTTGCGATCTGCAAAATGTTATGTTTTTCGATCTGCAAAATGTTATGTTTTGTGATCTGCGAAATGTTATATTTTCCAATCTGTGAAATGTTATCTTTTGCAATGTGCGATGAGGTATGTTTTGCAATGATTTGTGCACTGTAGGAAATTTTGTGGGCCCATAACCCACAGGTCTACGCGAATTTGGGTAAATATGCAATAATTCTGCATCAAAGTCACTTCCCTCACATTTCATATTTCCCGATACTTTATAAATCCTGACCCCACCATTCCACGTCACCCTTTCCCCACTTCGCATCACATATTAACTTTATTTTTTTAAACCATATCGCAAACATATATTCGGTCCCGATTATGATTTACAATGAGGTTGGCCCACCATAACTGTCCAACAGTCCTCTCCTCATCTTTTGGCATTTGACGACTTTCAAAGCCTTTCGGCCCCCCTTCATGATCCAAAACTTATCACTAGGGGGTGGGGTGGGGGTGAACTCAATAGTAAAGCAAAACCACCCGCAAACACATGCCATTACCTTAGATTTTCAGACCTCCCATGCGCGAAACCTGAAATCGCTTAACCGCCCGCCCCGAAAGCGGATTTCCGCAACCGCTTACCATTTAATTGAATTTTGCACAATTAGCCATCCACTACTCCATTGCTGCCACTTCATACATCGATTAATCAAATCCTAGCATTCCCTCCATAATCCCGTTAAGCATTTAACCACTACACCACTGTTCAACAATTCATGGTAGCGAAAAATCAATGGTTCAATTGGCAGATTATGAGGATCATCTTCAGATTTTTAAACAACAAATCCAACAATCAAAGATCCATTTCTAGAATTAGAGGCAGGAGATTTTCCAACAAATCATTTTTTTCTACATTTTTCTAGAGATACTCTTTATTTTTAGTTTCTTGTTCAGGATTTTGTTCCTGAAAATTTTGTATCAGTTTAGAAAGTTATAGTCTATATATTGTTTTATTTGTAATTAAAAAGGGTTTGATTTTCAGGCCAAGACCTTTTAGCTTTGTAAAAAATTTCTCCAGAAATTCTAATTAAGGTATTACAGCTCTCGCTTTGACAAAACTTTTGTTTCTTGTACGTTTTTCAAGTATTTCCATATCTGTTTTCTTCCTATGATTTAATTCAAGTGAAATTATCCAATTGAAAATTTAATTGAATCTCAGTTTCATCTTCAATTCATTGTGAAGTTGTAATTTGATTAAGAGATTAATTTAAAGGGCTATATGTTATTGTAAATTCCTCTTGAAATCTAAACTACACAAGTTTTTTGTAATGAATTGACTATATTTTGTTTATTATGAAAACACAGTTTTCATAATTTCTCAAAATTATAATTGTTTAAAGAGATTAGTATATCACACTGTCTGTCTGATCAAAATCCTCTTTGAAACTGGTTATTGTTTTTCCTTCTATCTTCTCCTGAATATGTTTTGTTGGGTTGTAGAAATCTTATACATGCATCCAAATCTCCCTAGTGGTTATGTAGTTAGTTTGGCTGCTACATTATTAGGGATATCCTTACATTCTTCTTTCAAATTCTTATACAAATAAAGTCATTCTGTTAGGTTGGAAAATGACACTTTGAGAAATAACTCTGCGAAGGAGGGATTTATTCATGAATAGGGATTTTCATTGATAGCCAACCACCCTCAATTAAAACCATAAATCTAGCTATTGTTCTTCAAAGGCTTTTTTTTGTGACAGTGAACAACGTTAAACAAGGCCTCGTAGCAACTGAGGGAGACCCCTCTGGTTCTAGGGTTAGCTTGAACCTAAAGCCAGTTGAGTTGTTTTCCTGGCATAGTTTTTGTAGCCAAGGACTGCCTATGGGAAACATGTACAACATTTGGCGTCGTTTCCAGGGAGCGAAGTAACAAAGATATTTTTACCCAAAGTACGATAAATTTTATATCTATTTCTTGCCGGTTAACAAGGAATAAGAATTTTTATTGGTTGCATTATTTTCACCTGGAGACTCCACTTTGTTGGATGGTGATTCCACTAGGAAACAGATCCCACTCTTTTCAGATCTCAACTGCCTTTACTGTTATGCAAGTTTCGTTGATACTTACAATTGCCAATATATGTATCTCCTCTCAGCCATGGTCAGAAATCTAAAATATCAGTAGAGGATGCAACTTTTAAAGTACACCTATGATTATAAGTTTTCCATGGGATTGTATGTTCATATTTTATATATTTTTCAGATTTTCAGCTATTGGCAACATGGTTTGTCAATAAATCCACTTCGCACTTGGTTACATTGGAAAACATATTACACCTAAGAGTGCAACATTTTCCAGTACAGTTAGACAGAAGTGTGGGGATTGAATATTCAATTTTGTTTTATTGATTTCTTTAAAGAATAAGAGGGCAACGGAGGTCCATAATTCTCCTTAATAATGAATAAATCAATGCCAAATATGAAAGAAACAAATCTTGGCAGCTTAATTGAGCACCCTTGGTGTGAAAAGGGGCTGGATCACTTTGACTGGGTCAACCTTGACCAAATAAACAACGTTTTCATGGAGGAGTGGTCATCAATGAGGGACAACACAGTTTTAGATGGATATGCTTTGTGTGAATGTAGTGCTTTTGTTGGATGGGGCTTAGGGTTTGCAAGCTCATATCTTATTTAAGGAAGAGGATGGCAACCATATTAATTAGATTTGGGTTTATTATATTTCTGAATATATGGTGTCTTTAGACATATAACTTTCCACTAGTACATATGGTCAAAATTTTGACACTTCAGTTCCAACACTTTGGACGTATTGTCGGAAATTTCCCCAATTTTTCTCATTTTTTTTAATCCCGCCAACAAGTGTCGCTCTAGAGACATTTTTGGACTATTGTTGTAACAACGACGTATGGGATAATCATTGGAATACCGAATTTTAGGAGACATATGTCGGTCTTGCAACTTTTAGGAGACAAACGTCAGTCTTGCGATGTTTAAGGATACCATCAGCCTTGCGACGTTAATGGCAAAAACATCGGAATACCGATGTTTAGGAGACAAATGTTAGTATTGTGACATTTAGGGATACCATAAATCTTGCATCATTTAGGGCCAAGTATCAGTCTTGCGACTTTTAGGAGCCAAAACGTCGGTCTTACAACGTTAAGGGAAAACACATGGAAATTTAATTTGGCGGCCTATTCAAATTTATTTTCCCGCTCCGCTTGTTCGGTGCTAATTCCACTTGTTAGTTTTCTTAACATAGAATGGATTTTCAAGTATTTGTTGCTTCAAGGGTTTCCTGATAGGGAAAATCGCAATACATGGTTTAGGGCGCATTATTGCAATAAGAAAAATTTTGGAATTTGAAGTTTGAACAGACCCCAAATCCTTCATTTCCTTGTTGGTTGAAGTTCTATATTTGAGACATGAATTTTTATGAAGAGGGAGGTTGAATCACCTCGCATTTTCTTCTAGACACGAGTTCTCTTACTGTAGGGAATATTTTGATGCCATTTTCTGGGTCATTCTGTTGTATACATGAGAAAGTATAGGCACTATTTGCGTGTCGCAAAGCTGCTTTGTGTTGGGGCTGCATATTGTCTTTAGAGGTGTTTGATTTTGTGTCTATTTGGAGCTGCATTGGGATGAGAGCCTCTGCTGGAAATTTTGATAGACTATAGACTCTTTATGGTGACCAAATCTTCTAGTTATACCCATCTATCAGCTGCCGGTTAAGTGTGTCTCTATACCTGGGAGTTTTGGTTCGATTTCCTATACCTAGGTATTATCTTACTCTTCCAATAAATCTGGTTTATTATTCAAAGAGGTTTGATATCTATTTATGTGTTTCCTACTATTTTCTGCCACTACTTATCAAGTTCTTACTTTTGTCTAATTCACTATATACTCAGATCATGAATGTGAGAAGGCTTGTTTGTGGATAATATTATTATTATATCAAATGTGTAATTATTTCTGAGTTCCTATAAGGAGTATATTTGTGGTTTGAGAAGTCTGTTGGTAAATGTTAGTCATTGGATTAAATGCCCAAAATTTAAAAAAATTGTAATGAATGTAGACAACATGTTTGAATAAATTCATCACTAAAAAATCAAACCAAAACTCATAATGTTTTAAGAAAAACTAGTAGTGTTAAAATTTGGTATATTACATTTATGTAAAGGAGTTATAAAATTCAAACTGGCCCTACTTTATGCTGGGTCCAAGCAGACCTTCAACCAATTCCAAGGCCAAGTACAAGTCTTAAAACATTTTTATTTAAGTATCAGAAAATCCGATCCACTTTACTATGGGCACTGACAGAGCAAACATAAATATCATTAAGCATCCCAAACTCAATCAGTAAGCAGTAGGGAAAAAATTTCTGTGTAAGCACTTAAATATGTAATATTTTAAATATAGTAAATCATTTGATGTTATACATAAAAAAGGACATGAAAACTCTACTATGTGATTTATACAGTTTGACATGAACGCGTATTAATGTATCTACCTATATGAAGAGGCACTTGTTTAATTATTTTATGTAAATATGTCAAGGAGGTTTTTTAAATGGTCATCAACAATGTATCATGGTGAGGCTTCTGCAATAGCAAGGCTGCTAAGTAGTGAACCCCCTGAGATTGAGCATTCTGATTATCAAATATTTCCAAGTGGTGACATTGAAAATCCTTCGGACCTTCCTAAGGGTGAAAGAGTAAAAGTGGGCCCAATTTCAGATCTAGATCGATTTTTTGAACATTTATACAATTACTATTGTGAAAAGGGGCTTTGGTATATTGTGACTCGGTGGATAGTTGAGATTTAATGTTTGGGCTTCACCAATGGTGTCTTAGGTTTGATATTATTATTTTTGGATTGGAACGGTCTCAGAAAATGTGGACTTGCAGTTGGATCAGGCAGTAGCCCTTGTGATCTTGCTAAGGAGGCATTCCATAAGAATCCTTTTAGGCCATTCACTGTTTTCACTGGGGTGGTGGTTGTATATTTTGGGATATTTTCATTATACTAGATATTTTGTTTTCTGGTATTTTTTGCCCAGCTGAAAGACACATTTGAGATCCACGATTTTTATAAGAACGACTCCTCTCTCTCTCTCTCCGATAAATGGATTGTAAATTATCATTTAAGTTTATGATCTACAAAAGAAGAGTAATATGCATTCAAAAGACTAGAGACATTGTTGTGTGTGCCTCTTTTGTAGCCTCAAAATTACAGATCAAGAAATACAAACAATATCTCGGTCAACTGTTTTGGAAAATACTATTCAGTTTCAAAGCATTCAACGACTCTTTGCTGTCAAAGATCTTTTAGCTCATGATGTTGTAATGTGTATCATGCGCAAAGACAATTTCTTAATTAGGATGTTGAACAAGGGTGTGCTTTCCATGCCTATTCCTCGGTGGGTTCCTGGTGCAGGTCTTGTGGTTCATAAAGCTAATGGCACTGAGAATCTCCTGAAGTTGAAAAAGACACAGGAATGGGACCTAAACTAGTGTATATTGCAAAACTTGTTTGACAAGTTTGAACCATATCACTTTGACTGAAGATGTATTTTTCAGCATAAATAATCATATGCAAGTAACAAATTGTGATATGATTAATTTCTAAATTAATGTATGATCTAGAAGGGTACACAAGCCTCGTGATTTATTTTCAGGTTACTTTTTCCCTCATTGCAAATACTTTGATTTCATTTTAAATTCTTTCATATGCATGTCTATTCATTTAAGAATGCAAAGGGAAATTTTAAAAAGATCCTAATAAATTCCAATTCTTTTAGGTTGTTTCATTTTCATCTTGAAACACATACATATGTACATATATAGTGTGTGTGTGTGTGTTTAAAGAGGAGAGAGAGAGTTTTGTATTAGTTTTTTTCTTTTCCATGAAATACATATTGGGTACTACCCCTTCTTCTGAGGATGGTACATAGGGTAAAGCACATTCCCCAGAAGCTCATGGAATTCTGAACAAAGGGCTTAAGGCCATCAAAAAAATATGCTCATTAAGAGCCCAACATTACACTTGCAAGAATTGAAGCTGGGTGGGGAGGATAACGATCATTCCTCCGAACTACTCGACCTAGACACAATGGACCATCTTGGAATATGTCATATATCATTCAACATTAAAGAAATAACTAATAGCACTTGCATATTGCATGTATTTGTAAGGTATAGGTTGATTAAGAGAGAAAATGATATGTTTTCTAGCTCCGCTCAATCTCCTCTTGGCTAGGGTTTCTAGCTATTGCTGTTGCATTTGATTTTGAATCTTTGTTGCCTCCCTAAGGCTAGGACACTCCTCCTTGGTACTGCTCGATTTGGATGATTCTGCTCATGTCACAAGTTTCTAATAATTTGTCCAACCTTGCTTTTGATCATCCAAATACATTTCTTGAAAATTTGTTAGCCGCCTTATTGATGCCTGTGAAGCTGGCCCCAACAAGCCAATTTGTGAAGAAGGAAATGATCCCATATTTGTTGATGCAGACCTTAGAAACTTGATGGAAAGTGTCCATCCTCACAGGATGAGCATTGATATGTAAATTCACTGGGTTGCGTCATAGTCTGATTGCAGTAGATATATGAATACCAAATTGTTGGGCTCCAAATATGTAGGGACAACTCTTTGTTTTTTCACTTTGAAGAGGTGTTTAAATGCCACGTGTAGGGACAACTCTCTTTGTCTAAATGCCTCTAACAATATTTCTTTGTTTTATACCACAACCTTACTTAACTCGAATTTTTTTGACTTGTATTCACATTGGCAAGTAGGGTATGCTTTTAAATAATTATTTTTTGGTCTATAAATACATTTTTTATGGGTTGATGTATAATTCCTTCATTTTCTACTACCGTTTATTTGATATAGTTTTGTTGCATGCAAAATGTTTGAAGAAACTCTTGACTTAATTTCTACACATGTAGTAGTGTTAACTTCTTGTCATAGCATGTTAGTTACAAGCTCATATACGAAGACTAAAGCTATTCTTTGTGAACTAAAAAAATAAGGAAAACAAGATACATGCATCTACTTTAGATATGCCTTATAACTTCGAATTTGAGTTTTGTTTAAGTCTGTCACCAAAGTGTTTGAAAAAATATTTGAGTGAACTCTATCACATGGATGTCAGGCTTGATGGTATTTATTATCACAAGGATTCTTTGTCTTTCCATATGGTTAATTTCACATAGCTTTGCTCCAATATTATTATCACAGAGATGTTCTATTTTTTGTATCAAAACTCGAATATGCTTCTAAATGACCTTGAAAGAGGGTCAACAGCAATGGAAAGAGGGCCAGTGACATGGGAAATGGGAAATAGAATATATACAACACCAATTAATGGTTTAGCTAGCCAATATAAAGCTCGTAAGTTGTACTTCCCAATCCTTTTCCATATTGGCCTAGTTTCATCCACTAACAACGATACAGATTTTTGGGGACTTATAATAGGCATGTAAGTGGTGTTATGAAAAGGATTATACTCTAAAGATACATGTTTTTTTGGCGAATCCTCATTGGTCATAGAAATTCAGTAGGAAAGGAGATCCATAGAAATAAAAAATTCATATTTTGGTGATAGAATCCATGAATTCCTCATTTTAGTCAAAATTTTTCAAGTTATCACATCAAGAGGAGGATAAATAACAAGGCTGCTAAACTTAAAAATTTGGAATCTTCATTGGAAAAAAGGCACTACTTATTGAAAGAATACCTGTCCTAACTTTAACATGCAAATAAAATGGAATGAATACATTCTTGTAGACAATATTAAAGGCTATTGAAGCAAATAACTCTACTTGCATGCAAAGCATTGAATTTTCAATCTATATTTTCATGTTGACTTCCCATATTCAATACTACACTATTGAAAAGTGAAGCCTAAGTAAGTATCAAAAACTCAATTATTACAAGAGAACACCTATAGGATTTTTATATCTGTGTATATTTCCCTTTTTTAAGCAGAAAGTCATGGAATGCAAATTTGATACATAAAGGAAAAAGAGGCCTTGAAAAGCTAAATGTCAATGCATTTGCAAGGTAACTAATAAAAAATAAAAAAAACTTGGGTAGAAAAATTAAGGATACGTAGACATTTATAGTAATGAAAAATTATATTTCTTTGAGAGAAAATTTGGTAGGGTCTACGTATCTTGGAGAATTTTTGTGGAAAGTCTACCTTGGTTCTAAATCCATTTTTAGAAAACCTTATAGAAAACACCAGAATAAATGCTAAGGATCTCAAATCAACAGTGAAATCTACATAAGTATTTACAATCAAAATAAAAACAAAGGAAAAACTCAGGAAAATTTGTATTGTGAATAATAATGTTAATACACTACCAATCAATTATGTGTTGGATGGCTGATCCTGACAGTGTTGGGAAAGAAGGCACTTAAAATATGTGATTCTTGTTTCTTTTCTTGGTGCTTTCCCAACTTTTTTTTTCTATTATTGTCCCAAATTATTAGAGCCTTGAAATTCCCATATGATTTTCTTTGTGCCTTGTCTCCCTTTGTAATCAATTAGAGTTCTAAAATATCTAGAGCCTAAGAAATATGCTATTTTATTTTTAGTTAGAGTAATATGTAATACCATGTTTTATCTCAAGTATAGACAATTAGACAGTAGATTCAAATCAGGCAGTGTGTCATCAACTGGAGACCTTGAAACAACAAATAGTTCATTCACAAATTTAAATAGGGTCAACCTTCACATACAAACATGCATTTTGAATCAGGTTGGTTATATGATTGACCTGGAGAGTAAGATACCTTTATGATTATACATAACAAAACTGAAAGAAATGGTGTAACATAGGTATCCACTTACTCAACAACCATTTGGAGAGATAAATATTTCAAAGGAATCCTCTTCAAAGATTCTTGAATTCTTGCAACTTTCTCCTCAAAATGTGTTTCATCAGCACAACAACTTCTCATGTGAAGAATTACTTGTCAATAATTTGGTTGCAAGGTAGAATTATATCTACTCTTTGGCATTTCTTGTTGTCATTGGCTTCAAATTCATCCCTCCAACCTTACAAAATGAAATCGTTTTGAAATACAAAATTTATGACAAAAAATTAAGATGATCTCAACTACCTTAAGGATGTCCCAAGGGGAATTTTTTTTTTTGAAAGGAATAAAAAAGTGTTTTGTAAGTCAAGTTTGAAATTTATGTAGAATCCAGAGTCCCTACGTGTTCTCCTGGAGATGAATGACCCAAGCTACTCCCAGACTCCCTCTTGTTTGAGGAATTACATGCTACTAAAGACTTTGTTTTCCCATATTCAAAATGAATGAGAAATTTTACACGAACATCTCTCACCATCCTATCACAATATATTGTTAGATCAAGTATAAAGTCCATTATATTCTTAAAAGGTATTATTGGTTCTTTCATTCTCATCTTCTGATAGAAAATACCTTCTCTAGAAGAGATATAATGAATAAATGCCTCACATGCATTTAATCCAAAAACATAGGATGATTTAACGAGTCCACAAACTTTAGTCGAATCATATTTCTTGTGTAGATCCAAAGGAGGAGATTCTTTGAATGGAATATGCGAAGAAATATTTTTACGAAAAACTTTAGGAAAAATTTTCCTTCCTTGAAACATTTGAAGCCCTAAGAAGGCACACCATTGAATCACTTTCTTAGAAAATCTTGCATTTCCACTGTCACCCATCAGAAAAAAGGAACTTGAATAAGAAATAGCCTTGGTAACATTTTCCTACACTCGAAGTAGATGCTTCTCCACTTGGCAAATGAAACCATTATCATATATTCCTCCCCTCGCATGCTTCATAAGCATATAAATTTTAGTAAGTTCATTTCCTAATACTTACATAAATATCTTTGTCTGAGAAACACAGTGAGAAAGAACCAAATAATCCAAACCTGAACTAAAACCATCTAAGAATAACAATTCAATCAATAAATGTTCAACTGAATTCAAGCACTTCGCGGCTACTCCTGGACCTTTTCACTTAACAATTGCATTAAATTTTTGAGTCAAAAAACTCAAAAATTATGTTTTATCACCATTGAATAATAGTATTTCACTATTGCTTATAATAATCCCATTCTCCTCACATTTCAATTCCACAAGTAAATCCATATGAAGAAGTTGGCTAGATGTCAAAAATTTCCCTCCATCATGCACATTAGTGACTGCTAGTTCAGGCAAGGTTCGATAAGCCCACATTGATATCTGATTCGGTGTGGTTTTATCCAGCATATATTTGATGGCTAAAAGATTGGCATACAACAATGTAGCAAGTATCAACACTTAGTGCTATTATTGCCTCTCCAAAATGGGAACTAAACATTTTTTGATCCACACTTAGAGGCTGAGAAATCTCAGCTTGAGGTCCTAAATATTTGGGATAAAAAAAATGAATGGAATCCCCATCAAAATCTGCACCAAGTGGCCACCATATTAGAGGGTCAATAATCATTGTAGAGCCTAGGTGTATGTATGATTATAATCCATGTAATGAATTTTTTTGGACACTTTGAGAGTGAAGAGTGATTTTTCCTATTTTAAATGCCAAAAATGTTTTTGTTTCTACATATTCAGATTATTGCAGCTTTAGCTACAATATGATTGTTTATTATTTGCTACTGTTGTGTGTATTACTGTGTGTGTAATACAGACATAATTTTCTTAAAAATAAATGTGGCATGAATTTGTCTTAACCTTGGCATGCAAGAACATCAAGATGCAGAAAATCCAGTCCTAGAAGTTGAATGCAATTGTGTGACCTTCAAAATACCCAAGGATAGTAGAGTCTCAAAAAATTTGAAAGCTGCTGAGGTGTGATATTTTCCATTATTGCGGTTAGTATGAGGTATGAAAACTCACTGAATTTGTAGATAAGTGAATGTAGCATTGTTCTCAATTTTTGACCTTGAAAGCTACAAGATTCTTGCAATTTTGTGAGTCTAGAGTTCTCTTTCGGTGGTAATAACAAGATTTCCAAAAACAGAAGCAGATTAAAGTTATAAATAATCCAAAGATGAAGGTCAGTTACATGTTCCAGTGATGGAGACATCTTTTATGTATCTTTGTTTGTTGAGAAAGTATTGAGTCATATATTAACACATAAGTACGATGGACAAATTTGATCGAATCCTTCTCAACAATGGCAAGGACCTTCACATGCAGCTAGTCCCTTCCCACCATTATGAGATAAGTATGAGAATTTTGACAAAAAAAGCAAGGGTGAAACTTCAAAATTATCAAAGACTACCAAGGTAACATACACTTCTAAGTAAATATGTTCAACAATGAATATGCATACAAACATTTCGATTGTATTACTCAGTTATCTGCTATGTTGTGGATTCATTTGGAGAAGATATTGATCAGCTAATTAGAAACAAGTATTCATGTGATATCGTCCCAAACTATAGATCGATGTCTGGTTTTTTATTGATGTCTATGTTTTGATTGAATGATAGTTGAATATGTACTACGAGATATTTTTGAAGTAGCTGAATTAACATTCAGTGCAAACATACCATTTTTCTTTAGACATTACTTTTTTAAGGCTATTAAAACTAGGTTCTTTGAATGAGTTATGATGCTTGCATATGATTCCTATAGTTTGTTCAGGCTACCCATTAATTAGCCACATGGTCGCCTTAGAGGAAGCCAAGCTGGGCCATATGAGTTGTCCCTAAATCTCATAGTCAGTTAAGTGTCTTGTTTATTAGAAGAATTCAGCTAGTTGTCTTGTTTATTAGAAGAATTTAGTTAGTTAACCGTGTTTCCAAGGTGACACTTGTTTGGATTATGTATAAGTCTAACATGAATAGTATCCTTGGTTGTCTTTTTTATTAGAAGAATTTAGTGATATTTAGCAGTAGGATGAATTTAACAACAATCTTCTCATTATGTCTTTGCTTATTGAGTAAACGTTGAAGCATATATTGACAGGCAGAAGTATGATGGGAAAATTTGACTTAATTGTTCTAAATAACAACAGGAATCTGGAGGTTTTCCTAGCTCCATTCCATCAATGGCTGGTTATGTGGATTTTGACAAAGAAAGCAGGGGTGAAACTTCAACGAAAACAAAGACTAGAAAGATGATTATAGTTAAATTAATTCAATTGTATGCTATGGCGTCAATTCATTTGGAAAAGATATCAGTTAGCTAATTACAAACTCTAAATAGTTATGTAGTCATCAAAGAGTACATATTTTCGTCTGATTTTTAATTAATTCATAGTTGAATTGGTAGTGTACCTTAATAGAGGATGTTTTCAAATTTACCTGAACTAACATTGAGTGCAAAATTGCCGTTTTTTATTTGGACATCACTTCTATAATGCTTGTTAAAATCACACAGTGATAAGTGGTTTTTGCATGCAATGTGTATTTTTTTCTTAGGTTACCCATGAATTATTTTATAGCCATGGCTACCCTAGAGGAAGCCAATATGAGGCTTTTGAGTATGTCTTTAAATGGTTCTCTGATCTATCTGAGTTATATCTACTCCTAGTTAAAGGTGTCTCCAACATGACTCTTGTTTGGCTTATGTATATTTATTACATGAACAGTCATTAAGTTGCTCATTAGAAGTGTACAGAGATACTTCGTAGTAGATATATTTAAGAGTGTTCTTCTGAGTGTCTAATTGTTTGTTCAATGTTAAATATTGAAGCATATAATGAATGTAGAAGTATGATTAGAAAATTTGACTTAATTGTTCTCAATAATAGTAGGAGCCTACAAAATTTGACAAACAAAGAAGGAGTGAAAATTCAGTGAATACAAAGGCTTCCAAGGTGACAATGACTACAAAGAAGGCCAAGGTGATTTTAATTTCTAGGTAAATTCAGTCAACATTGGGTTGGATATAAATTACATTCAAATTCCTTCAATTTTATTTGGGGATTCATATGGAGATGATATGGGTCAGCTAATTACAAACTATATATTCATCCCAAAGTACACATGGTTTTATATGTTTTGATTCATTGGTAGTTGAATTAGTACTGGGATTTAATAGAAGACATTATGAGATTTACCTGAAGTAACCTTCAGTGCAAATCTGTCAAATTTTTTTGGATATCACTTCTTTTAGGCTATTAAAAGTTGAAACTGAGGGTCATCCAGTGAGATGTGAGAAACAAAAACATGGCATACGATGCCTATGGTTTCACTAGGCTACCCATTAATTGCTATATAGGCATGGCTTTCTTAGAGGAAGTTAAGCCGGGCATTCTGAATATGAATTAAAAATTTAAATGAACTTACAAATCTCCAAGCATTATTCTAAGCTATCACAAAAATGTAGTGTGGGATCATCCTAATCTATCAAAAAAAGGTAGTGTGGGATCATCCTGATGAAATTTCAAATCTACAAGCATTCTTCTATGCTAATATACTTGACATGTCCCTTTGACTATTGTTTTGTATTTTTATTCTATAGAGAAAGGTGAAACTATATGTTGTTTTTGTTGGTCCAAAGAACTACCCCTATGCTAAGACTGAAGAAATTGCTTGTTGTAGACTTCCTGTCATCCATGGATCCTAATCAATCTAAGTTTGAATGGCCACACAAATGAGTTTCTTTGGTTTTCCCAAATAGAAGGCCAAAATCCAATGTTCCCTTTACATGTTGGAACACCATGTTTGCGGCTATTTAGTGTTATGTTTTTTAGTTTGCAGGAATATATAGCTCGACTTTTCAGTGTTATGTTTTTTAGTCTGCAGGGATATACAACTAATTTCATAGTCTGGTGGAAGTAAGATAGATAAATTTCCCACTAGCTTCTTATAGACTAACTTGTTAACTTCCTTTGAATCAATCTTGGTTGAAAGTTTTCATTTGTTAGACTTACATGTAGATGAAATTTTACAATTTGCGATCATGAGGATGCCTAAAAAACCTTGGGCATGTTTTTTTTGTAAAACAAAGATATGATTGTTTGTCAAATTCTACACCTAAGCAGCAATGTAGGATACTTAAATTTTTCATGTTTAAAGCTAAACATAACTTGAATTTAACAAGTGGAATACCAAATTGGTCTGCAACATTTTTTTTTACATGTATGTTCGTTGCCGTCAGTATTCCAAAATTTCATTACTGTCAATCTTCTGACATTTCATAACCATTGGTATTTCGACATTTCACTACATTTCACCCCGTCAGTATTCTGACATTTCACTACACTTAACTACCGTCAGTATTCTAACGTTTTAGTACCGTTGGTCTTGCGACATATTTTTCCCATTTTATAATGTCGGAATAGAGATGCTCTGGTTTGTTGGAAGAGCGACACGTGCTTGGTAATGTTGAAATAGCGATGTATAGTTGGTAACATCAAAAGAGCGATGAACATTTAGAAACGTCATAAAAGTGTCGCTCTTCTGATAGTTAACTCAAGTGTCGAAATTGCGACGTTAGGAGAAACCAAGTTTCTCCCTGCCTGAAATTGTCGCTCTAATGACACCTATGTGTCGCAAGAGTGACATTTTGGCCATCAGAAATTGGGCCAAATGCACTAGTGTTCTCTTATTATTTAGCTGAGATAGAGTGTTGTTTAGCACAGGGTATTCCTGATCGGGAATCCCACCTCTTTCCTTGAGAGGCCTCTTGGGAGATTTTGTACTCCACTATCCGGTTTAAGGCCAAGCTTCATCTTTCTTTTACAACACAAATCCTATTGAGGGTTTGGTTTTTTTTGCAGGTTGCAACAAGTGGTGATTGGATCTCTAGATCTAGGCCATTTCATTGCTTATTTTTAGTGGATGAGGCTTCCTTTCCATTAGGAGGATAGTATTGAAGGCCATTGAGCATATTTTCAGATCTTGGCATCAAGCCAACCATATTTTGATCCCTACAGCGCAATTTACTTCTACATCTATGCTATTTTTGTAGGAGGCATTGCAGGGTGGTTTAGCAAACCATTTGGAGAGCTTATTTTCTAGTGAAGGGGATTTTCCTTTCACTAAGAGGATCTATTGAAGGAGGATATTTTATTGATCATATCATATCAGCCACTCTTTCCATATCTGTATTTTTCAGTAGATCTGTAGTCTTAGATCTCAGATATACATCTTGTACTTGGTGTTTTGCTGAAAACCCTTGAGGGGTTATTTAGAGGAGCTTGTATAGTGCTCAGATCTAATATAGATATATCTTTTGAGGCACATATCAGCCCTAGATCTAATTTATAATCAACTTCTATTGCAGAGTGAATAAAATAACGTTGTAAGGGTCTTCTAGCTTTTCTATATAGTTGCAGCACCTCATCTTGAGGATTTTGTTCATTGGAGGCTTGTATTTCTTGTTATGCATCTCATGGCCCATTTCTTATGTACATTTTTCTATTGTAATAACATATGAAAGGCCTCCATATTGGCCTCATGTTTTTTAAATGATGATATGCAATATTTTTCCAACATTTTTCACTATATTCCTGTTTTTCCCATTTGGGAATATTACAGTGGTATCAAAGTATAATCTTGGCACAACCTGTGCATATTGAAAAGAAAATATGTCATATAAAGAAGGAGAGCCTCTCACTGACAGAGAGAGGAGGTATCAAAGAAGAAGCCACAGAAAATTTTATTACACAAATGAAAAAGAAGACAAGGGTAGAACCCATTTATCTAGAGGTGTAGATGAAGAGAAGGAGTTCCCTAAGATCCTTCTTAGAGCCATGCAAGTCATTGCTAGAGAGATAAAAGAGATGAGGATGGATAGATTCAAGGAATCCCCTAAAGGATTTCATCTTGGTGAAGGCTCTGGCATGTCTCACCACTAGAATAATCAACCAGTGCATCAACCACAAGTTTCCCAATGCTCTACTATGCCTACATTTTTGGCTGTGGGAAATGAAGGATTTCAAGAGCAAGAATCCCTTGAAGACTATTTTATGGAGTATGAATATCAAACTCAAAGTTAAATGATTACTTTAGTTTTCAAGATTTTTGTCAAATAAAGGACAATAGAAGACCAAGGCATCATCATAGAAGTGGTGGATTCATTCAGAATCATGATTGTCACCACATTATGGGAAGATTATTTTTACCCAAATTCAATGGGTCATCCAAATGTATTGCCAAATGTTGGGTAGAAAAGCTTGACATCTACTTTTAATTGAACAAATTTCTAGAAATGGAAGCCATTAAGATTCTAGTGCTGCAACTTGAGGGAGAAGCACATGACTGGTGGTTCCATGGGTTGTCTACATTGGGTCATGCCCATGTAACTACATATTCAAAGTTCACTAGAAAGTTGGTGGAAAGGTTTGATAGAAGAGATCCTGAAGCACCATTCATGGGGCTTAAAAATTTAAAACAATCAGATAATGTAGAAACTTACATCTCTGAATTTTTAAGACTTTCTGTTATGGTTCCTGGTTTATCTACAACAAGAAGGGTGTACATGTTCATTGATGGGTTAGATGAACCTCTTCATGGGTTTTTTAAGTCTACCAAGCCCAATACCCTACAAGATGCCATTTAAAGGGCTAGAGACCTTCAAGATGCCTTTCCAAAAGCAAAGGAAACATTTCAGCATAATCCCTCCTTTCCATCAAAGGGAAAAGAAGAGAAGGCTCCTCCTTCAAAGGTGAGTCAATAAAAAAAACCTCTTGATGATTATGTATGGAAATATTTGAGGAGGAGGAAGATTTGCTTCACATGCCAAGAAGCTTGGGCACCTGGACATAGATGTGCAGCTAGAAAAGCGCATTACATGGAAGTCTTCTCAGATGATGAGGAGGAAGAAGAAGAAGAACAAGGGAGGGGTCACAACGCTGGAACAACATGAGATGATCCACCACCACCTAGAGGTGAGGATGGAGCCATTGCTCCAATTAGAGGCACTCTTGCATCATTAAGAGTGTTACCCAATTGTCATGAAACTTCCGCACAAGAAACACAGATGAATTTGTGCATTGGAAGCAGGGATATGATGATCCCATATATTATGCACATGAAGATGATCCATGAGACATAATTATTTTGTGGTAAACCACCTAGGAGACCACCTGATTCAGATTTGGTAAAATATGTCTCACATATTAATTCTCCTCTCATAGATCCAGGAAGGATGGGAGCATTAAAAGGCAATGATATAGCGCTAGGAGTCTTGGGTAGGATCAAGGAGGAGGGAGACAATCTCCCAACATCATCATTACCCACTCTCATTTCATATTCTGTGCTATGGGAGGAGAAGCATGGAAGGAATGACCTTCCAAAATCTACCTTTGACATGGGAGATGTCAAGGAGGAGAGCATCCATATGACATATGTTCTTTCTCATAGATCATCAACGTTGTCACTATGAGAGATTGATCCATATTGGAAATCCCAAATATTGGTGGATTATTCCAAGGATATTTTCACATGCATGATACTTGATGACTAGCTACACGAAGAGGGTTATTTAGTACAGGAAGGAGTCATCTATTATTATGGCATGATCTTCTTATCTAGAGCCTTCAAACTCAAGGAGAAGTAACTACAAAGGGGTTATGAAGAGTTCGCTTTCAGCCACACATATTCCATGAGATTCTACAACATTATCATGAGAAGCTACACTTGGAAGGGCTTTGAAGGAGAACTATATCAGCATTTTCAAAGATGCATGAGCCATGTGGATTTGGGACAACAACATAACTATATAAAGGAGTTAATTCAGCCACCTCTTTCTTCTTTTGAGAGAGGAGATAGATCTATGCACCATTCCATTTGTTTAAGGAGGAATTTTGGTGAAGAATATGCTCATGTAAATAATGTTTTATTTGATGAATATACACATTCATTTACAATGTTGATGCAGGCCATAGCTCCAAGGAGGACCACTATTCCATATAAAATTCATGGCCAACTTTTGGACACAAAAATTTATGAACATGGCCACTCCCTTGGAGATCAAAGGGGGATATTGTATCATTGTGGGTGCATTCCTAAAGCACCAAATATATCTCACACTTTCAGACATGGTGAGATGACTTGGACAACAAGTAAGCGGCGGGGAAACCACTTACCACATCATGATCTGATGCAATTAGGAGATTTACTGCATTGGTTCCACAAGTGGGACTATGACCCACCTCCATATGCACAAATTTATGTTTGTATGTACTTAATTTTGATCCCATACATTGATGATGTACTTATACTTTTTATGGGAATGTTTGGAGGTAAAATGGAAGGAATATATGTGCCCTATGGGATGGAGATTCTCCATGATCACTATGCTACATGTTTCAGGGAGAATATTGGGCCAAAAATGTTTGTCTCATTTGAACTATTGTCTCCTTATGGGATGGATTATTTGCATGTCATGATAACTTTGGAGGAGCAATTCATGGAGGGATGGATTGGTGAACACTTAGATTATGAGGAAAGCTTATCACATGTTGGTGTCACCAATGGAGGAAAGAAAGAGTTGCAACACTCACCTTTTTAGTTGCTTGAGGACAAGCAACATTTGGGAAGGGAGGACTGTAATATTCCCAATTAGCCATGAGCTAGTTGGAATATTCAATGTTGTTTTATTGATTTTTTTGAAGAATAAGAGGTAAAAGGAGGTCCATAATTATCCTTAATAATGAATAAATCAATGCCAAATGTGAAAGAGACAAATCTTGGTAGCTTAATTAAGCACCCTTGGTGTGAAAATGGGCTGGATCACTTTGACTGGGCCAGCCTTGATCAAATCAACAACGTTGTCATGGAGGAGTGGTCATCAATAAGGGAAAACACAATTTTAGATGGAGATGCTTTTGTGAATGTAGTGATTTTTTTGGATGGGGCTTAGGGTTTTCAAGCTCATATCTTATTTAAGGAAGAGGATGGCAGACATATTCATTATGTTTGGGTTTATTATTTCAGAATATATGGTCTATTTAAACATATATATTTCTATTGTTTTTTAGCTAAGATAGAGTGTTGTTTAGCACAGGGTGTTCCTGATCGGGAATCCCACATCTTTCCTTGAGAGGCCTCTTGGGAGAGTATGTAATACATTGTCCACTATCAAGTTTAAGTCCAAGCTTCATCTTTCTTTCATAGCACAAATCCTATTGAGGGTTTCATTGTTTTTGCAGGTTGCAGCAAGTGGTGATTGGATCTTTAGATCTAGGCCATCTCATTGCTTATTTTCAGTGGAGGAGGTTTCCTTTCCATTAGGAGGACAATATTGAAGGCCATTGAGCATATTTTTAGATATTGGCATCAGGCCAATCATATTTTGATCCCTACAGCGTAGTTTACTTCCATATCTACGCTATTTCTGTAGGAGGAGTTGCAGGGTGGTTTAACAAACCATTTGGAGAGTTGATGTTCTAGTGAAGGGGATCTGCCTTTCACTAAGAGTATCTATTGAAGGAGGCTATTTTATTGATCATATCAAATCAGTGACACTTTTGAGATCTATATTTTTTAGTAGATTTACAGTCTTAGATCTTAGATCTACATCTTGTACTTGGTGTTTTGCTAAAAACCCTCGAGGGGTTATTTACAGGAGCTTGTAGAGTGCTCAGATATGATATAGATCTATCTTTTGAGGCACATATCAGCCCTAGATCTTATGTATAATCAAATTCTATTGCAGAGCTAATAAAATAACATTGTAAGGGTCTTCCAACTTTTCTATATAGTTGCAGCACCTCATCTTGAGGATTTTGTTCATTGGAGGCTTGTATTTCTTGTTAGGCATCTCATGTCCCATTTCTTATGTACATTTTGCTGCTATAATAACATATGAAAGGTCTCCATATTGGCCTCTTGATTTTTAAATGATGATTTTCAATATTGTTCCAACATTTTTCACTATATTCCTGCTTTTCACATTTGGGAATATTACACCCACCCTCATCTTTCGGCATCTGGCGGCTTTCACAGCCTTTCGGCCCCCCTTCAGGATCCAAATCTTATCACCGGGGGGGGAACTCAATATTAAATCAAGAACACCCGAAAATAGGTGTCATTACGTCATATTTTTTGACCCCCCATGCGCGAAACCTCAAACTGCTCAACCCCCCTTCGAAAGCGGATTTCCACAACCGTTTACCATTTAATTGACCGTTTCATGATTAACTGTCCACTACTCCACCACTTCCACTTCATCCACTGATTAATCAAATCCTATCATTCCCTCCATAATCCAGTTAAGAATTTAAGCATCACACCAATGTTCAATAATTCAGGGCAGCAAAAAATCAACGGTTCAATTAGCAGATTCCGAGGATCATCTTTAGATTTCCAAAAACTTTATCCAATAGTCAAATATCCATTTCTAGAATTGGAGGTAGAATATTTTCCAACAACTCAAAATGTTATGCAGTTTTCTACAGATACTCTTTATTTTTAGTTTCTTGTTGGGGATTTTGTTCCTGAAAAATTTGTATCAGTTTAGAAAATTTTAGTCTATATATTGTTTTATTTGTAATAAACAGGGGTGGGCTTTTCAGGCCAATACCTTTTAGCTTTGTAAAACGTTTCTCCAAAAATTCAAATTAATAACAATTTCAACTCTGGCTTTAACAAAATTTTTGTTTGTCATACGTTTTTCCAGTATTTCCATATCTATTTTCTTCATATGATTTAATTCATGTACAATTATCCAATTGAAAATTTAATTGAATCTCAGTTTCATCTTCAATTCATTGTGAAGTTGTAATTTTATTAAGAGATTAATTTGCAAGGCTATCTGTTATTGTAAATTCATCTAGAAATCTAAATTACACAAGGTTTCTATAACGAATTGATTATATATTTTTTATTATGAAAACATAGTTTTCATAATTTCTGAAAACTATAAATGTTTAAAGAGATTAGTATATTAGATTGTTTTTCTGATCAAACTCCTCTTTGAAACTGGTTATTGTTTGTCCTTCTGTCTTCTCCTGAATATGTTTTGTTGGGTTGTATAAAACTTCTACATGCTTCCAAGTCTCCCTAGTGGTTAAGTAGTTAGTCTGGTTGCTACATCATTAGGGATCTCCTTACATTATTTTTTCAAATTATTATACAAATCAAGTCGTTTTGTCAGGTTGGAAACTAAAACTTTGAGAAATAACTCTACGAAGGAGGGATTTATTCATGATTAGGGATTGTCATTGATAGCCAACCACCCCCACTTAAAACCATAAATTTGGCTATTATGCTTCAAAGGTTGTTTTTCAATGATAGTGAACAACATTAAACAAGGCCTCATAACAACTGATGGAGCTCCCTCTAGTTCTAGGGCCAGCTTGAACCTAAAGCCGCTTGAGTTGGTTTCCTAGCATAATTTTTGCAGCCAAGGACTGCCTACAAGAAACAGGTACAAAAAACCCCTCAGGCCAACAATATTTATGGTCAAATAGATTGTATGTAAGCTAATGATGTAGGGGATCAGTTATTCTTAGCGATTCTGAGATAAGCATGAGACCCCTCTACTCTTTTATGATTTTTACACCTGTAGATTCAATGTTTGTGACATGTTTGAAAAAATTATTGTCATGGATAGGAGGTGTATACACGAGTTATTAATGATGTTATTGCTTCTTTATTATTTTCATGTTGTTATTTATCATCTCTAAAATTTTCATGAAGTTATGGGTAAAGCACTAGGCTCTGGGCCTTAAAAGGTGGCTCAAATCATGTAGATGCAGGTACGAAATTGAGTTTTTGGAGCCCTAGTCGCTGGCATGATTTGTTATTCCTGGTGATATAGCCTCATGGCCGCTGGAATGTAGTTTCATGCCTACAGATATGGCTCAGAGAGGTCAAAAAGTCAATGTGACCTAGGGGTGAGAGGGCTTATAGGTTAGGTTACCTCCTTGGGGTGTTTCTATTGTTGTACACAATCTATATGTTGTGTTTTAGTAAGTTTGATTTCCTTAAGCTCACCTAGGAGGTTGAATCTCATTATAGTAGCCTCTCGTCACATGTCTACCGTGTTTGGCTAGTTACTTGGGTAGATGTGGGAAGAGGGTGTTACAGAGTGGTATCAGAGCCAAGTTCAACCCTTGGACTAGATGGGCAGTGTGTTGGTAATGTTTTTCTATTGATTGCATATTTGTTTAGTATGCTTGTGTTCTATGTGTTCTTGTTGCATCCGAGTTATGTTGGCCATGTTGGAAGTGGTGTCACCATGGAAGTGTTGATGGTGTTGTTTTCAACATGTTATCATGAGTGTGGGACTGGTTATGTATTTCTCATGCTTGTGTATTGTCCATGCATGCTTGCTTACATATTTTTACCTATTTTACATCCATTTCTTGCTTATGCTATGGTTACATATTGGTCATGCTTCGGTGCTATCCATGTATTCTTGCTTGTGTGATGTTAAATGTTGAACATGCATTAGTCGTTCATGATTGGTTATGCATGTCAAGTGGCTGCATATGGTCAAGTTTTCATTGGTTTGATTGAAGGTTGTTATGAATAAGGTAATTGTATGAAATTAGGCCATCATGATTATATTGGTGTGATATGATACTAATGTGTTGGCTAAGATATAGCAAGGGATGGAGATCATTAAAGTGAAGTTGCAACAATGGAATTTTGGGTAAGAGAATATTGTCATACAAGTTTGTATGTTTGGAATGCAGGTATATGATTCATGATTTTTGTAAGCATTAGGGTTAATTATATGTTTGTGATTTTATCATTATCATGGTTACATATGTGAAAAATTCTAGTTGATTAGTGCATTCATATGCCTTATGGTTATGTATATGCCTTTTATTCTTTGATGTTATGGTTTCATACATGATAGATGTTAGTTAATTAGTGCGATAATATGTACATGTGTCGAATATTCATGAATGATGATAAATTATTGTTATATTTTGCTAATCTAGATTAATTCTGCAGACAAGATAACCTCCCCTAAGATACATCATGGCATGAGCTTGATTATGTTGTCTACTTGGTGTTTGAATGTTTGGTTATGTTGTTTATTTGGTGTTCGAGTGTTTGGTGTATTTTATCTAATTTATCTGTTGTATGAATGTTTTATTACTTGCATGATATGGGTATGTCACTATAATATTGGAGGAAGGAATGATCTTATTTTGATATGGTTGTACTAACACACTATGTGTTGAGATAGTTGATGTATCATGATAGTTGTAGTATCATGATTTTGACTATTAATTGATTATGGCATGGTTTTTAGTCTTGGTAGAGGTTGATTTTAGTTAATAGATATGATGTATTGGTATTTGGAACATGTGATTGACATGTGTGAACAGTTTTAGGGCAACATGCTTGGCATTCGTGTGACAAGGTAACCATTGATATGCTTATATAACTAATAGTTTGGTGATGTGACAGTGCATATTAAGACTCAATAGCAACAAGGGAAATGTAGAAGAAATGAATTGGGTATGAATTCCTTTGGCTATGTTTGGAAACCCTATTTCCAAACAAATGAGTGCTTTGCATGGAAACATACAGTTTTCTTAACCTTGATATTGTCTGAAATTATGCGGATATGTTCTTTAGTCATGAACATGTATTTGATAGTTATATTGGTTTCTAGTTATGGATGAATTATTCAAGGGATTGGAATCCCTTAAGAGATGATATATGTATGTGTTTAGATACAAGGCAATGTTCCTGGCATAGCAAGATAAGGTAATTGGTATATTATATGCTTATATTATACATTGAAAGTTATGTGATCATGGAAATATGATGTAGGGGATTGTATCGCAAGAGATAATTCCATGAAAGCTTGAATAAGGCTCAGGTTGAGCTTTCCCTTGGAAGCATTGGGAACCATGGGGTTGAGTCATGGTGTTTGTTGCTGGTCTTATGCTTTCGGTCTTTTATGATTTGTTTGCGTTAGATTTTCAATCTTGTTTATGTATGGTGCATAGCTATGCCACTTTTTTTCAGTGTTGTATTGCTTTTGGTTTATCATGCTCTTATTATTTTGTTTCTTTTTATTTCCTTTTATGTTTTGAGTCTTGGGAATTGGGTTGGGAAAGAGGAAATTTAATGGATCTGAGTGCATGAGTAAGCGTGACAGAACGTAAGAATATGACAGTCGGTTGGAAATGTTAGGTCCATTGTGGTAAATGGATGGCGGTAGTATAGACATGAGAAAGGTAACATGAAAGGTAAAGAAAGTGGATATAAGGTGTTAAATCCCTTCATTATTTCGGGAAAATTTGTTCTCAATGTTGTGTACGTTGTGCACGAATAAAGGAATTTCTCTTAACCTGGACCTTATGATATCTAGAAATTGTGTTGTTGTCATGATTATGTTGATGTTTATATATGTATACATGTATGTATGTGTGTATGTTTGTATGTCGTGTCTAACAAGGTCGTCATGGATCATGATGGTTTAATGCTAATGTTTATATGTATATATGTGTGTATGTATGTCGTTGTCTGACAAAATCATGCTTATATATATATATCTATGTCATTGTTTGACATGGTTGTCAGGGATCATTCTCGTGGAGGAATTATCGATTATGTAGGTGAATGGCATGAAGAGGATTTTGGATTATGAGGAATCAAGTGGGATGTAACATACCCCGGTAACCTCGCAGGAAAATGCACGGAGTTAGGAAATTTTTTCAACATTTACGAATGTGTAACCTTATAATTTACATTCTATATTTCCGCATTAACCATTTGAATAACCATCATTATCACTTAGAGTAATATTTAGTAAAAATCATAGTGATTTACACAACCATTAATTGTCCTTGTTGTAGCATATTAACTTAAATTTCCTGCTATAACTATGCATCGATCCCATGATAGTTTTAGCTCAATTAGTAAATCATCTAATTGATAATATAAACATCACATCATGAAAGAAATTAACATCATGAAAATCACACAATTATCAATCACATCATTAGACACCGATATACCTTGGAAACCCCGTAGGGTGAAAACCAACAAATGTTTAATTTTATTATTAAACACTCGTGAGGGTTGTCACCCCTCACTCAATAGCTATAAGGGAGTCCATCCCTTGACCATTGTCATAAAAATTACATAGAAAAATAATCTTAAATGAAACATAACTAGCTATAAGCTATTACAATCATCATGATACCATTTACCCATGGATCCTCAGTCTCAGTCTTTGTAGTCAGAATATTTCCTTCAGTGGGTCATCCTATAATTGGAACTACAGAACCTACATGGACTAACAAATATTTCTTCCACAATGTTAAACTTGAAAAATCATTTTCTCAAGTCACCTTCTTTTCCTGTCATTTCTGTCATCACCACACTTCATATCATGTTAGGATAAATTATTAATAAACCAATAATAAATCTTTATTTGTGACACTTCAACACTACGTGTATGCATGTATAAAGCATAACCAAATTGACATCAAATTAATTCTTTAACATCATTTCACATGCATTAGTAACAAATAAATCACTATCAAGCATCATATTTCCAACATATACTAACAAAATTTTGCATGCAATTTCATATTATTTCCAAATGAGAGCTAACATACTATATAAAAATATTGTGCATGCAAATGCATAACAAGCCTTCAAGATAACTATCCCAACAAGCGATTTCCTTTTTTTCTACTCTTATGTTTTATTTTCCAAATGGATCAACGCAATATATGCTATACTTATGCATGTGAATGCATGTTCTTTTCCAAAAACATATTTTCCACCCAAGAGCTATTCATAATGGCTATTATGTACAACCATGCCAGCTCGATTTCAAACAAAGTTAACATACTAGTTATAATTTTGTGCATGCAATAAAATAGCTTGTTCTTCTAGTATGTAAAACATATATTTCTTTCCAAAAGAAACTAAATAAATATTTCATGGAAAAATAAACACATTTCTTTTTCAAGGGGTCAAACGCATACCACTTATTCTTTCATGCATGCAAAGGGACATTTCCCTCTCATCCAAAAGATCTAATCCAAAACAATACTTTTTCCATGCATGCAAGTGTATATGTTTCTCTAAATAATATTACATAATAAAGCATGTGATTACTATTTTTCCTCTCTAAGGATCTAATCCAATAATGTATACAAGGATATATTTTTATCTCCTATTCTTTTTGAAGAGTTCTAGCCCAATAATTGCTCCCTTACATACAAATATATTTATTTAATTTCCAAGGACTTTAACACCTTAACTATTCTTTTTCCAAAATATAGCTAACTAACTAGGTATTATGCATGAAATACAAATTATTTTCTTATCATTTCACATATTACAGAGATTTGTAATATTTCTTCAAGAAATAACATGAATAACAAATCCTTCTCAAATAACACAACCAATTTCCTTTTACACAAAGATTTTATGTGAGCTACCCCTCACATAAGTTATTTATATATTTTTACATGACTCAAACTCCCCATGCATGTAAAATCACATAGTAATGTCTAGTAGATCAAATATACTAGATATTATTCATGTGCACCTAAGCACATGCTCTCTTCAAGAGTCCAATATTTCTCTTTAAAACTTTTAATGCACATGCATCACGAGAAAATACTTGGTAATTATATAAATTAATTCCTTGTAAATAATAATTAGCATAATTATTATGTCTTATGTACATACACAATTATTCTTATCTCATTGAAAAATGAAATGGAAGCACAATGTTTTACTCTATTTTTCCTATTTTAGCCATCCACTTTGGACGCATATTATGAACATATGGAAATGCATTTCAGAAAAGAAAAAAAAGAGGTTTTTGTTTGGAACGGGCTTACTAAAAAAAACCTCTCTCATTTTTTTCACAGGTGTCACGGTTGTTAAGATTTGAATGAGTCTTTTCTGCCCATTTTTCCAAATTTAAATATTAAATAATTTCCTATTTTTGTCATAAAATTTGGACATGGTTTCCAACCAAATGGAAACGATTTTTGGAAAAAACAAAGAGATTTTTGTTTCTAACGGGCTCAGTAAAAATAACCTATCTCAGTTTTTACACAGGTGTTAAGTTTGAAAGTTTCGAACAAATCGTCGGAGCTCATTTTTCCAGAATTAAATATTAAATAATATCTTGTTTTTGTCATCAATTATGTACATGGTTTTCGAGACATGGGAAACTAATTTTTAAAATCTGAAAGATAATTTTTGTCATAAAATCCTCTTTTACAAAAGCCTCTCTCATGTTTTTCATATCTATTTCAGTTTGGGAGATACAAAGTCATATTTAGACCCTATTTTCCAATAACTCATGCAATTCACAAAATTATTTAGCCATGAAAATATTTTATCAATTTACAACACATGAATTATTCTCATAATTCAATGAACAAAGCACTTATTCCTCTATGAACAAAATTGTATAGAGGTTTATTCAAGAATTAATCTTAATTATTTATCCCATGAACTTTTTTTTTGCAAATAAATTCAATCATTATATCATCATGGCCCATATCCAAAAAAAATAATTTTCAAAGAATATAGTTACTTATATCTTGATGCATGCTTGGAATTCCTTCTTTCTCTTTGTTGGCTCCATTCACCATGTATTCTCTCATTCCTCCTTCTCTCTATTTTTCTCATAGGCTTATAATAAATAGAATTACGAAAATAGAATAGATTTTCTAATTCATAAAAGCATTCCAACTTTTCTAAATCATAAAAGCATTCTAGATTCTCTAAAGCATAAAAGAATTCCATAAAGCATCCATAAATATGATTTTTCCTAAATCACAAAAACAGTCCATAAATCTTTCATGTTTTTTCTTTTAAAGGTAGATTTTATTTTCCTTATGAGGAAAATATCACTTATCCATAGTTTTTCCAAAACTATTACTCATTATTTATAAAACTCATAAAAGATACCAACTTGGAAATATAATTTATTTATATAGAATAATATAATTTATTCTAAATATAGTAGTTAAGAAATAATTCTTCCAATATTCTTATAATTAAGAATTACAAGAATATTCTTCATGTAATATCAATATAATAATTAATAATATTTAATTATTTAAGAACCCTCATTTTATGAGAGTTTTTATGGTGGCTTAAGCCAAGGATATTACAAACTCCCCCCCTTCAAGAGAACATCATCCTCGATGTTCTTCTCTTGTTGAAACATTGACCTTTACTTTTCATTACCAATTATTTAGGCAATGTAAAAGAATACTTCAATCATAATACTTTCACAAAAAATCAAGGAGAAATATCTCTTTAATCATCAAAATGATAAGAAAAACTCTATCAAGTGCATGTTGCATTTTATTTAGGAGTTTTGTTTTGAAATTACTAGTGTTGTTTTGAAATTACTGTCTTTCTCTCCAACAATAATTTCAATCAATTTCAAATTCATGGTATTTATCTCTAGCCATTTCCCTTGCAAATTATTGTCTTTCTCTCCCACGGTAATTTCAATCAAATTCAAACTCATGGTATTAATCTCCAGCCATTTTCCTCAAGTTTTTCAGGAATTTAGAGTTCAATAGCTCATTATTTTTCTAACATGATTTATTTCAGTTTCCTATATATTTCGATTTATTTCCTCTATGCATGCATATAGATAAGTCGTTTATGACATGTTCATTTGGTCATAAAAACACAACCTATTTCATCGAAATTGTTGATAAGATAATTTCATATATCATGTGTGAAAAACTATAACACATGCAACAATTTTGAGACATGCAATTTATAGTCTATTTTAACATCCAACACATTTAGAAAATTTTAAAATTAGTAACAGAACATAGACATAATTTCTTCTAACCGTATTTAATTTCTGGGAATTATTGAGGAACCTGGCATATTCCACCCAACCGTGAACTATCTCCAATAGTTACCCACCGAGCTAAGATCTACTTGCCACTTGAATCAACAACCTCATTGATTCCTTGGTGCTTTCTTCCCAACAAAATTTTAGCAGTGTCTCGCTTTAAAGTCTGCCAACATTTTTTCCTAGGCCTTTTTGTTTTATATTTTTTGAAAAAGATACTCTTATTTTTCTTTAAAACATGTACTTCTCTCCTGTTATGATTTATTTTACCCCACGTAGTATTTATCTCCATCTAATTCATTAACATAATCTTTCTCTCCCATTATGTTAATATTTTCCTCTTTATTTTTTTCTCCTAGGGATTTTTAGGAGACTTTTAGGGAAGGTCCATGTTGAACTTAACCACCAATAGCTTTTCATAAGCTGACAAGAAGTGTTTTAAAACTCTAGAGTTATTTCTTGAATACCCCAACCAATGTATTCATTAACTCAATAATAAAATAAAACATTACCTCATTACATCTGTCCCATCATGGCTTCCATAGCCATTGAACCCAATAAAAATTCAATGTCTAAAAGCCCACTGTAATTTACATCATTTTCCATTTGCATATTATCATTAAGGCAAAGGAAAATTTATGCATGCCATGCATCTATACTTGACCCACAACATGGGTCCCACAATTTTTTAAACTACATTGACAAAAATTCATCACATGTAATATAGGTGGTATACATTCCAAATTTTCACATAATAACAATAATGCAACTTAGAAAATATATTAATATATCTTTCATACCATCACATGATACTTTATTTAAGGCCTGACCTTACCAACCATCATTATTGTAGATAAATAATAGTCCCATTCAACCCTAGGACATAAAATGCAATATTTTATTTCCTTACCATTAGCTTGCAGCCATGTAAGCGACAACCACTGAGGAATTTTGGGAAAATAATTTGCAATCATGAAATCTATAACCATTATAGACTTTTATCAAATATTGTGAAAGAATGCAATATATAACCAATTCAACATTCCAACAAATAGTTTGCAAGCATGCAATCTACATCCATTGAGGAAATTTAACAACAATTTTCAGTCATGCAATCTACAGTCGATGAGACATTATACAAAATAGTTGACAAGCATACAATCTGCCACCACTGAGGAACTAGTTAGCAGACATGAAATAAATTTCCATAAATAGGTTTAAAATATCAAAGCGATAGTAAAAATATAATTTATAGAATAGCATGAATCATATTAATATAATCAATGGTAAAATTTCTGCCAACATCATAACAAACAATCCCTACATGAGCGTCTAATCAGAAAATTTGACCAAATTATGGATCGAAGTCTAAAAATAATTTTTTCTTGGAATAAACATGGGGTTTACATGATCTCAAGGTATGAATACCCCTTGATATGAAGATGAATCACATCCAAAGCTTCCACGGATGCAATTATTTAAAACAACAAAATTGTGGATCTCAATTACCACTTTTTGTCGAACACATGGAATGTAAAATTTCCTCTACAACTCTAAATGAAGAAAGAGAACCCACAATTATGCTACTATGAGTTGTTCATTGAATTTAAGTTCACTATGTGAGTTGATCCACTTCACTCATTTCTTATTTTTAACAACTAAAGAGGTTCATTTTTTTTTTTTCACAACATTCCATTGTCCTCTTCAGGGTCAACCCCAACTTCTATATAATTTAGTTATCACACCAACCATACATGCATTCATTCTTTATAAGAAGTGAATGGTAAATTTAGTCATGGTTTTCCCCTTTTTTTTTAATGTACCATAATCATTGTTCTAATATTATGGATGCAAAGGTTGGTAATTAATCTTCACTATAAACACTGAGTTCTCAGGATGGTTCATAGGTACAATAGAGATTTTATTGTTTTTATCTGCATCCATATTCAAATTTAATGAGCACAACTTTTGAAGAAACATTATAACTTTCTACTATTTCATGTGGTCATTAATAATGCATCATGCATCTCATGTTAATTGTGGTCTACTACCAGTTTAATTAAAATCATACCTGAGATGATGCCCACTAGCATCATATATCTACTTCTTCTTTTCATAATGATTACTAAAAGGCTCCATTGTTGCAACCATTTGCTCTGATACCATTTGTAACATACCCCAGTAACCTCGCAGGAAAATGCACGAAGTTAGGAAAATTTTTCAATATTTACGAATGTGTAACCTTATAATTTAATTTCTATATTTCCGCATTAACCATTTGAATAACCATCATCATCACTTAGAAAAATATTTAGTAAAAATCATAGTGAGTTACAAAACCATTAATTGTCCTTGTTGTAGCATATTAACTTAAATTTCTTGCTATAACTATGCATCGATCCCATGATCATTTTAACTCAATTAGTAAATCACCCAATTGATAATATAAACATCACATCATGAAAGAAATTAACATCATTAAAATTACACAGTAAAAAATCACATCTTTAGACATCGATATACCCTGGAAACCCTGTAGGGTGAAAACCAACAAACGTTTAATTTTATTATTAAATGCTCATGACGGTTGTCACCCCTCACTCAATGGCTATAAGGGACTCCATCCCTTGACCATTGTCATAAAAATTACATAGAAAAATAATATTAAATGAAACATAACTAGCTATAAGCTATTAAAATCATCATGATACCATTTACCCATGGAGCCTCAGTCTCAGTCTTTGTAGTCAGAATGTTTCCTTTAGTGGGTCATCCTACAGTTGGAACTATTGAACCTGCATGGACTAAAAAATCTTTATCTTCCACAATGTTAAAGTTGAAAAATCATTTTCTCAAGTCACCCTTTTTTCCTATCATTGCTGCCATCACCACAATTCATATCATGATTAGATAAATTATTAATAAACCAATAATCAATATTTATTTGTGACATTTCAACACTATTTGTATGCATGTATAAAACATAACCAAATTGACATCAAATTACTTCTTTAACATCATTTCACATGCATTAGTAACAAATAAATCACTATCAAGCGTCATATTTCCAACAAATGCTACAAAATCTTGCATGCACTTTCATATTATTTCCAAAGGAGAGCTAACATACTATATAATAATATTGTGCATGCAAATGCATAACAAGCCTTCAAGATAACTATCCTGACAAGCAATTTCTTTTTTTCCTACTCTTATGTTTTATTTTCCAAATAGATTAACACAATAGATGCTATACTTATCCATGTGAATGCATGTTCTTTTCCAAAAACATATTTTCCACCCAAGAGCTATTTATAATGGCTATTATGTACAACCATGCCAGTTCGATTTCAAACAAAGTTAACACACTAGTTATAATTTTGTGCATTCAATAACATAGCTTGTTCTTCTTGCATATAAAACATATATTTCTTTCCAAAAGAAACTAAATAAATATTTCATGGAAAAATAAACGCATTTTTTTTCCAAGGGGTCAAACACATACTACTTATTCTTTCATGCATGCAAAGGGACATTTCCCTCTCATCCAAAAGATCTAATCCAAAACTATATTTTTTCCATGCATGCAAGCGTATATGTTTCTCTAAATAATCTTATATAATAAAGCATGTGATTACTATTTTTCCTCTCTAGGGATCTAATCCAATAATGCATACAAGGATATATTTTTCTCCTATTATTTTTGAAGAGTTCTAACCCAATAATTGCTTCCTTGCATACAAATATATTTATTTATTTTCCAAGGACTTTAACACCTTAATTATTCTTTTTCCAAAATATAGCTAACTAACTAGGTATTATGCATGAAATAAAAAATATTTTCTTATCATTTCACATATTAGAGAGATCTATAATATCTCATCAAGAAATAACATGAATAACAAATCCTTCTCAAATAACACAACCAAATGCCTTTTACGCAAAGGTTTTATGTGAGCTACCCCTCACATAAGTTATTTATATCTTTTTACGTGACTCAAACTCCTCATGCATGTAATATCACATAGTAATTTCTAGTAGATCAAATATACTAGATATTATTCATGTGCACCTAAGCACATATTCTCTTCAAAAGTCCAATATTTCTCTTTAAAAATTTTAATTCACATGCATCACGAGAACATACTTGGTAATTATATAAATTAATTCCTTGTAAATAATCATCAGCATAATTATTATGTCTTATGTACATAAACAATTATTCTTATCTCATTGAAAAATGATATGGAAGCACAATGCTTTACTCAGTTTTTCCTGTTTTAGCCATCTAATTTGGATGCGTATTACGAACATATGGAATCATGGTTTTTTCACAGGTGTCATGGTTTTTAATATTCGAATGAATCGTTGCTACCCATTGTTCCAGATTTAAATACTAAGTAATTTCCTAATTTTGTCATCAAATTTGGACACGGTTTCCAACCAAATGGAAACAATATTTGGAAAACCCAAAGAGGTTTTTGTTTTTAACGAGCTCATTAAAAATAACCTATCTCCTTTTTTTACACAGGTGTTACAGTTTGGAAGTATCAAACAAATATTTGGAGCTCATTTTTCAATAATTAAATATAATTAAATAATCTCCTGTTTTTGTCATCAATTATGTACACTATTTTCGAGACATGGGAAACTAATTTTTAAAATCTAAAAGAGGCTTTTGTTCATAACATCCTCTTTTACAAAAAAATCCTTCATTTTTTTCATATCTATTTTGGTTTTGGAGATACAAAGTCATATTTAGACCCTATTTTCCAATAACTCACGCAATTCACAAAATTATTTAGCCATGTAAATCTTTTATCAATTCACAACACATGAATTATTCTCATAATTCAATGAATAAAACACTTATTCCTTTATGAAAAAAATTGTGTATAGGTTTATTCAAGAATTAATCTTAATTCTTTATCACATGAACTTTTTTGTGCAAATAAATTCAATCATTATATCATCATGGCCCATATGCAAACAAAAGAATTTTCAAAGAATATGGGTACTTATCTCTTGATGCATGCTTGGAATTCCTTCTTCCTCTTGTTGGCTCCATTCTCCATGTATTATCTCATTCCTCCTTATCTCTATTTTTCTCATAGGCTTATAATAAATAGAATTAAGAAAATGGAATAGATTTTCTAATTCATAAAAGCATTCCAGCTTTTCTAAATCATAAAATTATTCCAACTTTTCTAAATCATAAAAGCATTCCATCTTTTCTAAATCATAAAGTCATTCCATAAAGCATCCATAAATATGATTTTTCCTAAATGACAAAAACACTCCATAAATCTCTCATGCTTTTCTTTTAAAGGTAGATTTGTTTTTTCCTTATGAAAAAAATATCACTTATCCATAGTTTTTCCAATACTATTACTCATTATTTATAAAACACATAAAAGATACCAACTTGGAAATATAATTTATTTCTATAGAATAATATAAATTATTCTAAATAAAATAATTAAGAAATAATTCTTCCAATATTCTTATAGTTAAGAAATACAAGAATATTCTTCATGTAATATCAATATAATAATTAATAATATTTAATTATTTAACAACCCTCATTTTATGAGAGTTTTTACGGTGGCTTAAGCCAGGGATATTACATGGGAAGAGTAGCTTTGATAAATTTATGAGGTTAGTATCATGTGGATATGAGTTTATATTATGTTTTTATACTATGCCTATGTTTTGGACAGGTAATGTTGAGAGATACTTTAGTGGAATGAAGACAACGTGATCCATGACATGCTAGGATAAGCATGGATAGTGGAAAGACACTAGAAGAAAGGTTGCTTGTGGGCTCAGTGTGTGGTATATGGATGTGCAGTACTATTGTTGTGTATATGCTGCACATGATTGCATATCTAGTGATTATACCTATGGTCATGTTTACATTTAACATATGTAGTGTTATGTACATGTGATGTTGTATATATATTGTATATATGGTGTTGTGTGTATATTTTACATGTAGTTCTAGGTATAGATGGTGTTATGTACATGTTGGATATATGGTGTTGTGTACATATCGTATTGTGCACATGTTGGATATGCGATGTTGTGTGCATATGGTGTTGTGCACATGTTGGACATGTGGTGTTGTGTACGTATGGTGAATTTTACATGTGGTATATGCATTTCTATGTGCAGATGGTGTTGTGTGCATGTTGTACATATGGTGTTGGGTGCATGATTGTACATGTGCTGTTGTCTGCATGTGGTGTTTTGTACATGTTGTACATGTGGTTTTGTGTTCGGGTGGTGTCATGTACATGTCATGCATGTGGTGTTGTGTACATGTTGTACATATGGTGTTGTGTACATGTGGTACATGTGGTGTTGTCTACATGTGGTATTGTGTACACATTGTACAAGTGGTGCAATATACATTTGGAATTGTGTACACATTGTGTAGACAATGTCGTTCACATGTGATGCTGTGCACAAATTGTGCAAGTAGTGTTGTGTAGAGGTGGTACTGTGTAAATGTTGTGCATATGGTACAAGTATACATGTGGTATTGTGTGCATGTCATACATGTTTTGTTGTGGGCATACAAGAATATGTATGTGCATGGTGTAGTCGTGTTATTGTGACATGTGTATCCATTGTGTTGTAGTATATATATATATATATATATATATATATGCATTATGTTATATTATACAACTAGTGTAGGTGTATGTGTTGTGTTGTACACTAGATGTATCTGTATGTATTGTGTTTTTTTGTACACTGTATGTAGGTGTATGTATTGTGTTGTGTTGTACACCGTATGTAGGTGTATGTATTTTGTTGTGTTTTTCACCAGGTGTAGGTGGATGTATTGCATGTTTTTGTATGTCGTGTATGCTTGTATGTGTGTGATGCACACTATGTGTATGTGCACATGGTTAAGGAGAAGGCACTGGGTGTTTTTCAGGTGTGCCAACTGATCCAGTGTGTGTACAAAAGAAAAAAAGGTAGAAGTAAGGATCGATGAAGGATAAGTATTAGTATTTTATTTTAGTTTTATTATGCATATGATCTATGATTCTGACTTATGATAGTTACATGTGATTTATGATGATTTCATGTGATTCATGATTTTTACCTTTGATGGTTTTTTTTTTAGCTAACCATATGTGATATGTTTATACATGATGATTTTATAAAACAAATAGTTTGACTTGTTGTGACACAAAGTGAACAAGATTGCAAGTGTACCTTATTGACGAGATACCAATGAGGTATGATTTGAGTTTATTTCAATTTTTTTTTAGTCTAATGGGATTATGTGCTTTGTACAGGAAAACATGGAAATGACCAGTTGGGTGGTTGAAACTGATTGCAAGCATTAGCAGCAACAACAAAAGGAATTGGAACATGCAGTAGTATGCTGGTAAAGAACTTCATGAGCAGGGCTATTGTGAGACACTGGTGCCCAATAGTTTCCATTGATTTCCATGAGAATTTTATGACCGATATGATGGTTTTGAGATAGGTATATGCCTTGGTTGTTTGAATTTCCAATGCAAGGAAGTCTTGCCGAGGGATGGATTGCCTGGGATGGGGGTGCCAGCAGAACTTGGAAGGTGTGTGACTACATGAAAGGGGGTGACTAGATTACCTGAGGGACTATGTAGCAGAGAAGAGAAGGTTGAGGATGGATTTTTTTTTTCATTAGCATGTCTATATGGAATCATATTCACATTGGGAGTGTGCCCTGGAAAAATGAGTAAGCAACTGCTCACTGAGGGTATAGTAGCACAGAATTGTAGAGTTGGACATTCGATGTAGACTTTGACTATGACAGTGGATTTTGGACTTCTTGTAAAGGAGGTGAACCTTGGTATTATTTGAGGGGGGAGGTGTGAGCCTCTGGATTCCCTTGTTGATTGATATGGGAATTGTATCCTTTTATTCATTGGTTGATCAAATGTTTACATTTGTGTATGTGTATACAATTGTAACTATTGTATTGAGTTGGTTTATAAAGCTCCACAGATAGTATGGTTAGTTTTTGGTTGAAGCAAGTGTGCTTAAGTATATGTCGTTATTATTATAAACACCATAATGAGTTGTGTTATAAAGCTCTAGTAAACGGTGCATTTGTCATGTTTTCAGTAGCGGTCACATTAAATACTGCAACGAGTTGTGCTATAAATATCCATAGGTAATATGTTTTGTTTTAATAGTTTTCTAGTTTGTAGGTGTGATTTAACATTGAGGATGGTGTTCCCCCAAGGGGGAGAGTTCTGTAACAACCCTGGTGAAAATTCCATGTAATAAAGTTAAAAATAATAACCACTATTTATGGGAGACTCATTCTAAGCTGAATGTTGAGCAAGACATCCTAGTGGGTGTTCGTTTGGTTTAATATGGCTAAGGAAAATGGAAAATGAAAAGGAAAAGGAATTCGAAAGGAAAAATGGAATATTTGGCACATTTTTTTATGAAAATAATGGAGACTAGGAGAAATGAGAGATGAAAGGTGATAGGTTACATGTGAGGAGGAAAATGAAGGAAAATAATGGAAAATGAAGAAAATAGAGGCCTCATTAATAAAAAGTCTTCCAAGGATCAGCTGGAAATATTTTTCTCCCACTTATGGCTCTCATTCTATTCTCTCTCTCTCTCTCTCTTAGACACAAATTTTTCTTGGGGTAATTTGGAATTGGATTAAGAAAGTCAAAGAAGGAAAGAGGAAGGAAGGAGAAAGCAATGAAGAGCATGGTCACACAACTACAACAGGATTCTTTGCAGGTACTGATGTTAATGTGTGATTTCTTTTCTAGATCTAGCATGCATGGTATTGCATGTGGTTATTTTATTTCATTACATGGGTTTTTCAAGGTTTGATAGTGTCTTCAGCCTAGCCTTTCCATTTCCAGATAGCCTTGATGAGATGGGTTCTCATACTTTGATTGAGTTGGATTGTCGAATGGATTTGAAGGTAACTGAGTTGGATCTCTGAAATGATAAACACATGGCCTAGTGGTCCCTAAACTGGAATGTGGATCCCGGTAAAGACACTGGCCTAGTAACCCCTGAACCATACTATTGGTTGTGATAAATCCGGATAGTATTTTGCATTGGTGGGCCTAGGAATTCTTTCTTATGAATGGCAGGATATACGGTAAATCCTAGAGGTGTTTTGCCTCAGTTTAGGGCCTATTGATTTGGGATGGATTGTGGTAAATATTGAGAGGTGGGTGCTCTCTATTTTGGCCTAATATTCCTGGGATGGGATGTATGGTAAAGCCTGAGAGACTAAGAGACAAGAAAATTTCTCACGGTGTAGGCAGAGAACTCTGGTAGAATTCATGCTTGTTTGGTAATTTTTGGTTGGTTATGAGTTCCACATTCATGCTTGGAATATGGTGTTAACATTGAAAAATCGTACAGTAGAAGATGACATTAATTAATGTCAAGCCAAAGGATTTACAGGGCTGGAAGACATTACAGGATCTGAAAAGTATTTAAAAATCTCAGAGGTTCAGGAACATCAAATTTGAACTAGTCTTAAATGTTGATTGCGAGCATTATCCTTCGAGAAGAGTGCCTTTTGCGCACCTTTTGGCCCAATAAGTGCACATTCTTGAGAGCGGTGAAATGTCACTATCTGGGACCACATAAAGCAAAGGACAAGTTACTCCTTACTTGAAGCCACCTAAGGACAACCACCAATGCCTCCTTAGACACTATGTGAGCACACAATGGAATATTTGGAGCACACAAAGGAATCATACCTCTCCCTTGGGTCACCATCCACATTGTACCAAGGGAGGGAAGGAGGATTTGAAATACCCTATATAAAGCCACCATGAGATGAAGAATGGGTGATCACATTGTTATGCTGGCAAAAATTGCCCAAGAAATACCAGCAGTGTGTGACCTGGAGCTGAAGACAGAGGGGACTCACTTTTTGGCCACCAAAAAATCTCAGCCCGCACATTAGAGAGAGAGGAGGACTACACCGAGGCAAGCTTGGGATAAACACATCCTTGCATCGGGACCTAGAACAATTTTCTAGGAGCCCTTTGGAAATAGGGTAAAGTATTTCTCTCCTTACTACCAGCGCTTAATAAGAGGGGCCTAGAGCCACTGTTTACATTATTGTGTCATTTGACTCGTTCAGAGCTTCTATTTTTTTTTTTTTTTTTTTTAGTTTATTTTTTAGATTACATTTGCATGCTTCTTTTTATATATAGTATGCTCATTTACTCCACTTCTTTCTGGCTATTTCCAATAGTTTAAAGGGGTAAACCACACCCCTTAAATTGGTGTGATTTCATACATACATGCACCAAACACACCACAATAGGATTGGTGACTCCACTAATGTTTTATTACCAAGTCTATGTGGTTGTGCCTTATTTTGTAGGAGACCTCTGTCTATGTTTTGGAGTGGAGCTGAATGTCCTTTGATTTCTCTTGCAGTCCCTAGATTCACCCCGACTGACAGACTAAAGAAGAGAAGCTCCTAAATTTTTTACTTGCAGGATTTTGCACGCGTTTTTTCCTCATAGATGCGTAGGGCGTGCGTTCAGTGCTGACCCCTGTGCAGAAAGCGCACCTATCTCAGCCTTTTGCACGCAATTTACAGAATGAAAAATTTCTCCATAAATTATGTCTTTTTCTTCTTGTAAGGTGCTGGGCAGCCCCTAATACACCTGCCAGCACTGGTTGTGGTACCCTGTAGCTTGTTAAAACTCACTTTTAGCTACTTTCTGTAGGTTTAGTGTCAGTTTTACTTCAAGTTAATTTTTGAAAAATTTACACATAGTTTAAGTGGGGGGGCAAAGTAACTTGCATTCCGAAAAATTTGTGTTTTGAAAATTTTGGTATTCACACCTAGATAACCAGTCCAAGTAAGTGGCCCAAGACCACACATGCATAGCTAGTTTTCTTTGTTCTAGTGAAAATTTGTTTAGTTTAGTTCAATTTTTGCACTAGGAATTGTGGGACTAGGATTGAATTGTTTATAGAAGAGCAAGTAATCTCTGCTACCTTTTCACTCTCTGGTGATCCTAGGTAAGCATATGAACACTCTATATTCACAATTCACCATCTCCCTATAGTCAGTCACATAGATTAACTAGGAAAATTTGAAAGAGGCCCATTATTCGCATATGTTTTCCATTTAAGCGAGGAACAATACAACATAGTTTAAATAGGGGATTTTGTAAGGATCAAAGATATCCACTCATTCAAACTATGTTCTTGTCCAATTTATGCTCACACACACTCACCCACTAAGCGAAGCAAAGACAACTAAAACCAACTTAACCAAACTCACTAAATTCTCCCCATGGGGGCCACAAAGAATTTATAGCTTAAGTTAGGATCAAGGGGGTAGGCAACCAATAAGCCGCCTTGATCATACTTCATATTGAAACATACAAGTTGTGTATTTAGGGAGCTTAAAATCTACCTACTAGCCCACAACAAAGAAAACCCGAGCGCAGCAGAGATCTGTTTCATAGGGGGTTAGGCTTAGGCGCAATGTGTGCGGTATCAGCTGGGGCTACCTAACCCAGCTGATACTCGGTACTGTTAGCTAACTACCAACAAGACCAAGACTCAAATGCTCACGTGGGACGGTGGTTCTTAGTGGCCAAAAACTAAGGCAATATTTACCCTATAGGTGACAGTGTAGGCAAGCACCAGACCCTTTACCCTTACCTTGGTGGATTCTCTTCGGCTGACTGGGGGCATCGCCAGCTCTTACGGGATGTTGTGCCAGCACTTGAAAGAAATATTCTCAAGGCCAAGTTACTTTTGAGTGTTTGAAGACGCATAGGTCTTCTAGGATTTTGAGTATCATACGCAAACAAACAAAAAACCACTTTTTTGATTTCTTGATCACATATATTAATTTAAACAGAAATCTATTTTATTTTTCACTTTGTTTTATGTATGTGACAAGAAGTTTTCTTTGATCATAGACTCTATCCTCTCAATTTTTTCCAAAATTTGGGCAACACCTGATAGGTCCCAATGGAACCTCATCAATCCAGGCATATTTTGGACCTCTCCCCATTACCGGAGGGGTTCCAAGTCTTCCGCCATTCAGGCGTCAAAGACGGAACACTTTCACCTTCATTGGTTCGTCCTTTATTGGGGAAGATGTAGTTGGGAACCCTAGTCGGTCTCCCAACACCACACCACATACCACTCCTCCCGCAACCCCTGGGGGGCAGATTATTGCATCCCATATGGGAAGCCAGCTAAATACACAATAGGGCACGTCACATACTAACCCTCGTTCAAACCAGAATGTCGTGTCTTCACATATTACAATGCCATCAACCTCTCAGTCACCTTTCTTAGCTTCATTGAATATACTTGATTTAACCAAGCTAACAAATGACCCCATCGTGCACGATCCTATAAGGCCTCTCATGCCCATGAAGCTCCCTTTAGATATACCAAAGTTCGAAGGCAAGCAAGTGGAAGACCTAGTTAATAATCTCATGACCTTTCACCTATGGTGCTCATCGAACAGTATAATTGATGACACTATTCGATTGAGATTATTTCAACGCACTCTCACAGGAGTAGCCACGAAATGGTACATGGAGCAACCCTCAGCTTCACATGGAACCTTTAGCACCATCACTACCACATTCATAACATATTTTCAGTAACCCATTCACCATGATTCTGGAATGGAATTACTGACACAGTTTAGACAAACCCTGGCCATCCACATCTCGGACCATCTCCATGAATGGAGGTGGCGTCGCAGTTTATGTAAAGCCAAACTCGATGAACAGGTTCTCTTAGATTTGTTCTTGAAAACTCTTACATCAGAGATTTCAAAGGATGTGGTGCAGAAAAACCCCACATCTGAAGACGATGCAATCAGCAAAGCCCAGAAGCTTGAGCTAATTTATATGCAGTCAGGATACATTTATAACATCCTGCCTAACTCCCTGCACCTGCACACTTATCAAGAAGTTCCAGGCGTGTCAAAATTTGCAGACAGGCTAATTGGGTCAATGACATAGGGATACCTAGGTAGTAGCAGTCAAAACCCCGGTTACACATATAGTTCTACCCAAAATGTGCCTCAACCTAGTTTTCATAGTCATCATATGCCTCAACAAAATTTGACTAATAGGGCGCAAGTGTATCACCAGGGAGGACCTTATCCTCCGGCTTAGGGGAATCAATATCCAGAAAGAAAAAATGATGAAAGAACTCCCCTCCAATAGTCAGGTGCAAACTCGGGACTATATTACACTCATTCCCCAGCACACGACCCACCTATGAAAAACAATGCACATGTAAACTTTGTGCAGCTATCCCAACAACCACACCAATATAACCAGGAGAAGTACCCTCCTAATGTGGTAAATAAAAAATCCAAAAAAATAAAAAAGGGAACCCTAGACAAGGGGGCAACAACCAACAATGCCTACCACGATCCCAAGTTGGAGGTAACTCCAAGTGGAATCAGAACCAGGAGCCGAGCAATGTCCAACGATGGAGCAAGAGGCCACCTCTTCAAAAAAACCATTCTTGTTCAATATGTGGTGAGTACTGAAACTATACTCACCATTGTCCCGATCTCCCTAAGCTAAAGAAGCTACAGAGTAACTAGGGACAAGGTTGATCTTCCCAACAACCAACCATGATGCAAGAACCTTTCCCCAACCAAGGGATGATAAGCACTCACTAGCATACAAATGATTCTAGGAAAAGTAACCATGAAATCTACATGACTATAGAAGAGATGTTTTTCCAGACACGGAATTGCAACTACGACACCCCACCAGACACCAATACGTCAGGGGCAGGTACTAGTGCACCGACTGCACCTTTGACCATTTCAAATATGCCTATAGAACCATTGCCAAAGATGGAAAAGTGACCTAATAGGAAAGCAGGAAACTATTCCAAAGCGGCCCATAATTATAGCATCGTGATTGATTTAGCACAATCTCCTACTTCCATGTCAGCTTTGGAAGTTTTGCAGTCATGCCTAAAACAACGGAAAGCCCTATTTTCCACATTAGGTGCTATCGACCCTGCCGATACGCGCTTGATGGCTTTTGACTTAGACAAAGCCACCCCCCAGCTTCCTTTCATGGCCGCCTTCCAGATACCAGTGTTGGTGCAGAATATCACTATCCACTGATGTGTCATAGATAAGGGTGCATCCACATGCATCATGTCTAAAAATGTTTGGCAGAAGTTAGGTTCTCCCAAACTAAAATCCTTAGTCATCATGCTTCGAGCATACGATGGTCATCCCTCGACCCCCATTAGCCTCTTCCAAAATTTCTTGGTCTATTTATCCAGAAAGATGGTCCACATAGACATTGAAGTCTTGAACACTCACTTGGATTACAGTATACTCCTCGGTTGGAGTTATATGTATGACATGTCTACCATACCCTCCTCTATCTTCTCCATTATGATGTTCCCCCACGAGGACCACATCATTACCGTAGACGAGTTGATACACAGTGAGAATCATCCCCTAACCAACAAGGATATAATTCTACCTTATGTAGATACAGCCTCGGATTCTCTCTCACGGTACCAAGAATATGGCCCTAGCTAATTCAAATTGTCGTCCATTCTAGGGTCATTTCTAGGACATCCTCCCATTATCCTCGAGGCATCACCCGATGTCACAGGAGCTCTGGTGTGCATGATGTCCATGTCAAGTGCCAAGGCTAGTCAAGACATAGACTTAAGTAGTAATGACACCAAGGCATAGGCCATGACAGCCTCTCTTGCCTATGCTGCCTCCCAAACCCCTTTCCTCTACCCCCAGCTAACTTCGTCTCCCAATAGGTTTTGGCGACACTGGTATTACCCAACATATCGTTGGAATTCCAAATGTGGTACCTCATTCCTCCTTCCAAAAATAGAGCCACCCATGTTACTACTATAGGGTTGAAGCCCCTCAGTCCTAAGGAGCCCTCACTCGTCCAAGAAACGATTGAGACCACCGTTGCAAAGGATGTTCGCATTGCAAAACTGATTATTATGGCTAAGAAATCTGAGAAGAGAGGAAAGATCCGCACCATTCAATGGGAATCCCCAGTCTACACCATATGTGACGTAATAGGTCATCCTACCCACATCTGTCTAGAGATGGATGAATTAAAACCACTCCTTGGATTTGAGGCATAAATCACAACGTCGTGTTCCTGTAAAAAGGAACCTACCACCAAAGGTAAAGGCAAAGCATTATGGACCAATCACGCATGTGATATCTACAGTAAATATGAGCACTATACCCACAATTGTCCAGAGATTCCTCAATATAGATATTATTTACATGCCATCAAGCGATCCTATCAAGAGGATCCCTCCACCCAGGCATTCGGAAATGAAACTCGTACCATCTTATACTTGCAAGAATAACGAAGGGTTGTAGATAGACCCCCAGTTATGCCCATTATACGTTGTATGCTATGTGATGAACATGGTCACTTCCTCGAAGAGTGCGCAACCTTGGAGCTCATCCATAGATGGTATCCAATTGAAAGGGTTTACTATGTTGGACCGCAAGTAGTGCAATTCAAATGTCCATTATGCACTGAAAATCACATTTTGGAGAATTTTCACTATATAACTTGTTTCCAACTAGCCCTCGCTAGCCTTCGCTCAGCCATAGTCTGCCTTTCCCAAGAAGATGACATGGATGAAAATTCCATGGGCAACTCCATGACTCAAGAGGATGTGACAGATATATTTGTCCTGTTGCGGCCAATAGGAAGACAACCAATGAGGGATATTCATCCCCCACTAAGCATCAACGATATGACACACCATATACGATTCATGTCATCGTGCATCGGAACCATGACTCGAGTTGTTTTCTCATCTACCATAGGTGTCTAAATCAGCTGCAGCTACAAGAGTAGTTGTCCCTACGACAATGAAAACCCAATCTATCTACACTCTGTCGACCACGTCTGGTTCCACCACATCCATGATGGAATCCTTCTCGTGTCTCTCAACTGGCTCCACCTGGATAACCCCCACTCAGCATAACCCTACATAGGAAAAATCCCCCTACGGTTCCTTGTTTCATTCGGATGAGGATATCCGAGAGGCCATGACAGAGCCAGATTACCCATGGGATTCAATGCATCACCGTTCAATTTTTCTCCACAAGAAAACGTTCAGTCCTAACAAGACAACTGAACAAGATATATATGTTATCGAATAAAAATATTACCTACCATCAGGAAAGGTCGATTGGTTCAAAAACCCCATCCCAACACCTGATGCATTCGAGGAAGGAAATATGTTGAATATTTCACCTACCATCAAGGTGAACATATCCCAAAATGCAACAAAGATCGAAGAAATCTCACTGGGGGCATCATGCTCTATAGAAGAAGTAGCCTCTTACACCAAATTGTTACAAGAGTATAGAGATATCTTCATGTGGGACTACTCGGAAATGCCTGGGCTCATTCCTACTATCATAGAGAACCATATTGACACTTGGCATGACGTACCTCCAGTATGCCAGAAACAACGTCAACTGCACCCCTCTAAGGCCAAAGAAATAAAGTGAGAAATTGACAAGATTCACAAAGCCGGGTTTATCTACCCCCTCGCTTATACATCTTGGGTTTCCAACCATGTTCCCGTCATGAAAAAATAGGGCACGATACACGTTTGCACCAATTTTCAGGATTTGAACAAAGTTTTTAAAAATGAAAATTACCCCACTGCATTCATCGACCAAGTCATCGATGCTTGTGTAGGACATGAGGCTCTATCCTTTATGGATGGATTATTCGAGTACAATCAAATCCAAATCCGCCATACAGACCGATACAAAACTGCATTCACTACCTCCTGGGGCACATTCGCATACAATGTAATGCGATTTGGCCTAAAAAATGCTGGAGCCACCTTCCAAAGGGCCACAAATTATATATTTCATGACTGACACACCTTATCCTCGCCTACTTGGACGACCTGACAATCTTCTCCAAGAAGTGCTCAAACCATATTGAGGATCTGCGATTGGAATTCCAAAGATGTCGTCAATAAAACCTATGCTTGAACCTCATCAAGTGTGTCTTCTGCATTAGCACAGGAAGGCTCTTAGGTTTTATTATGTCCCAACAAGGGATTCGTGTGGACCCTCTCAAGATCCAAGTCATTAAAGAGGTACCTCCACCTTGAACCCTCATACAACTTCAAAGCCTGTAAGGGAAGGCCAATTTTTTGAGATGCTTCATCCCAGATTATGCCACTTGTGCTTAAGGGTTCTTGTGCCTACTTCACTAGGAAATTCCCTTTAAATGGGATTACCACGTCCAAAAAACATTTGATGCGCTGAAGGAGACGTTATCTTCAACACCACTCATTAGTCCCCCAGACTATGAAAAAGATTATATCTTGTATCTATCAGCTTCTGAATCCACATTGGCCGAAGTATTGATTCAGGAAGGCCCAGATGGGAAGGAGCATGTAATCTATTACGTCAGCAAAACCTTGTCAGGCCCAGTGTTGAGATATGAACTGGAAGAAAACACTACCCTATAATTAATCCACGCAGTCCAGAAACTTTGCCACTACATCATGTTAAAAACCACTATGATTATTGTAGATATTAATCACATCAACTACCTACTCACACACCTCCTAATGAACCACAAGTATGCCTGCTGGATAGTCATTCTCCAAGAATATGACTTACATTTTTTCTCCCCCAAAATAAAAAAGGTGCTTGCATTAGCAGAGTTCAATATGGACCTCCCAGGAAATTCCAAGGGATCACTAGTAAACGATTCACTACCGGATGAACATGTTTTCTTCGTAGCAACTGACGACCCTTGGTACGGAGACATTTTTTTATTCCTTCGAACCCAAAAGTTCAGACCTCACCTCATACAAGTTTACCGTCGGTGCATACGCCAGTAGGCCCTCCCTGTTTCGCGAATGCATCACAATAGTCAAAATATGTGAATGATGCCAACGCTTCGCTCATAAGGCAAGAGCACTGCCCGCTCCTCTGCACCCCATCATAGTAGCCGAACCCTTTTGTAAATGTGGGATTGACTTCACGAGTTGTAACCCTGCCTCATTAGGAAACCATAAATACATCATAGTGGATGTTGACTATTTCACCAAGTGGACTAAGGCCATGCCCACATACAACAACACAGCAGAAATTGTCGCCCGATTTCTGTTTAACCACGTGATTGCCCGGTTAGACATACCTAAAGACTTAGTCTCCAACAATGGGAAACACTTTGAGAATGAAGTTTTCGAGGAGCTATCTCACCACCTTATATCCATCCACGAATTCCCTTCACCATACTACCCCTAGTCCAATGGATAGGTAGAATCTATTAACAAAGTACTCAAAAATATGTTACAACACATGTTGAATAACCATAAAACCAACTGGCACCATATGATCTTTTCCGCCCAGTGGGCATATCGCACAACGGTAAAGACACCCACTGGTTTCACTACCTTCCACTTAGTATATGAGGTTGAAGCTGTGATTCCCATAGAAGGTGAGATCCAAAATTTGCATGCTGCCATAAAACTCCTCAATGACACCGAGCCTCTAGAGCAGCGCCTAGTACAACTAGAGCTTGTCGATGAAAATCGACGACAGTCACTGCAGCACAATGAGGCCCACAAGAAAAGGATAAAATCATCATTCAACCACCACATCACCCCTCGCTCATTCACCGAAGGAAAATTATTCCTCCACTAAGATGTCGCAAAAGAGGCCTTAGGGCTAGGAAAGTTCGAAACCTTGTGGAAAGGACCCTACATCATTAAAAATTGCCTCTGAAAACGGGCATACATCTTGATGGAATCAGACGGGACCTGCCTCAATAATCCCGTAAATGACCTTTACCTCAAGAAATTCTACCCATAAGGGCCAAGCCAACCCTTCCCCTACACTGAAAGTACACGCAAACCCAACCACTCAAAAATTTTTGACCCAAATACTTATTTAAAAGCGCTCATAGTATCACCATGGATCACCAAAATGAACCCTACTTCGGATTTGCTGATGGAGCATCAATATGGTCTCAAAATTTAGCCGCAGCTACTTGGGTCATTTACCACCTTGACTGATCACCACTCTGCTCAAACGGGGTGTGCATCGGTTCAACAACAAACAATCAGGCAGAATATGATGCCATCATCGGACTTATGAGCGACGTCCTCCATCAGGGCATACACCATATGCATATCTACCTTGATTCCCAATTAGTAGTATCACAGCTAAATAAAACATTTGAGACAAGAGATACACATCTATTTAGAAAATATTTGCGCGCCAAAAGATTAAGCAGACAATTTGACTATATCACATTTACACATGTACCAAGTAGTCAAAACCAAACAGCTGATCACATAGCTAACAATATCCTAACTGGAATGCATCTCGAATAAACCATCATGCATAAAACCAAAAATCCATCAACATAACAAAATACATAAACCGAAATAGGTGATACATCATGTAGAGCCGCAAAAAATATCCCTCGTATATAATATATCACAATGTGTATATCTAGGTACAAAAATAGTGACGTTGGCCCAATTTCCAGCCCAAAGATATAAAAGTCATCAAAAATAAGAGAATCATCCTCATAATGGGTGCTTTCCCTGTGTAAAAAACTACTCTAGGGGGGTGCCCCCTCAAGAGGGGCACCTGGACCCACCACTATTCCCGGTACCACCACCAGAGCTGCTGTCGCAACTACGATCGCCACCTAACGTAGAGTGGTCCGATAGTCCCTCTCGTAGGCCATCACTGTATCTAACCAGAAATCTTCAAAGTCATCCATGAAACCTCGAGTAGGCATCCCTTAGTTGAAGCGGTCCACTCTACCCCAGAATTCCTTAAGAGCAGAAACCTGAGCTGTCAGTTCTACAATGCGAGCCTCTGCCACATCAGCAGGAGCTCACTCAGCCACAACCTCTCCAGTATCCAAGTTTCTACCCTCCCTATAAGGGCCAACACCACTAGCAGGACTGCCAACACCACCACCTGGTCCACCTGCATCACCTCCTCCTTCACCACCCCAAGGTCATCGCGGAGGATCGTGGCCCACTAGTCAAGCCCCGGGGCGGCCCACCTCACTAACATCTGCACGAGTAACCAAAATAATTTCAGTGTCACTAGAAAAACACATAAGTACATAGATACTCAAACAAATGTAGAAAACATATAAAACATACTTGTCAGCCCCCAAACATAACCAAAAGGGAGACCCATTTCTAGGTCGCCCTGGAAGTCCATTCCTACATACGGGTATGGAAAGAAAATATATGGGTTGGCCTCAAACCAGGCCTCTATTGTGCCATTCCAATAACACCCCACCATGTCACCACCACTTTGCGGCATTACCAGAGCCCACCTCCTCATGCATGGCTCCTGTGCCCCCCAATAGGCACTACCACTACCGGCCTCAGCAGCACTACCCTCTCGTACATGATGTTGCACAAGATGATGGCATATGCAAATGACTGAGATCCACTTTGGACTTTGTTCAACTACAACACCATCCCATCGAAACAGAAGCCGAAAAAGTCGAAAAAGTGCCCGGATGGTAGCTGGCGCAAAACTCCAACCTACGAGCCAGAAGCCAATGCGGAGAAAATGACCCCACCATTTGTACAACCAATGCCAGAGCACACCGATCTACCACATATGTAACCGATGCAATGTTTATGCAGCCCTCCGTAAGAGGCATCCCACCACAATGCCTCCTCTAAAATCTATCCAAATACACTCTCCCAGTAGGGAGGGGATACCTCAACACCTCACCCTGAGGTAGTAACCCGGTCACAAAATATATATCCATCTCAGGAACGATGATCAGGTTCGTACCATGCAACACAAACATGTTATGCCTCTTGTGCCAGTGCTGAATAATGTACCATAGTAATCAGTCCTATGACTGAAGAAACTCATTCTCAGAAAAATTTAGAAGGCCCCATAGTGCCAACTGATGGCATGCCCCAACATCAGTAGCTAAATCAGTTTGGATCTCGAGCCAATTTTGATCCCTCCACACTAATCTGTGATCAACACAGGTACCCATCAGTACAAAGCAAAAACAAAAAAAGGGGCAAAAAACCGAAGAATTTTGTCACCTCGGCCTTTGCGCGTGCCTGTATTTTACACAAGCACACTAAAATTGGGGAACATAGCACCCTCCCGCGCCTGTCTGTCAAATTTGCGCTCTTTTTCCCAGATCACCCACGCAATATAGGGAAAAAGTCACCTAGAATCCATACAAACCCGTTTGTACGGATCCCAACACCATCAAACTGTAAATATTAAAATGCAGGACGTCATGGAAGTTACCTGGGCATAATATCTCTAGTCCTTGGTACACAGGATGATCGCAACGACAAGAAATTCTACGAAAACACCTCTAACCTCTCAAAACTCAGCAATTACAAATGAACCAAATTAGGGCCATATTCACCTATTTATCGCCCTTTTCAAAAACTTCAGAGGACCATAATGAGAGATTAGAAGGTCCATTCTGTGAATTGTAAGTTGCACCATCATCAACTCCCCAAGATGAATAGAAGCGATGCCACACATTCGCTTTCCAGAAAAAATAAAATTTCAGCGTCGACAGGTATGCCCTCTCTCACATTCCTTTTTAAAGCTCATGCCTTTGAAATAATATTTGATAAAAAGAAGATGATTTCAATTGAGGTAGTTTTTTTTTTTAGGAAAAGCCCACAAACCATCCACAACATTATCTCCTAAAAGTTCCAGAGAAGGTATCATTCTACCCGCAGCATGATAGAGTCCCAGAGAAATTTGCATATCTTGACATCATTTCTCCATCAGAAATAAACCATAGGGTCCTCATATCCAACCATGTTTATTATCACCTCACCCTACACATGGTAAACACCTGCGTTGTTCGATAGAGCCTCCCATCCATGGTGCTCGTCACCCACAGTAGACCATATCACAAAAAAAGTGACGCCATGGCCATACCACTTTAGTCCAGGAAGCACCTCATGCTTATCCATTCATCATGCATAAGGTCAAGTTTACCATTCAAGCTTAAGCCCCCTTCTTGGATGACCAGGTTGTACAAGCAAATCAAAAGCGCACCACTGCACCTCGCATTTGTCCCACCATACCTCCACTTGCATAATCCCATATGTGACACTTGTTTCATCTACTTCATCAACCCTGAACATGAGACCAACCAATGGGACCCCCACTCTCAGCAAAACACCTTCCTCGTGCCATCATTGAGTGAAGACTTTCATGTTTTTGGGTACTCATCTCTATGTTTTGTACAAACCAAATGTAGTATCCCAAAATAGGGAATTTCTACAACAATGAGAATATCTTAAGATATTCTAAAGTTGGAGCTACAATAATATGCAAACACAATAATGAAAGAGTAGTGTTGCATCAACTTCAGAAAATGTAAGAAGAACTCATAGCCATCTTATTAATGTTATAGAAGTAGAATGTGTACAAGATCTTGAGGAAATGATCACTCAAGCTTAGGAAAACCAACCTCATAGGAACATGTACAAGAAATATGAAATACACTGCTACATATGCAATGTCAAGGCTATGACTGCGCAGTTTATAAAAGCCACTGCTACATAATGAGTGTCAATACATATATTTAGAAATGTATGGCTCAAATAAGGTGGGGATCAAAGCTCTAAACCCCTAAAAAACAATTTCAAGTCAATCCTAGAAGGATTGGTTGAAATATACACAATGGAAAAAATACTGTAGTTGCAGTCTCAAAAACTTAATAGTAGCTGCAACTCAAGAAATGGATGAAGATAACTAAAGATGTTGCATATGATGAATGGATCTCTTAGGTGAAAGGTTGATCCAATCCTTGAAGATCTCACCCTCCAAAATAGTGGTGCAAATACCCACTACAAATATACTTAGAAATAATGCAGTCAAGGTGATGGACTACGATGTAGGAGATGGGAAGTGCTTGGTCTCTGTAATATTCCCAATTAGCCCAAGCTAATGGGAATATTCAATTTTTCTTTGTCTTATTTTGATTTTCATATTGATGAATAAATTGTGAAGAGGGACATGTAAAACTCCTAAAAACATCAAAATAAATCAATGCCTATGTAAACAGAGACATATCTAGGCCATGTAAATAAACTCTTGTAGGTCTGAATGGGTTTGAATCATGAGACTGGGTCAACTTTGACCAAGTCAACAGCGCAGTCTAGATGCAATGAACCTCATGGATAGACAACATAATTTTAGATGGAGGCTCCACATGTGAAAGGAGCTAACTCATTGAGGTGGTTTAGGGTTTGGCAAGGCTTTCATATTATAAAAGGAGGAGGACAACCAAAAAATGTTGTTGAGGATATTATTTTTTGATTGTATTGTCTGTTTATACACTCCTCTTTGGGTTTTCCCGTTTAGGATTCCCACCTCCTTCCTTGAGAAGCTCTTGGAGGAGTCTTGTTTGTCTAGTCCACTATCCGGCATTTGGCCAAGACACATCTTGCATTTATAGCGTAGTCCTGCTTAGGATTGGGTTGTCCATGTGATTTGTAGCAAGTGGAACACTAGATCTATTCAGATCTAGCTTGTACTGGTGCCTCTTCTTAGTGAGTGTGTCTATTAACCTCCTAGAAGAGTGCACTAGTGGGTTGAGCTTCAGATCCATACATTGGCAGTAGGCCAAAGTTTTCTTAGGGCCTACAACGCAGTCCCTCTTCCATGACTGCGTTATTTGCAAGAGAAGAGTTGCAAGGTGACTTGGCATCATTTTAGAGGAGAGATATCTAGTGATTGGATCCTTCCTTTCACTGTTGTGATCCATGGATTGGCCAACCAATCCATGTTAGTTCAGATCTGATCTACTGCATATGTTATGATTCAGAATTTTCTGAATACTTCAGCGGATCTATGACTTAGATCTCAGATCTACTCACTGTTGCTCATGTTTTGCTGAGATCCCCAAGGGGAGTGTATAAAGGAGTCTATCTTGTACACTCATCTGAAATAGGCCTATCATTTTATGTACAGATCTACTCTAGATCTGAGTTGTAATCTACTGCATGCTTCAGCAATGAAAATAACGCTGTCGGGGTTATTCTACCATTCCATGTTGTTGAGGCAACTCATTTTGAAGCTTTTGTCTTGTACAATATTTCCCTTTTATGTTATACACTGTATAAGATGCATTGTAGATCTAATTTACTGATGTATAGCTGAAATGAACCTCCATGTTGGTATCACACTTGTAAATTGATAAACTGCATTATTCCTTACGCAGTCCTTGCATATAGCTGCAACCCCTCTCTTTGGGTGTTTTTCAGCTAGACTAGGTTGTGGGAGATCTGTTTAACCCACCTATTTTGATTTTTTTTTCTCTCTTTTGGATTTAGATCTAAGATTAGTTGATCTAAGGGATCCAGGAGCTGCAAACTCATTTCAGTGTGCTGAATTCTCAGAAGTGCATTATTTCAACAGGTGTTACACAACATTTTTTCATCGTCCCTTCAATCCCTTGTCCTGTACATTGGAGGACTATTCCCATGACCTGTGAATGGTAAAATTTCCTGAAACCACCTTCATGGAATCTTCTGACATAAGGAAAAACATTCTCCTTAAGAAAATTCCCTCTGAAAAAACCCTAAAAATAGATGTTTTAGCCTTGACGTGACTAGCCAGTTCATCGCTCGTGCCAATGGGGGAAATCCACACAAGAGGGCGCGCCAACTGGTGCTTTGTACCTGTATGTCACTCGTGCCAAGCTTATTAAGGGATTTTAAAAAAAAATAAATGGTGGAAGTTTGATTCTAACAAACTCCAGAATGAATCATCAAAAGAAGTTGAGTGGTTTGGCTTCGGATCTCCGTGTATAGGAAGTGGTTTTCCACCTATCATGGAACCTTCCTAAGAGATAGGGCCTATCCCATGATTGTAGGGATCCAAACTTCCTTTCCTCCATCTATAAAAGCTTTCCCTTTCCATTAGAAAGCTAGCTAAACTTGTAGGAAGGAAACTATAGTTGGGCAACTATTGAGAGCTAAGCCGAAGAGAATCCCATAAGAGAGAGAGCTTCGTCCAGATTCCTTACAGGCTTTGTTGATACACGCTCCGCTGCAAGCCCCACTGAAGGAAGATCATAGCGTCAGATCATTTGGCTGTAATCTCCCTTTTGTCATTTATAATATAAGCGACTCTAATTTTGGTTCCATTCATGTGTTCATTTCTTTATGTAATGCAATGAATTATATCCTCTCTGACTGATATATAGTTACATGCTTTATATTTTACACTATATGTCGTTGTTTCCCTGCATGTGTACAAGTGTTCAGACGTGTTCAACGAAAGGAAACATCATCTTTTCTCCAATGACAACTGCGTGGGATTTGAGGTAGGCTACTCATCGCGATCTTTGTATTTTTGTATCTAGAAACCAACGTCATTGCATGACTTGATTGTTGCTAAACCCGATCTGGGCTAGTGGGATCACCTCTATCCGTAGAGGGGATTTACCTTCTCAACAGCATGTTTCCTATGCAATCCCAATTTTGGGATACTACATTGGTATCATAGCATCTTTCTTGGTATAGCCTGTGCATTCTTGGAGCCAATATGCCTTCAAAATAATGAGAGCCTCTCACTGACAGAGAGTAGAGATATCATAGAAGAAGACAGAAGAAAAATGATTACACCAAAGACAAAGCAAGCAAGGATGAAACCCCTTTGTATGGAAGAATAAAAGAAGTAGAGTTCTCTAACGTTCTTTCTCAAGATTTGCACGAGCTGAAAGGATGAATCAGGGGAGTGAGGAATGAAAAAAAAGCATACCTTCCGAAAGGGTTTTCACATGAAGAAAGCCCCACTACTTCATATGATGTGTGTGAGCATTCAACCACACAATCTGTTCCACAACGTGGTAGCATGCCTACTTTCTTGTCAAAGGAAGGAGGAAGAGGAGAAACACCAAAGGAGGGATCTCTCGGTGAATATCTCCAAGAATATGAATCTCAAATAGAGAGGGTCAAAGAGCATCTCAGTTTCCCAGATTTTTCTCAACTCAAAGAAGAGAGATCCTGCAGCTACAGTAGGAGGGAAGGGTGCATGAAACACACTTTGGGTAGATTCCCTCTACCTACATTTGATGGATCACCTAAAGACTCAACCAAGTCTTGGGTAAAGAAGCTTGACACATACTTTCAGCGGCATTAAGTATCAGAAGAGGATGCCTTGAGAGTAGCAGCGCTGCATCTCCAATGGAAGGCTTATGCTTGGTTGTTGTTTGAGTCTTCTTCCTTGAAAGGGAGGAACGTCTCTTCTTATGCAAGATTCACTAGAAGACTAGTGGCAAGATTTGATGAGAGACATTTTGAGACTTCTTGGGGGGTGCAGATCAAACCCAAGAAATATGAATCTCTGCATAAGTTGGAAGATTCCATGGAGCCAGCTCCAGTCCTAAACATTGTTGAAGGGGTTGAAAATTTGATGCACTTGTTACCAGAGGCAAGGGCCCCAATTCAGCAAGATCTCTTTTCTCAAAGAGAAGACTTGACGATTCCTTCCTCACTAAGAGATCAAGACAAAGGATTTCTTGATGATGAAGCATTCTTCACTGAAGAGGAGAAGGGAAAGAGAGAGCAAATAAGATCCTCCAGTGCTGTGCAAGCAGGAGGGGATCTATTTTCATTTGGAGATGGAGATGAATCAATGGCTTCCATTAGAGGGATTCTTGCACCTTTGCAAGGAATTCCAGAGATTCTTCCATATGGAGGACATGAGCAGCATGTGTCTTTGCTAAAATACAATGAGACAGAACAAAGGAGGGGTCACACAGCTGATCCACTATCAAAAGATGGGGCAAGGACTCCAATCAGAGGCACTATTACATCATTAAGAGGGGTCTCCAAGTTTTATGGTACTTCCACATAGCAATCAGAGATGGATTTGCGCAATGGAAGTAGTCATGATATTTTCCCATCTGTTGTTCACATGGGAATGAGCCATGAGAAATCATTATCCTATGGTATACCATCTGGGAGACCACCTGAGTCGTATTTGATGAAATATATTTGATACATTGGTGCTCCTTTAATATATCCAAGGGAGGAGGGAGCATTAGAAGACCATGCTACAGCGCTTAGAGTGTGGGGGAGGTACAGAGAAAGGGAAATTAGTTTTCTTTTCACATCATTATCCATTCTCACCTCTCAAATTGCGTTGAGAAGATATGCTGCAAGAAGAAAGAATGACACCGTCATGAAGCATGGGAGGCAAGACTTGGATCAAAAGAAAAACCTGCTTGAAGGAAACTCTTCCATAGATGAAGATAGATGGTGGTCTCACATGCATTCACTGGCAAGGAAAAAGAGGTCTTGGAGAAATGATAACCTCCCATGGGAGACTAACTTCCAAGAGGTTCCCTCTTCTCTTGATCATGTTCATAAGCAAGGAAGGACTGGCAACCTTCCACCTTGTATCTTTGGCATGGGAAATTTCAAGGAGGAGAACAACAACATGACAGATACTTCAGATGACACACTATCAACAATGTCATTGTTGGGCATCCCTATTGGAAATCCCAACTGCTGGTGGAATATTCCAAGTATCTTCATACTTGCATGATCCTAGATGACTGGTTGCATGAAGGGAGCTATTCAATCCTTTATGGATTCATCTATAATCGTAGTATAATATTCTTGTCTAGAGCCTCCAAGCTCAAGGGGAAGCTTCTACATAGGGCTTATGAAAAGTTCCATCTTAGCCACACTTATTCTATGAAGCTCAACAATATCATATTGAGGAGCTATTACTGGGAGGGCTTTAAAAGGGAACTATATCAGCATTGTCAGAGATGCATGGATTCTGTGGAGTTGATGCAGCAAAATGGCTCTAAGGGAGAGTTAAATCAGCCCTCTCTTCCTTTCCTTGAAGGAGAGAGTAGATCTATGCACCACTCCATTGATGGGAGGAGAATTGTTGGTGGAGAGCATGCTCTTAGTACATGTATTTTATATGCTGACTTCATGCATTATTATACCATGTTTTTGTATGCCATGACTCCAAGAAGGAGTGTTATATCTTATCAATCTCATGGTAAATATGGGGTCACAAAAATTTTTGTACTTGGCCACTCCCTTGGTGGACAAAGGGAGATCCTGTTTCATGATGGGTGCTTTCCTAAGGCACCAAACATATCTGACACATTCAGCTATAGTGAGATGGCATGGGCTACAAGCAAGTGGTGGGAAAACCACTTACCACATCTTGATCTGAGGCAGGCAGGAGATGCCCTATGCTGGTACCATATATGGGTGTTACAGGTCAAAATACCTCCTCATCAGCTTAGAGGGGAAGACAAATATGGAAGAAGTACAAAGACCTAAATTAAACCTATTTCTGACAGAGTAACGCATATATAGAACAAAACAAGAGCGTTATAACACAGGAAAGCAATATATTGGCCGCATTAGTGGCTAGGGCAACGCTCTGTTTACACTTGAGAGACACGTTACCTGTGTTTTAAGTTTGAATTGGGAAAAGAGCGTGGAGAAAGATTTGAATCTCCGACTTTCCCTCACAAAGGAGTCAGTTCACAAATGAAACTACAGAAGCACCAGTTCATTATCGGTCATTGCCATGGAAGACTGAACTCTAAGAGAGGCAAAAGCATGGAGATCAAGGAAAAATCTAAGCCTTTTCCATTCCAAACTAGTGGAAAGAGAAGGGCAATAATGGCCTTCTCCCTCTCCTATAAGAAGGAGCTGAAGGCTCTTAATTGAAGGTCGAAGGATTGCTCAAGGTTCTTGCATACTTGTGGAATAGAGAATAGTGTGACATTGTGAAGGCCAAGAGTCAAAGAGACTCCTAGGGAGCTTGTTGACTTGTACTTCTTCACTAGAGAGAGAAGAGAGATTGGGAGACTGAGGAGGGCTTGGTACAACCAATGGTTGTAATCCTCCTTCTTTCAAAATCAATAGAACTATGTTCGTTTTTTCCATTCAATGCTTAATGTTATCATTGTTGTTTCAATATTTACTTAGTATGATATGAATGGCTCAGATGTGTATAATCTAGATGTTTGTAGTATATTGATTTAATTGATAGGATACTTGTTATATTAGAAATTACACGGGTGCTTTGACTGATTGCAGGTCTCAGATTTGGAGCCGGTGAAGAAGGACTCTTACTTTGCTGCATAACACTCTCCAAGGGATTCCAAGACCGTCAAAGAGGTAATTCTCTATTGTATTCCTTCAAGTTATTTCAAGCTAATATGAACATACTCATGCCATCTTTGTGAACAACATAGCTAATCTTACTGTCTGCCTCGGGCACCGAAAAGCCCTGAGAGGGATATACGAAAACCAACCACCCAAGCAGTTTACCCTATAGTAGAATTGGCGACTCCACTGGGGAGTTTCCCCATAGTTTCCGGACTATTTTTCCCTTCATTTCTTCCCTCCTCTGTTCAGTATCCTTCCGACCATTTTTTGATGCCCAGTAGAAATACCAAACGCTTGCAGAGTTCAATCCTGTTCCTGTCTGGCCAACTGAAGAGCTTTTCCCTGGTTAACGCGACCTATGGAGTTCATCCAGTGCGTTATAACGTAGTCTAGGCTTAAATACAGTGCGTTATAACGCTGTATTTTCTCACAGACAGAGCGTTACTCAGCCAAAAACCCTGCTGTTCACTACTGTGATTGTGTTTTAGCTGTAGAGTTTTTTGGCCACCAGTACCTTTCACAGACTGAATCCCCGTGCTTGTCTGCTCAAGATGGCATTGATTATTTGTTTCTCTTATTTAGTTAGTGTGCAAAACATTTACTTTGTAAAAGAATTTTTTATTTTTTATTTTTTTGCATTTAGCTGAGTTTATTCTGAAAGTTTAGTTCACAGACTGTTAAAAGAGGTAGATAGAATTCTGAATCTTGAAAGTTGAGCTATGTTATTTACATGTTGGTGCATGGATGATTGATAAAGAAACCTCTCCTTGTAGAAACACTCTTCATTGAAGTTAATATTTAGAGCATGTTTTGCATGGTTTATTGAGTCAGAGTCTCACTATACTTCATACATCCATTCCCCCTCCGCAAGACTAATAACAAAGTACACTAAAAACAAAGTGATAATAAAATCAATCTAATAAATCTTTTTTGAGCTCACACAAACAGTAGTTCAGGCTAGGATCTTGGGTTAGGAAAGTGAGAAAACTACCCAAGATCTCCAAACTTGAAAACTAAAGTCATTAACGAGTGAAATCCTGTTGCACTCACATTATTGGGACCATTCCTTTACCAGAGCTCAGCGCGAGACAACACTTGGGTGCACTAGAAGGTAGCCCACCTTTGACTGCATCCTGTGGGTGTGTTATATATTGGGGTTCCCTTCGGGGATGTCGAAACTAGATCGAGGATCTAGGTATTCTGCCCATATAGCACATTGTCCTTGACCGTGGACCCCCCTGATGATGTCTGTGATTTGAGGTATCCTTAGTGGCCATAATTTTAGGGACTTACACAAGGTGATTGGGACGGGCTGTCGTGGTACCTGAAACAGACGGACCCACTCTGTCTTTGGTCTTTAGGAGGGTACTCGTCTTCACGAGAGTGCTTACACCTATCGTCTGAGGTTTGGGCGAAGCTCTAGAGTGACCGTAACTGTACTTTCGACCAACCCTCTCTGTATGCTATTGTGATACTGGATTTCATCACCAGTGAACGGTAGTACTCAGACCGGGCACCCTATTATGGCTGCTTACTGATTGATTTTAGAGAGTCTTTTCTTTTTAGTAGTTGTGTGGATATCGTCATTTGAGACTTCATAATACATCACATTTTAAAATTTGTTAAAATTAAACCGGTCACCGTGGCATCCCCTGACCCACGCCGTCTATCTCGACGACAGAAAGGTCTACCTCCTCTCACCCTAGAGGAAATATTGAACCTTGGCGAACCCGTGCCTTCTACAGAAGAGCAGTCTCCTCTGACTAATCTAGATTATCACATAGACCCTTATCAGCCGAAACTCCCAGAGGACCCTTTCACTGAAGGTGTTGTACCTAACTACAATCCTCCGCTCACTGATCCGTTAGGACTTGTGATAGTCCAGATTCCACCACGCCCAGATATTTCTGCGGCCACACCAACATTTATTTCACCACCGGCATCCACAGGGACGATGCCAATGGCAACCATCCTTGGTTCGCCACCATCCTCCCTGCCAGTGGTCAGTTCCATGCCATTAATGGGTAACCCCAATAGTCAACATATGCCTACCCCCAACCCTATGGTCAACACAACTTTCAGTAGTTTACCGAACCCTTCGGCATCTACTCCTACCGTGACCACGTTGGGGACCACCGTAGCTCCTCCCACGAGCACGACTACTTCGGTGCCCTTTAACAACCCTTTCGGTTGGAACCCTCTGTTGAGTTCAAACCCCATGGCCACTATACCAGGGGGCAATGTTATCAGTACACAGGTAGCAGGGAATATTTATCTTCCTATGAAATCCTTAGGACAAATGGGACAACCCATTGTAAATACTATCCCCTTAAGTGGTTCAAACATAGGTGTAGGATCTATACCGTTGCCAAATTATGCAAATACTAGTATACCTCCGGGAAACTCTATTGCATCCATTTGGACTAACCAACCCCAATCTCCGTCTGGAGTGGGAGGGCACTTTTACGCTGGGGGCAACCAACCATTTGCCCCTCAATACACTATGCCCTATGGACAAAAACCGTATGTTCCTACTCCTCCACCTATGGGAGGTTTTTATCAAAGTCACACTTACCCTTCTGGTAACACATGGATGGGAGGACCCTATGGTCCAAATAGTCAGCCCATACTGCCTTGGTTAGACTCGGGGGAAAATCCAAAATTGCCATTCTTGGCAGCTTTGGACATACCCGACATCCATAAGCTGACGAACAATCCCATCAACCATAACTCGCTTTGGCCTCCAATACCGCATAAGATTCCTTCCGATATCCCGAAGTTCGACGGGAAACATGGGGATGACCCAACCACACACATCACTACCTTCCATTTATGGTCCATATCCAAATCCATGGTCGATGATAGTGTCCGACTCCGACTGTTTTCCCACACCCTTATAGGCAATGCCACCAAGTGGTACATTGAATTACCACGTGCCGCCATCAATACGTTTGGTGCTTTAGCGACGGAGTTCTTAAAGAACTTCCAACTACCAATTAGAGTGGAAACCGGAACAGAATTGTTAACATCGCTATGCCAAGACACTGCCACCCACATCTCCGACCATATTCATGAATGGAGACGTAGGAGGAGGCTAGTCAAAGCGCCAATACCGGACCATCTCTTGGCCAATCAGTTTTGCAAGTCTCTTTTACCCCACATCTCTAAAGACATTGGCCTTTCTGGTGCAGTAACAGAAGATCAATGTATTCGTCGTGCCCAACACTTAGATTTAATCTATTCACAATCCAGCACGCTTTACGATCTACTCCCCCATGCCCTTGGTAACCCAAATCCTCCGGCTACTCAGAAAACCGGAGCTCATGCCGATGGTCTCGTTGGCACGATCTCTGGTGTAGCCACCAATCAGTCTCGGGGGCAAACCTCCCAGCCATCCTCGGCTGCCACCGCCCCCCACCAAACGACTCCTCTCCCTTCCGCTGAGGTAAATTCGGTGCAAACCTCACAGAAACCTAGCGGAAAAAATAAGAAGAATAAGAAGAAAACATCTTATTCGGAAGAGCAGTCTGATAATCAGAATAACGCTAATCAGAAAAATGCTGCTAGAAATGACAAAGGAAAGGATAAACCCATGAAATTTCCTTGTAAAATCTGTGCGGAGGACCACTTGACATACAAATGTCCTCGGTTGCAGGAATGCACCGATTTTATTTCTAACAAGGATTCTGGGAGAACACCTGCCGTTCTTCACAATCCCTTCCCCAATCAACAGCAGCAACATCAACATATGGTTGACAACCCGCCACAACCCCATCAACGGGGCAATGGTGGTTCGTATCCTTCTGGCGAAGGACCATCTGCCATTTATGGCATCGAGATTATTGACCTTCAAACTCGCTCCAAGCTTTATGGAACTCCTACCATAGATGCTCAGGAACCGGGAACTAGTTCCAATCCGCCGCCGCCCAACTACTTACATATCGAAAGGCCTACTGTTGAACCTGTAATTCGTCCCCCCAAAGGGACACTTCAATGCACGACTCATAATACCTCTGCACGTGCAGCCCAAAACTACAATATTGTAGAATATTTGGCGCAGGCACCGTCAGCTATGTTTGCACTTGAAGTATTACAAACCTGTCCAGCACAAAGGAAAGCCTTGCTTTCGTCCATTGGTGGAATAGATCCCCAGGATTCCATGCTAGCAGTCTTTGATATGGAAAAGGCCAAACCTCGCCTCTCACATCAACTCACATTCCAGGTGCAAGTTGTGTCGAAAGGGAGACCCATCCATCGCACTATCATAGACGAAGGTGCTTCGACCTGCGTTATGTCACAAGCTTGCTGGCTGAATTTAGGTTCTCCTACTCTAACCCTGCCATCGAATTCCCTCAAAGCTTTCGATGGCCACACTTTCCTACCAAAAGGATACCTTGCTAGCTTTCCCATCACTCTGAGTGGGAAAACGGTAAATGTGGACATTGAAGTCGTAGAGCGTCATCTCGACTATAATCTATTTCTCAGTCGCAGTTGGTCTTATGTTATGACCGCCATCGTGTCTTCAGTCTTCCGACTCATCCTATTTCCATTGGATGGGAAAATAGTCACGGTCGACCAGCTATCCTTCTGCACCCCTGATTATTCCACTTTACCAAGTAGCTCTGTACCCCTAATAGGAGGTGTCCCTGACTCTTACGTCAATATCAGTACCGGTCTTCTGAAGGCATCTTCCCTACTGGGTTGTTTTCCTCTACCGCTGCCGCAGATCCCAAACACGGTTGCAATGATATCCACCTCTTCGGATGGCTCTATCGACCCATGGATCATCCCGGCACCTTCAGATATTGATTCCTATGGAGATCAGATGCCACTTTCGCCGGTTGAGTTGGCTTACCAAGCCATCCAAACCGCATCTGAACCCTCCACTGATATGGTTTCGACCACAGGTACAACCCTCTCTCCCATAACAGTTCTCTCTAAGGATATCCTCAATGAAGTCTGGCCTACAGACGAAGCTATTCAAGAGATCATGTCATTAGAAGAACGACCTTGGGGAGAGTTCCACCATCGTGCTTCGACGATTGATTCGGAGGCAATAAAAAATGAAATCCCGTCTTTTGACCATCCTGAGATCGTTCCCTCCTCTGATACGACTGTCCACACTATCGATTCAGAAGGGAACATGGGTAATCTTTCCAAGACACTTCTCATTGATATCTTGGTCAAGACAGGTATCATGGAAAATATTCCGTGTTGCTTTTCAAATATCACACCTTTCCAACTTTTTTTCGGCCTGGAGGCAGTACTTCCAATCGAGTGCGAAATCCCATCACTCAAACTTGCCATTGAACTCCTGCCTGGCACCACCGCCACAGAAGAGCGCTTGCTCTCGCTCGATCATTTAGATGAAACTCGTCGAGATGCTACATTAGCACTCGAAGCTCACCAGCGCCGAGTTAAAGCTCAATACAACAAATCTGTCAAGCCTCGTTCTTTCCAAGAGGGCGATCTTGTTCTACTTTATGATCAAAAACACGATCGCTTGGGGGCAGGAACACTCCAACCATTGTGGCTCGGTCCTTACATCGTTACAAAATCCCTCTCAAAAGGAGCTTACGAACTACAGGACTGTAATGGAATTCCACTCAAGGAGCCCTGCAACGGGCTCTATCTGAAGAAGTATTTTGCCTAGTTTCGCACTAGGCATATTCTTTGTAATTTTATGTATATAAGTTTTGCCTATTTTTATTTTGATGCTTCTGGATTATTTTGTTTGGTTTAAGGTGTTTTTCTCATGTAATATTTTTCTTTCGCACATATGTCATCACATTTGTTATCATACGTCAGGTATGCAGACGGGGCTAGTCGTCACACTAGACACATTGCTTCAGCTGCTTGGGTTCTCTATACTCCTGAGTCAAACCTTCTTGGTTCTGGGGGGATCTTCCTGGGTAACGCCACCAACAATGTTGTCGAGTACATGTCAGTGATCCAGCTCCTCACGTAAGCGGCATCTCGTGAAATCTCCAATTTAGTGGTCAAGTTAGATTCCCAGCTCATCATTATGCAGTTAAACAATCATTACCGTGTCCGCCACCCTGAGTTGTTACGTTATTTTTTACGAGTGTGAATTTTAGAACGTCAATTTCAAACAATCACATTTGAACACGTTCCTAGAGAATTTAATGCATTAGCCGATTCTTTGGCAAATTATGTGTTAGATTGGCATTTGTCACATTTATTGTAAAAGATTTACTCATGAGTACGTATATTTTTATCCCATCAAAAAATGCATAAAAATTTAAAAAACACAAAATCACCAAAAATATATATATATATATATACATATGTCATGTCCAGTACACAGAAAACATCAAAAAGAAAAAATCTCCCAAAACTTGGGGTGTTTTACAAAATTTGGCTACACTAAGCCATGCTCTGACACTAATACATCTACTCCACCAGCTAAGCCTGATGCTCATAATAGCATACAACTGCTCTAGCTATCCTCCTCATAGGAACCAGGTATCTCTCCGGCACACCCATAGTATGCCACTGCAGACGAACTGGAACCTCCCGCATAGGAAGCGGCGGTATACCCATGCTCAGACCCTCCAAATTCCTGGAGAGTTCATGTAAAATTTGGGTATCATCGTCGTCGCCGGCTTCCACATCCTCTACAGGTGCGCCAGCCCCGGGTAGCTGCAATCCTCGCCGTGCATAGCGAGGGGCCCCAGCTGGATGGACAGGTGCCACATCTGTGTCAAGAAAGCAAAAGTTTCATGTCAAAACTAAATTTTCACTCGTTTTTAACAAAAAAAAAAAAAAAAATTTACATAAACATTCAAAAGCTAAAAAACAAAAAACTTCTTTGAAAAGCACTGATCATTTTTTCTTACCATCGGGCCCCCACTGGGTGCCAGGGGGCAAGACTAACTCGGGATCGCCTGTGAAGTTCATCCCCGCATAGGGATAATCCTCAATCATGATAATCTGAGAGTCCAGCCAATCAAAAAATCCCTCATCAAAACAGTGACGGACGGGACCCTCTCCAGTCCGTGGAAGCAAAGTGGCCCACCGAGCCTGCCTCGGCTCGCGTGGACCCAATGGCGCTGTAGGGATCCTAGGCCTCATCAGTGGTATCCGCTCTAGTATGAAAGAAACAATCAGTGTTCCGTACCCAAACTCTCTTTGAGTACGGGTCTTGCATGCAGTAAGCTCTGCTCGGACCGGACGGACCACACCATCACACCAGTAGAAAACCTGAGGCTGCATACAATCCAAGGCTAGAAGCATCTGAGACTTGGTCGCCACATGCTGACTCTTGGCACCTGCCAAGCGAACAATCATCCATAGAATAGATCGCAAGGATCTCAAAGTCACCTGCGCAATAGGTATCCGGTTACTCACAGCCTAGGTGCCACGTATGCAGTGCGCATGGATAAAATCAGTAGTGGAACGAGGGTCAGCTTTAGACCCCATCAAATTGGGCCTCGCCCCACGACATGACAAGCCGGTCAAAAAGTAAACATCATCTTTTTCGATGGCAAGCTCGTTGCCACCAATCCAAAAGACATGATGTTGTTCGTCCCACTGCTGGATCAGCCACCTCAGGAGGTCCTCTTGACCCTTCATCAGTTCTAAACGGGCATACTTAAGCAATCCGCACCTCCAGAGAGCCATTAAACTTGCTGCATCCGTCACCATCCCTCATTCTTCCCGCTCATGCTCTCTCTCTCGCCAGATACTCATGATTAACAACGGAACACCTGCAAATGCAACATTTCCAACCGATTAAAATTTGCCTGGACCACTTCAGAAATGGAAAAATTGAATTGTTAGAAAGCATGTTGCGCCTAACGCGGGCACTAATACAAAACAGAGCGTTCTAACGCGTACTTCCCCCACGGGTTATGCGTTTAACGCGGCTGTTGTACTCCTGACCCGCGTTAGGCGCAAATATTTTTCTAGGGCCTCAAAATTTCCTAATTTTGAACCAGCAAAAACTAAAAAATTGGCAATTAAATGATAACAGGAGGTTCTATCTCTTACCTAGATCTCGCGGAATAGAAGACTGTTGCTCGAATTGACCGTAATCGTCAGCTGAAATTTCCACCTCTTTTCCACTCCAGAGCTTCTTCACAGCACTCAAAACAGTGAAAATGAATGTCTTCTGACCTTCTTATAGCAAATTCTGGGGCATGACTCTCTTTAGTCAGTCAGCAAAGTCGTGATTCCTAGCTGTACACATGTCGCAACTTTCAAGATTTGGTACTGATGATTCTAATAAGGGATCAAGATTTATGTGCAGACATACTCATGTTTTATCGAGCATTATTTTTTGGTCTTTTCTTGCTCGTTAATCCGAAAAACCTCGAGTTCTCTTCTTCGGGCTCGCTAAACTTATACGAAGTCAGCATCGAGCGTTCTTTTTTTTTTTGGTCTTTTCTTGCTCGTTAATCCGAAAAACCTAGAGTTTTCTTCTTCAGACTCATTTAAACTATGGAGAAGTACTGAGCATTCTTTTTAGTAATCTTTTTCTCGCTCATAAAACTGAAAAAATCCCGAGTCACCTTTGTCAGACTCGTTAAAATATTGAGACAGAGAACAAGGAGCCATTCTTTTCCTCTTTTTCAAAGCTCTTTAAACAGAAAAAGTAAATCGATTTTTCTCCGCGTGACTCATTAAAAATTCACGGAGGTACCGAGTTTTCTTTGTTGGACTCGTTAAAACTTCACAAAGAATATTGAGTTTACTTCGTCTCCTCGTACTCATAAAAAAATGAGTAGATGTCCATTGAACATAGATTTCTCACTTTTCCGGATTCGATGGACTAACTTACGGAAAATGAACTGTTTCGGGCTTACTATTACCCCTTTTCCATGCCCGGTTATCAAGACATGACAAAGGTACCCCAATGGAGTCGTCTTTTACGACATTTTACAGACTCTCTAAACATGAAAAATTCATCGAGTTTACTCGTTTGGACTCGTTAAACCTAATCAGAAAGGACATGGAGTTGTCTTTTATGACATTTTTCAGACCCCCTAAACATGAAAAATTCACCGAGTTTGCTCATCTGGACTCGTTAAAACTAATCAGATGGGGCACAAAGTTGACTTTCTTGACATTTTTCAGACTCTCTAAACATGAAAAATTCACCGAGTTTACTCGTCTGGACTCGTTAAAATTAATCAGACGGGGAAAAATTTGGACAAAATGGATACTACCTCTGTTACATTTTCAAAAAGGTCGATTTGGCAGCAAAATTCTTGAACATGGCACTTCCCAGAAAACTCTTTCGCAGTTAGCCGAACCCTACCATCTATGAGTATTAGCCTTCATTTCCCAGTGTCCCTGCACCGGTAAAATCCTAACACACTCTTTGGTGTTCAACATGCTTCAGCTGCCTAGTACCCTGCTAGAGTGCCTTCTATTGTTCAAGCAGATCTCGTTATCTACTGCTCCTGTTATCAACCAAACCGTTCATTATGCCAGAAATTATTTGTCGTCTGACGTTCCCATTTAATCTTCCTTATCTCAAATCATAAACAAAATCAGTTGGTTTCCGTTTCGTGTTGACTGATGTAGGACGCCTCAGTGCCTACCTTTCAACAGATCACTTCCTATCGACTTCAACATCTTATCTAGGAAGTTGATCCAAAAACCCATCAGTACCCGGATACTTGCAGACATCAGTGGCAGGTAGTCTTGTGTTTGATCAAGGGTCTTCATCATTGGCTCTTGGTCGAATGATTCTACGAGTGTTCGACTTCAACTCCTTTTATTCACACTCGCTAGATTGTACCGGGCATCTTAGGGACCATCATCATTATCGGTGGCCACCTTCACGTCTGTTAACAGTTTTCATTATTGACTGGTAATCAGACGATTTCTCACATGTTCGATGACAACTCCCTCATTCACATGTTGAGAAATATGCAGTTTAAGTGAATCGGCGGTCAAGACCTTGGGGAAAAAGGCTACACCATTAAAGTTGTGTTCCCTTCCCCAAGCTACGATATTGTTTATGGAGACAGCTTCTTCAGCCTGATCCTGTTATGACAGACACTTCCACATTGTGCCTATTGGTGGACAGATTCTTCATATCTCTATTCTAGAGAAATCATGTTGTTTAAAGCTACTGAGCATGGACATGCCTGACTCTAGGCAAATACTATATTTTCTGACATATGTTGTTGTTTCAGGTTTTCCTCAGTCTTTCAATCTCTCTCTATCTCTACAAATTATAAAGTATTTCGGCCATCTTCTTCATCTCTGACCTCACACTTTAGGGGGCATCTGTTACAGGTCAAAATACCTCCTCATCAGCTCAGAGGGGAAGACAAATATGGAAGAAGTACAAAGACCTAAATTAAACCTATTTCTGACAGGGTAATGCATATATAGAACAGAACAAGAGCGTTATAACGCAGGCAAGCAATATATTGGCCACGTTAGTGGCTAGGGAAATGCTCTTTTTACACTGGAGGGATGCGTTACACGTGTTTTAAGTTTGAATTGGGAAAAGAGCGCGGAGAAAGATTTGAATCTCCGAATTTCCCTCACAAAGGAGTCAGTTCACAAAGGAAACTGCAAAAGCACCAGTTCATTATTGGTCATTGCCATGGAAGACTGAACTCCAAGAGAGGCAAAAGCATGGAGATCAAGGAAACATCTAAGCCTTTTCCATTCCAAACTAGTGGAAAGAGAAGGGCAACAATGGCCTTCTCCCTCTCCTATAGGAAGGATTGCTCAAAGGTCAAAGGATTGCTCAAGGTTCTTGTATACTTGAGGAATAGAGAATAGTGTGACATTGTGAAGGCCAAGAGTCAAAGAGGCTCCTAGAGAGCTTGTTGGCTTGGACTTCTTCACTAGAGAGAGAGGAGAGATTGGGAGACTGAGGAGGGCTTGGTACAACCGATGGTTGTAATCCTCCTTCTTTCAAAATCAATAGAACTGTGTTCGTTTTGTCCATTCAATGCTTAATGTTATTATTGTTGTTTCAATATTCACATAGTATGATATGAATGGCTCAGATGTGTATAATCTAGATGTTTGTAGTATATTGATTTAATTGATAGGATACTTGTTATATTAGAAATTACGCGGGTGCTTTGACTGATTGCAGGTCTCAGATTTGGAGCCGTCGAAGAAGGACTCTTACTTTGCTGCACAGCGCTCTCCAAGGGATTCCAAGACCGTCAAAGAGGTAATTCTCTATTGTATTCCTTCAAGTTATTTCAAGCTAATATGAACATACTCATGCCATATTTGTGAACAACATAGTTAATCTTACTGTCTGCCTCGGGCACCGGAAAGCCCTGAGAGGGATATACGAAAACCAACCACCCAAGCAGTTTACCCTATAGCAATGGGATTATGACCCACCTCCTCATGTTCCAATTTATGTTTATGTATTTGTAGTTTTTCTTCCATACATGGATGATGTACTTGTCCTATTTTTGGAATTGTATGGAGGGAGGATAGGAGGCATGTGTGTACCACATGGGATGGAGACTCTCTTTATTGCTTTGCTACATATTTCAAGGAGATTATGGGTTCAAACATGTTTGTTTCAGTGGCATTCTTGACACTTTGTGGGATAGATTATGTACATCCCATAATTATTTTGGAGAGACAACTCATGGGAGGATGGATTGGTGAACACTCAGCTTATGTAGAGAGCTGGATCCTTGATGGTTTCATCAATGGGGAAGGAGAAGTGTTGCAACACTTACCATTTCAGTTGCTTGAGGACAAGCAAAATTTTGGAGGGGGGGACTGTAATATTCCCAATTAGCCCAAGCTAATGGGGATATTAAATTTTGCTTTGTCTTATTTTGATTTTCATATTGATGAGTAAAATATGAAGGAGGACATGTAAAACTCCTAAAAAAATCAAAATAAATCAATGCCTATGTAAACAGAGACATATCTGGGCCATGTAAATAAACTCTTGTAGGTGTGAATGGGTTTGAATCATGAGATTGGGTTAACTTTAACCAAATCAACAACGCAGTCTAAATGCAAGGAACCTCATCGATAGATAGTGCAGTTTTAGATGGAGGCTCCACCTGTGAAAGGAGCTAACTCATTGATGTGGTTTAGGGTTTGGCAAGGCTTTAATTTTATAAAATAAGGAGGAGGATAATAGGAAAATTTTGTTGAGGATATTATTTTCTAAAGGTATTGTCTGTTTAGACACTCCTCTTTGGGTTTTCATGTTTAGGATTCCCACCTCCTTCCTTGAGCAGCTCTTGGAGGAGTATTTTTTTTCTAGTCCAATATTCGACATTTGTCCAAGCCATATATTGCATCTACAATGCAGTCCTACTTAGGATTGGGTTGTCCATGTGAGCTTCTGCAAGTGGAACACTAGATCTATTCAGATCTAGCTTGTATTGGTGCCTATTCTCAGTGAGTGTGTCTTTTAACCTCTTGGAAGAGTGCACTAGAGGGTTGACCTTCAGATCCATACATTGGAAGCAGACCAAATAATTCTCAGGGCCTATAGCACAATCCCTCTTCCATCACTACGTTATTTTCAAGCACAGAGTTGTAGGGTGACTTGGCATCATTTTAGAGGAGAGATCTACAGTGATTGGATCCTTCCTTTCACTGTGGTGATCCATGGATTGGCCAACCAATCCATGTTAGTTCAGATATGATCTGCTACATATGTTATGACTCAAAATTTTCTAAATACTTTTTCATATCTGTGACTTAGATCTCAGATCTACTCACTGTTGTTCATGTTTTGCTGAGATCCCCAAGGGGAGTGTATAGAGGAGTCTATCTTGTATACAGATCTAAAATAGACCTATCATTTTATGTACAGATCTTCTCTAGATCTGAGTTTTAATATACCACATAAATTAGCAATGAAATAACGTTTTCAAGCTTATTATGCCATTCCATGTTGTTGTAGCAGCTCATTTTAAGGCTTTTGTCTTGTACAATCTTTCCCTTTTCTGTTATACACTGTATAAGCTGCATTGTAGATCTAATTTACTGATGTATAGATGAAATATGGACCTCCATGTTGGTATCAAACATGTAAATTGATAAAATGCATTATTCCTGAAGCAGTCCTTGCATATAGCTGCATCCCCTCTCTTTGGAAGTTTTTCAACTAGACTAGGTTGTGGGAGATCTGTTTAACCCACCTAGTTTGATTTTTTTTTTCTCTCCTTTTGGAATTAGATCTAAGATGAGCTGGTATAAGGGATACATGAGCTGAAAACTCATTTCAGTGCACTGAATTCTCATGAGTGTGTTATTTCAGCATGCTTGTTCTGCAATCAAAATTTTGGGATACTATAGCCTGATGCCAAAGATGTGAAATCAGCTCCTAAATATTCCTCACTGACCTTCCAAAGGAATAGAAGCTCCATCCTCTGAAGGATAAGCTCTATAAGTGGTGTTGTGGGACCCTCCACTGCAACACCCTGCAACACAACGTTTCCTACTCGAGGAATAACGCTGTAGCTGAAGGAGGTGGCTTGGCCTTGAGCCTAAAATATGGAGAAATGAAGTACAATCCTTCAAGAGGCATCTCAATAAGGGATAAGGATTCCTAAATAGGAAATCATTGTGCTAAGAAGCACAGTAATCTCAGTTAAACAAATGAAGAGAGAAAATAGTCATGCAGACCAAAATCTATACTTAATAACATATCCTTCTATGGCTTCCTTGTCCCCCCTTCATACAAATGAAAGCCTTCTTTCCTTGGCCCCCACACATTAGGGTTTCATCCACCAAATTATATCTCCCCCATTCATACTATGTTGTCTTTCAAAGTGATCCACTCCCTCCATTGCAATGTTGTTGACTTGGTCAAACTTGACCTTTTCGTCATGCATTTTCCCATTTTCACACTTGAGGGTGAAAAATATAACTACTCTGATGATCCCTTTCACACTATGAGGGATTTTATTTCTACTCATCGACCTCCTTACCCATTTATTCAGCTCCTAGATGATATAAGAAAAATTAATGTTCCAATTAGCTTCATGCTAATTTTGGGAACATTACACCAAACCCCATTATTTTATTCTTTTGGTATGTGTACAAAGACCGCAAACGGTGCACTTTGTCCCCTCACCCTCACATTTCATCTTTTCTCCAATGGCAGCAGTCCCTGAACACCCTTGGTCGGAGTATTTCACCCCCACGTACAAACTATCATGACATTCATAGCATGTTTACACCCGCCCTGGAAATCCTACTGACTCCAAGGATTTTCCCCTTCATAAATAACAATGACTACCACCAAGCTGCTTAAGTATACTCTGACCTCGAGCCATTGAATCCCCATCACTAGTTTCAATCGCCTCTCGTCAACATTCCTATGTTAAACCCACCACATCTAGGTCCCCGATCCCCCATATCGACAACCCCTCGTTTGGTTGAGGCTTCCTTTTTGTCGAATTCAACACCTATATTCCAAAAAGGAAGTGATACCTTGGATCACCCCTCTCCATGCATAGGGGAATCCTTGGGTGGCACTGTGGGGGACATCATTATCCATAGATGTCATCGATCTTCCTGGAATTTGACTACGACAAAAGCTTTCATGTCAAGATTGTATCGTACCTTACAACCATTGCACTTTGATCAGATCCGTCGAAGACCCATTCCTCCATAAGCGTCTCTGTCAACAATTATTACACGAGAAGGTCCCAGCCAAAACTTATGCATACATTGCAAAACTATATGCCATACCAATTTTACACATATGGGTACCACATTCCACCTATCGTCAAAGAAAAAACACCAATGAGGTCATTAGCAGTCGTCGTCAACAACCGCCAACATCACTACCATCGTAGTGACACAGACATAAAATATATCTATCAATTTTGTTTATCTAGCCATAGCATCACGAACATGGGACATTCCCGCCTCGTTGAAATTTTGTATATGTATTGTAAATTGTATTTTCTTGCAGGGATCCCTTAGACATGGTCATTCTTGTAAACGATGCAAGGTGTTTTCAATCCCAAGTCTTCATGCAGGTCTCTCTATCTCTCTCTATGCATGATACAGAAAAGAAACTATAATGTATTTCAACTATATGGTCCTTCCTAGACCTAACACATTAGAGGGAAACTGTTAACAGTAGAAAATTGTACAACAGAAGATGACATTAAATAATTTCAAGCCAAAGGATTTACAGGGTTGGAAGAAATTACAGGATCCAGAAAGTATTTAAAAATATCAAAGGTTTGAGGAAAATAAAATTTGAACTACTCTTAAATATTGATTGCAAACATTATCCTTCGAGAATAGTGCCTTCTGCGTGCCTTTTGGCCTGATAAGCACACATTCCTGAGAGTGGTGAAATGTCACTATCCAGGACCACACAAAGAAAAGGACAAGTTACTCCTTACTTGAAGCCTCGTAAGGATAGCCACCAATGCCTCCTTAGACACTCTGTCAGCACACAATGGAATATTTGGAGCACACAAAGGAATCATACCTCTCCCTTGGGTCACCATCCACAATGTACCAAGGGAGGGAAGGAGGATTTGAAATCCCCTATATAAATCCACCATGAGATGAAGAATGGGTGATCACATTGTTATGCTATCCAGAATTTCCCAAGAAATAACAACAGTGTGTGACCCAGAGCTGAAGATAGAGGGGACTCACTTGTTGCCCACCCAACAAGTTCATTCCATGCAGTAGAGAGAGAGGGAGACTTCACCGAGGCAAGCTTGGGATAAACACATCCTTGCATCAGGACATAGAATGATTTTCTAGGGGCCCTTTGGCAAGAGGGTAAAGTATTTCTCTCCTTACTACCAGTGCTAAATAAGAGGGGCCTAGAGCCACCATTTTCATTATTGTGTCATTTGACTCATTCAGAGCTTTTGTTTATTTATGCTTAGTTTTAATTTAGTTTTTAGATTAAATTTGCATGTTTCTTTTTATATATAGTATTCTCATTTACTCCACTTTTTGTTGTCTGTTACCAATAGTTTAAAGGGGTAAATCATACCCCTTAAACTGGTGTGATTTCATACATATGTGCACCAAACACACCACAACATATGGGACGGGGGTGATTGGATGAAATAATTTTGATCAGCCAATATATGGTCAGGTGGAATGTGGAAGTCCCATCTCTTGTTGGTTTTTACAGTCATTAGCGAGAAGTTCATTACTTTGTTATTTGATGTATAATTGCATTGGTTATTATGTGGAATCTATCATTTTTGTATCCATGGTATTTCTATTGTTATTATTGTTATGCGAAATTATGATTTACGGATAAAACGCATTCCCTAAATGTGGTGCTATGAATTTAGAACAACAGATCAAAGTCTTTGTAGAAACTTTCTCTAAGAGTAAATAGACACACAGAAATATAGAGGAACTCACTTGTGATCCAAGCACTTCCTATTCTCCGTCTGTCGCTCTTGTTGTAGCTTCCAATCCAACTTTGATCACCAAATTAGTTCCTGCAACTGTAAACACTAAAAAACAAAGGGATTGCAATATATAGATGGTTATTTATCTTAATTAGTTAAATCGATGAAACATGAAACATATATATTAGTTAAGAATCCATGATATGAAATATAGAAACATAAGAAGATACATGTATGGGAAAATGAGAAGCAATATTTATTAATGGATATAAGGGGTAGGTTACAACCCGCGATCAATTTTATGTCATCATCTCCAGCATTCATCCCAGCCTCATCACAATAAACATATCACCAGAAGCATATCACTCTTCTCAGACACTAAATTGAGAATCCAACAACATTTCTTTACCAAATTTCTTCCTTCACTAGCACTAGGATATGTGCTCAATTTATAGGGCAACTATAGATAGTTTCTCAATCAATGACTTTCTAATAATAGGCAATACATGTTCCCAAGGTCGAAGGTGTTATATGGTCACATGGATTTAAATTTTGACACATATGGACTCTTATAGAAGGCACTGGCCATGTGGAGATTATGGAACAATGAGAATTTCACTCCCATTTGACCAACACACTCTTGAATGTCGAGAAGTGCTTTGCAGAGCACCCTTGAATGGAGGTAACTACATATGCAAAGCAGATATTCCCTTGAGAGGCTGTGTTAGTGAGCTCATAGGTGATATAACATGTACTTCAAATATTGGAAACCTTGCAAGGGAATTCATGTATGATTTGTTCTTATTCTTGTCTTAGGGCATGTAGCAAGTGAATGATAGGGGATGATAGACCCTATTTCATTGGTTATGGGGATGATGTCTAATTTAACCACGTTATTGGGAATTATTCCCAAATTTACCTATAACAACTACCCCCTAAAGCATGAAGTCAAAAAAATAAAAATATTTTTTTAATGAGATGATTTACACTATGATGGGTTGGAATTGAAGCGGAGTGGCAACCTGCATCAATATTACAATACATTACATCATGATATATCCTCTTGATCACGAATTTTTGAGGGAAGGAATTCCCATGCTCAACACATAAACTATCTAATAACATGTAAATAGTTCAAAAAATCATCTACATTGGAATGTTTCCCAATACAGACATGCCTACAGATATAGGCTGTAATGTTCCCAATTTTAGCCTCAAGCTAAAATGGAACATTATAGTTTCACATTTTATTTTATTTTAAGACACCTTAGCCCCTTTTAGATGAAGAAATAACACTCCTTGTGTGAAAGGAGGACAGATAAGCAGCTGAAATAAACACCTAAGTGTGTGAATGGAACCCAGCTCACTTAACTTAATAATCTTTAACTAAAGTCAACAGCGTTGCCCAAGGAGGAGAGGCTTCCTAGAGAAGCTGTGAAGTTTTGGAGGAAAGGGATTCTCATGAGGTTGGAAACCATAATTGGTGGGACCATGGTGGAGAAGAGTTCCCTTTATTTATATGGAGGATATGACAGCCCATTTCTATTCATGTTTTGGAGTTTCAGACTTGGGTCTACAAAGGCTTGCATCCCCGGGTTGTTTAGCAGGGTGATGGTGCCCTCGGGCACTAGGGAGTTCCCGGTCGGGAATCCCTACCTCTTCCTAAAGGAAGGATGAGGATTTAGCTACATTTCCCAAATTCGGCATTGGCCACAGCTACATTCATCACCTACAACATTAGCTCTGCAGTAGAGAGGACATTGTGTTGCTAGATGCAGCAAAGGAGGAACTCATGTAGTCATTCTTGTTTGTTTTATTCAGTGGAGGAGTGATCTATTCATTGGAGGAGCCAAAACGAGGATTCCTGGGCTTGATTTCAGATCTGTTGGCATGGTCCAACATTCCATCATCTCCCACTGCGCAGTCCATGAAGTAAACTGCATTATTTTATGGAGGTAGCGAGAGAGGGTTTCATAGAGCTCATCAGGAGTGTGTTTTTGAGACAAAGGGATCAAACCTTTGTGCTTAAAGAAATTATCAGAGGAGGGAAATCAAATTTCATATCTGACATGGCCTCATTGATATTTTGTATTAGTTGCAGTGACAACTCTATTGTCACATTTTTGTATGTTCCGGCATTTATAGCAATCTTTCCTAGATTGGCTGGAAATCTAGTATTTCAGCCCATTTCCTTGTTATTGGGATATTTATTGTATTCCTTCAACCATATATGTATTTTATTCATGTTCAGAAGCTTATACCTTCATATACACTGCACAGTCACTACTCTTCGGCATTTTGTGGAGTTGCAACAACTCATGTATTTCATTGTTCATGTATTGGAGGTTGGCTCTTAAGGCTTGAGTGCCGTGTCCCTCAACTATTTATTGTATTTATTTGCTGATATATCATAATATCATGATGGCTATAGCATTTCCATCTTATGATTTATTCATAGTTGCATATTTCATGTTTATGTTCTTATGTTGCTGTAAGCTCTCTCATTGAGCATTGTTCTAGAGACCTAGATTGGGGAGATCTGAATAACCCATCTAGAGTTATTTCTTTGAGCTCGTATTATTCATAGGAGTTGCATTAGAATTTTTCTGGGGCATTCTAGTGGTGATTTGTCTTATTTATGCAACAACTTCCTTATACAGTGTCCTCAAGGACCCTGTAGTAGAAATTCCTGAGGTGGAATATTTCATATCCATAGAGAGAGTCTTTGAAGGGCCAGCTAGCCTCAGGATATCTTCCTTATTTATAAGGAGACATGTCCTATAAATGCCCCAAAATTCAGTCTTTGAAATGGACTTATGATGTCTCACTGAAGAAGGAATTGGAATATCTCAAGATATTCCCGGTAGATCAGCAAGTTCCTGAAAAAGGAACATTACATAGGCCCATATTCGGATGACGATCTATATGTAATTTCACCATACAAATGATGAGTAAAAAAATCATGAAATCATAGCCCGAATGACTGAAACTAGATCTGGGATTTTCTTATCTCGTTCACTCGATCGTTCGGGTACAAGTCTAGCCATGTGAATATATGTTTTGTAGTCTAGCCATGTGAAAAAGTGTTCTCCTCAACGCTTGAGCAGCTCTGGGTGCTTCTCTATAAGATTTCATCCTCCCACGTACAATCTTCAGTGGGAAAGTTCTTCCACTTGATGAGATACTCTAAAATTGATCGATTCTGTAGCTATCGAGTTCTTTCTTCCGTGACTGCTTCAGGTTCCAATATGATTTTTCCTTCCTCATCAAGTTCTAGAAATATTGTTTGAACTGGAAGATTTTCACCTATAACCTTCTTTAACCATGAAACATGGAAAACTGGATGCACTCGTGAAGAAGTAGGAAACTCCAATTTGTATGCCATAGTACCAATATTTTGCAATGCCTTGTAAGGACCATAGTACTTTGGTGATAATTTATTATCCTTCTTAGCTTGCTTGAGGGACATTTTCTTGTATTTTTGTAGTCGTAAAAATACCTAGTCTCCTACATCAAAACTTCTCTCACTACAATGTTGATTTTCCTATTGTTTCATTTGATTTTGTGCCAAATTCAGGTTATCCTTTAAGAGTTGGAGAACTTCTTATTGATGCTGGATGTGATATTTCACTGCTTGAACCTTCGAATTTTCTCTTAAAGATGATGTGGTGGATGGTGGATGATATCCATAAAGTTTCATAAATGGGGTCATTTTTGCTGCAATATGGAAGGAAGTGTTATACCACCATTCAGCGAGAGGTAACCACTTGACCCATTGTGTTTGTTTATCAGATACAAAAACAACGAAGATATCCTTCCAGACATTTATTTACTACCTCAGTTTCACCATGGGATTTAGGATTATAAGATGAGCTATGAGCTAATTGAGTACCCAAACAAGAAAATAAATCCATCGAAAAATTTCTAGTAAAAATGGGATCTTTGTCGCTCACAATAACCCTTGGGATTCCATGTAGCTTTTTAATTGTGTCCATAAATGTAGTAGCAACGTTACTTGCCTTAAATGGATGATATAGTGCACAAAAGTGTGCATACTTGGTAAGTATATCAACTACCACCATGATGACACTCTTTCCTTCGGACTTAGGTAAACCTGTGATAAAATCCATTGAAATCTCCTCCCAAAGTTGACTTGGAATGGATAAAGGTTGTAGAAGACCCGGGGTCTTAATTGTCCCAACTTTATTCTTCTGTAAAACCAAACATTCCACCACAAAATTTTGAATGATTTAAGGCCATCCCAAAAAAATACTTTCTTCACCCTGTGGTAAGTTTTTAAAAATCCTGAGTGTCCTCCTAAAGGAGAAGTGTGCAATTCCAAAAGAATCTTTTGTTTTAGTTGGGAATTCTTACAAAGATATAAGCGATCTTAGTACCATAAGGAATCATTTTTCCAACTAAATGTATCGTATGTACTAGATCTTTGCTGGTAACTTTTCTTTTTGAATGAGTGTCCACACTTCTTCGTCCTTCTTCCATTCATCTCTTGCTTCGGTTATCCAATCGTTGGATAACAGAAATGGCACAAAGAAATGCTTCCACCTCTTCATTCTTTCCTTATATTACATCTGCAATAACATTTAGCTTCCTTTTTGTAGATTATTTCAAATTCATAACCCAACATCTTTTTGTGACCTATTTTTGTCGCTTTTCTAAAGATAGTCTTTGTTCCAAAATTTTGTTAAGACTATCATGATCATTTTTTCCTTGAAGTGTCTTCCCATTAGGTAAGGTCGCCATTTCTTTAGTGCATGTAGTATTTCCAACATTTCCTTCTCATAAATAGCTTTCTGTAAATACTCGCCTTTTATTGGACAACTTTCAAAAGCAACGGGTCTTCTTTCTTGCATTAAAACAACACCAATTCCATTTCCCAAGGCATCACATTCCACAACAAAGGTTTTTGTGAAGTCTGGCATAGCTAAGACCGGTGTTAGGCACATTTCCTCTTTATGATGTTCAAACGCCTTAGTTGCTTCAGGAGTCCATGAAAATGCATCTTTCTTCAATAATGTTGTTAAAGGTGACTCTATTCTCCCATAATTATTAACAAACTTGTGATAATACCCTGTTAATATGAGAAATCCTTGCAACTGCTTTATGGTTGTGGGGAATTTCCATTCTTTAATGGCTTTAATTTTGTTAGGGTCTACCTTAACACCCTAGTGAGATACAATATGACCCAGATATTCTAACTCTTATACTCCAAAGAAAATTTTTGATGTTTTTTCATATAATTATTTCTCCTCCAATAGCTTGACCACCATGTCAACATCTTGAACATGATCCTTCTGAGACATGTTTTAGATTACTATATCATCAAAAAATTATAACACAATTTTTTTAAGGAAGGGTTTGGAAATGGAATTCATCAACCCTTCAAACGTAGAAGGTGCATTGGTAAGGCCGAAAGCCATGACCAAAAATTCATAATGACCCTCATGAGTTTGAAATGTTGTTTTCGTATTATCTTCACTTTCATTCTAATTCTACAACATTCAACGAAGATCCAACTTGGTAAAATAAATATCTTGTCGACCATCCAATAATTCACTCATCGGCAGAATGGGAAATTTATCTTTAATGGTGAGCTTATTGAGCTCCCTATAATGTGCAGACACACATGCACCATGATCCATCCTTATTAAAACAATACTATAGGAGAATAGAAATAATTTCGATTTCACGAATTATACCAGCCTCTAACATTTTTGCAATCATACGTTCAATTTCGCTCTTTGGGACATAATGATATCTATAAGGCCTAATTTTTGGAGGAACACTTCCTGGAATTAAATGAATAGCATGATCATGATCACAAATAGGTGGGATTCCTTTGGGAGTTTCAAACACTGAATGTGATTGTCCAAGAATTTTTTGGAGATCTCGTTAAAGCTGATGATTTTTGATGTTGAACTTCTTAGTGAGCATAATTGTGCAATTACACCTTGTTGTTCTTTCTTCACAAGCTTTGTAATGACATTAGAGCTTATTATCTTTCCTGGCTTCCCTGTGATACCCCGTAATTCGATTTCCTTTCCTTCCAAAATAAATTTCAAGAAAAATTCTTGAAAATTTCTAGCTATCATCCCCAAAGATTGTAACCATTGTACTCCTAGTATGACATCAGTACCTCCCATTGGGATGGAAAGCATTGGACTATTAAATACATATTCCCCCATGGATAGCTTGATATTATGTCATTTTCTAGAGAAATTTATTGTTCCTCCATTTGCAACCATCACTTGACATTCTGGTGTTGGGTATAGGAAACAATTCAATTCCTTGGCTACCTTACAATGAATAAAATTATGGGTACAACCTGAACCAATCAACACTATTACCTTTTTCTTCTTGATATGTCCTTCTATCTTGAGAGTTTGAGGAGTGGTAATCTATGCCACCATTACACCATGTTCAGACTCATTCCTTTCCTCTTCTAGGGTTGGTTCTGTGTGTATATCCTCTTCTTGTTCATTTTCTTCTTCCTCTTCACAATCTATGTAAAATAATTTCTTCTCAACACACTTATGACCTTTAGTGTATTTTCTATCACAAACAGAGCAAAAGCCCTTGCTCTTTTTTTCTTCCAATTTTTGTGGTGTTAACCTTGTAGGTTGTGGAAATCTAGGATAGCAACATTCTCCTTTGGCTTATAGTTTGTAGGCTTCCTTGTCACCATAATTTTACATTCAAATTTTCTTGCCAACCTGAATACCTTCTCCAATGAATCAGGTTCCAAAACATGAACTTCATGTTGGATGTTATCCTTTAGAGTGCCTATGAAGAGACTAATCCTGTGTTCCTCCGGAATATTAGTTACCCTTATATTCAATTTTTGGAAGTCCTTAATGTGCTGCCCCACTAAACCCTTTTGTTTGAGATTTATCAATTGGCTAAAGAAGGTGTTGTTCTTTGTATCCTCATAATGTGCTATGATTTCCTCCGTAAAAATTGACCAAGTGAAAATTTTTTTACGGGAGCAAAGCCATCGATACCATACAAATGTATTTTGTTCTAAATGTAAAGTTGCAATGTGTACCTTTTGTGTGTTTTGTGAATTATTGAGATCAAAACATTGCTCCATCTGTAGTATCCATGTTCTGGGATCCTTTCCATCAAACTTCCTCATATTCATTTTTGGAATATGGTGGTTCTTCCCTCCAACATTAGAGTTTATGAAATCACGATTAACCTTTATTTTGTTCTCATCATGAGTTTCCTCTACAATCTTTTCACCATTAGGAAACATTTCTTGTATCAAATTTGTCAAACCTTCCATGTATTCTTTTAGATCATTATTAATGTTTTCCATCTTAGCTTCCATGTCATTCATCTTAGATTCCATGCCAGCTTCCATGCCATCCATCTTAGTTTCCATGCCATTCTTCAAACCATCCATCTTAGATTCCATGCCTTTCTTCAAACCATCCATCTTAGTTTCCACGTCTTTCTTCAAAAATTATATGTCATTTTTTGTTGCTCTTTTGAGAACGAAATTTGTTTCACTTGCTCTTGTAATTTTGATATGTCATGTTGCCATTCTTCGTCTTCATGAGTCATAGTAGAGCCTTTCACGGCTTAATGGGTGTTGAATTATTTTTAGGGGCCATTTGAGAATCAAATACCGATAGTATTCTAAAAATATTCCCTTGGAATCAATTCAACTTGATTCTTCAAACAAGACTTATGCAATTCGGAAAAAAATACACACCTTTTACTTGCTTTGAGGAGCTCGATATCGAAATTGAATTATCTCTGCAATTGAAAATCTTCAATATCTGAAATTTAGCCCCGTAGTCCCGTATTATTCCTCCATGTTTTTTTTAAAATGCTATAGGTTTGAATTGATTATGATTTGGATTCTTCTGCCAAAGTTATTCTTCAATTTCCACAATCAACTAATTATGGACCTGGCTTAGTAGAGTGAACTTGGTACGACTTTGCCACATGTCACTATATGCTCCTTTGCTTTGAAATTTATAGACATGATACACTCCGTGTACTTCTAGTCACTATTTACAAAATTCAAATCCAATGCTTAGAGAGAGAGAGTTATGAAGAGTTTCCCTACCATCACCCTTTGAGATGAAATTCTGTGAGCCTCAGGCACGCAACTCTGCTGCATCATAATCGCACACCGCAACCCCAAGCTCTAAAATTTTGCAAAAATATTCCTCACAATTTAGGCTTCGCGCTCTAAAAATTTCAGCTTCTAAACCTTCATAGAAAAATTTTTATAGAGAAAATTCCGCGATGACCTTTTTAACTGAAATTCAGGAGCCTGCAAAAATCCCTAACTTCCACAAATCATATTGCCGAAAATATTGCGAATCAAGATCTGAAATTTTGCGATTATGTTCCTCAGAATTTTGGCTTCGTACTCTAAATATTTCAGCTTCTAAAACTTCATAGAAAAAAAATTATAGGAAAAATACCACAATGACTTGTTTGGAGTGGCGAAACCCTAGAATCTAAAGCTCTGATACCAAATGTTGTGAAACCAGCTCCAAAAAGAGAAGAAAAGAGATATCAACGCCTTAGAAATAAGCCACTTCGATGGGGAAACCTCCAATACATTACATGAATGAACAATTCTTGGATGATACAAATGAAAAAACCTCCTTTCTATATATAGGAGTCCATGGGGCCACAATGTAATCCTAGCCGACCTAACAATAATAATGTAAGGGCACAATAATAAAAATATGGGGGTTACAGGGTACAACAATAACAATAAGGGGGTTACACTAACAACAATAAGGGACTATACTAGTAATATAGGGACCTAACATCAAAGCTCAAAAAATAAGGATAAAAGTATGCTTTGTTATTGAAATAAATGTGCACGACTAATCTGCTCATCAGTTGTAAACCTGTTCAGAACAACATCAAATGGATTAAAAATACCTGTTTCATGATAAAAATTGAATAAAACCATAGTCACAGCAATAAATATGATTTGAAAATAATCAAATGACTAATTAAAAGAGTTTTTCTATTCATTTTTACCATTTGAAAGTTACCATTTTCATTTTGGAGCTATGAACCTGTTTTTCCTCTCAATTCAAAGATTCGATTAACAATCGTAAGAATGTTTTGAATGCCCCGCAAGAGCACATGCCAAATGCCCTCGCAAGAGATGCCCCCCAAGCTTCATTTCATTCATCTAAGTAGATTACTAGTTACTAATAGCTGGATGGAATGAAGGTTCATTATAAGGGAGGATTTGTTTCATTTTTTAACGAGCTTGACACAGGAAAAGAACTATACTCATGACCTGTTTCATTTTTTAACGAGGTTGATACAAAAAAAAGAACCATCCTCATGACTCTGTTTCATTTTTTAATGAGGTTGAAATAGAAAAAGAACCATCCCTCAACACCGTTTTTCATTTTTTAACAAGGTTGGCATAGTAAAAGAAACCATCTCTCATGAAGTTGTTTCACTTTTAACGAGGTTGACATGTAAGAAAGAACCATCTTCATCAGGCAGCTTGGACTAGTGAGTGTGCACTGGAAAAGACATAGTTTAACAGAGTCATCATTTAAGGAGTTTTATGAGCACCACAAATGATAATGTATAACATGCGTTGATCGGTATTCTCCAGGGTTTTCATTGAATTTTGGAATTTTAGAGGATAATTTTTGTGAAATATTCAACCACCAAGGAGAATAACTAATGGGACCAGCTTTTATTGCACTGAAGATGTGAATAAAGGATCAAATCATTCAGTACTCATAAGGGAGGAACCAGATAGAATTCTAGATGATGACATGGGTGAAGTTAATGGACGAAACATCGAAGATGAAGCAACAGTAGATGTTGTCACAACTAAAATAGATGGTTAAGTCTGGGATGTTATCTCAGCCATGGTCAAATGACCCAATGTATACCCTATAGAATCTACAGTAACTCGAAGTGAAACAGGATCAACAAAATAAGAGGAAGGTGATTGAGGAAAAGACTCGTACAGGTAAAGCTCCTCCCCAAAATGAGTTGGAGTTAAAGGTGTCTCGTCTTGTGATATTTATTCAATCAAAATCAAACCAGGTGGAAGAACTTCGCTGCCAGGCCTGAAGTATATTTTAGGTGGTTGATCGCACGATATGGGAGAATTAATGGCTACAATAGATTATGGAGCGACCAATACAGGAACAACTTCCAGTTTTTCGACTTTGGGATCTAGATGTTCTTCACTTGGGGCATATAGAAACTGAAATATAAAGGGATGATAGAACCTAATTCATTGGTCCTGGAGATGATGTCCATTTTGACCAATAATAGGTGCCCCCTAAAGCACGATGAGATCTGGATCAACTTCCAACTGAACAACGTCGGGTTCAGGAGGTATGGTCTCACTGATTGGATGGATGGTGATCACGGGTAGCTGTGAGAATTCTGTCTCGACCATAGTAGATGAACCAAGATTTGTAGAAACAACTTGTATGACTCTGGTATATGTGAATATGATGCTTCACCAGAGGTACTGATGGTACTGGTTTCGGTAGAGCGATGTTGCCTTCGTTGGCCAGAAGTGACTTCCTGTGGTAAAGTTGGTTTCAATGCAAGTCTATGCGAATGATGGGGAAAGGGATTTTCTTCCTCCATGATGAATGATTTATTTTATGACCAAAAATAAATAAATAAAATAAAATGGTAATGTTAGGAAAAAATTTTACCAAGATACTGTGAACTCCATAATACATTTTGGCGAACCAATAAGTACGAGTAGGCAATCTCCCCGAATGTTGTGTTCGGTGTATCACAATTTAAAAGGTGGCCGACTCTGATCACTATGGATGGATAAAACCCTAAATTTTTCCTCCAAAATATACCTGAAGGTAAGTGGAGGCCCAAGTTTGTATTACCGGTGTCTAATGTGAAACCGCACAGTGAGAGCACCCTTTTATACTTTTTGTACTATGACACTCCCTGATATACCAGAAGGTACGTGGATGAGCTATGATATACTTATGTACATGGAATGAGGTATTACACTTGGAATGTATCATAGAAAATTAATGACAGCTTCTATTTTTTACGACATCGGAACACATCCCTAACCTAGACCTTCTAAATGTTATTGTTATGGTTCCAATGCTTTTTTAGGTAAATTGATGTAAATTTCAAGTTGATCTTGTTTATAAATTTTCCTTTCAAGGTTCACCGTGATGATGTGATGGAAATTCCTAAAATGCGAAGTAAAATGATAAGAAAAATCTTCAATTTTATTTTTTCCAATGAAAATCTTAGCTACTAAGGGGAAAAAGCAATCAATTTTGAGAGCAAAAAACAAAGAGAGAAAACTAATATGAAACTTTCCTAATTTGTTCCTATGCAAAACACACAATTCACTACATGCAAATGCAGGTTTTTATTTTTAGCCCCCTTAATGTAAATGCAAAAAGGAAACTATATGCATCAAATCAACAAAAAACAAATTATTTCTTCTTTGAGAAATGATGAATTTAACAACAATTTATGTTTTAGGAAAAATGAAGAATGGAACTACAATTTTTCCTACAGGATATGAAGAATTTGACGAAAATTTCCTTTGCGAAAACAAATGGATATAATGTAGAAATAAAAATACATTGTTGATTTGTCAATGGTAAAGAAAAACACTTAAAGAGACATTGAACAAACTTAATTTTCAAAGGAGGAAGAATCAGGAAAATTCACTGGTCTCTATGAGGTATCAGACAATTGGTTATGAATAAAACAAAAGGCTAATGATAGCATGACAGGTAAAGGAATTTGTTGGCTTAGGGGGAAGCGTAGTCTCTAAGGGGAGACAGTGCATTACAAAGCACCCCTAAGTGGGATACAGTGCTATGCAAAGCACTGTGTCCTGACCAATAGTGCGTTGAGCACAATAGAGATTCAAAATTCACTCTACTAAATAAACTTCTAATGCAATTATTTGTTTCAAAATTATACCGATGAGATGCTACCGTGATAAGAAGAGGCAAAGAAGAAAATAAGGAAAATCCTCAAATGAGTCTCCACAATTTGTTATGCAGAATTATGAATTACATATTAAACACATTCATTAAATGTGGTGCTATGCATTTATAACAAAATATCAAAGACTTTGCAGACACTTTCTCCAAGAGTAAATGGATACACAGAAAGATAGAGGAACTTACTTGTGTTCCAAGTGCTTCCTATTCTCCTTCTGTCGCTCTTGCTGTAGCTTCCAATCCAGCTTTGATTGCCAGAATAGTTCCTGCAAGTATAGACACTAAACAACAAAGATATTGCAATATACAGATGGTTATTTATCTTAATTAGTTAAATTGATGAAACATGAAACATATATATCAGCTAAGAATCCATGATATGAAAAGTAGAAACATAAACAAATACATATGTGGGAAAATGAGCAACAATATTTATTAATAGATAGAAGGGGGAGGTTACAACCAACGATCAATTTGATGTCACCAGCTGCAGCATTCATCCCAGCCTCATCACAATAAAAATCTCACCAACATCATATCACTATAATCACACACTCAATTGAGAAACCAAGATCATTTCTTTACCAAATTTCTTCCTTTTCTAGCACTAAGATCTGTGCTCAATTTATAGGGAAACTGAAGGTAGTTTCTCAATCAATGGCTTTCTAATAATAGGCAAGACTGTTCCCAAGCTCAGAGGTGTTAGATGGACACATGGATTCGAAGTTTGAAACATATGGACTCTTCTAAAAGGCACTGGCCATGTGGAGATTCTAGAACAATGATAATTTCACTCCCATTTGACCAACACACTCTTGAATGTCGGGAAGTGCTTTGCAGAGCACCCTTGAATGGAGGTAACTACATATGCAAAGCAGTTAGTCCCTTAAGAGGCTACATTGGTGAGCTCATAGGTGATATAACATGTACTTCAAATCTTGGAAACCTTGCAATGGACGTCATGGATAATTTGTTCTTTTTCTTGTCTTAGGGCATGTGGAAACTAAAATGATAGGGGATGATAGATCCTATTTCAATGGTTTTGGGGATGATGTCCCGCTTAACTGTGTCATTGGGAACGACATGCTCAAATTGATCATAAAAATTGAAAAGTGTTGCTTATAATCTTGTATTTTTCTTTAAATATGATGTATGGCCTATCCATATTTTTTACTTTTAAATGATTCCACAATGTATCTATGGTCAACAGATGGTATGGAAACTAATGATGTAGGGGAGCAATGATTCTTAGCGATTGTCAGATAAGTAAGAGACCCCCATGTTTAAATCTATTATTTATAATTGTAGATGCAATGTTTGTGACATGTTTGAAAAAATGCATGTCATGGCTAAGAGGGGCCCAGATGAGTTCTTAATGATGTGCTTGCTACCTTATCATTTTTATGTTGTTATTTATCATCTCTAAAATTTTCATGATGTTTTGGGAAAAGCACTAGGTTATGGTGCTGAAAAGGTGGCTCAAATCCCAAATATGCAGGCACTTAACTACGTTTTTTGGGTCCTGGCCATTGGCATATAGTGTTATGCCCAGGCATATAGCCTCCTTCCCACTGGCATGCAATTTTATGCCTATAGATATGGATCAAAGAGGCCAATATGTCAATGTGACCCAGGGGTAAGAGGCTTGAAAGGTTAGGTTACCTCCTAGGGGTGTTGATGTTGTTGTAAAAGGTCTATATGTTGTGTTTTTATCAGTTCTAGTACCTTAAGGTCACCTAGGAGGTTTAATTTCAGTATAGTAGCCTCTCGTCACATGTTTACCCCAGTTGTTCGGTTACTTGGTTAGATGTAGGAAGAGGGTGTTATAGTTGGTGGCTAAGATCTAGCTATCAAGAGGTGTTATCTTTAGTGTAAGTCACTTATCTAAGATCTAGTCTAGAATAGATTTAATATGAGTTGATTTGAGTAGTTAAACTATTTTAAATTCGACTGAATCTCATTTAACTAGTCAATTTATTAAAAATAGCCCTAGTCATGTACGCTTTCTGAATTTCCTAGTGAAATGGAGGAAAAATACATAATTGTAATCATTATTGTATACTAGTGAGTGTAGAGGGTTTTCATGTAGAAGGTTAGCCATTTATCTTAGTACTTGCACAAGGAAATAGGAGCTTACCTATTCTTTAGGAGTACGAATTGCGCAAGGAAATAGGAGGAAGAAGGAGGACTATTTTGGCTAAGTGTTCACTAGAGAAGACTCATGAGGAGATAAATATTGTAGTGCAAGTAGAACTTCAAGGATTGAAGCTTTAATTATAATAGATAATTATTATCATCTGATATAATACAAACATAGGAATGGTTTTTCCTAGTTTTATTCCCCAATAAAAATTGTGTTCATTGTGATTGAATGATTGCATGTGTCTCTATGGTCAGTTTTCCTTCCTCATAATTTAGTAGAAGAAATTTTTTTCTATTGATCTCATTTTATTTTATTAGAAAATAAAATTTTCAAGTTATTTCTACATGATACCAGAGATATTGAAAATTGCATAGAAATCAGGTTCTTGATCATCTGTCATTGTAATTTCAAATATCATATTTGTGGTGCAGGTATTTTTTTAGTGCAGGAACAATGTATTTCAATGGATTGAGGCTTGAATATTCATTGGAGGTAGATTCAAATTTATGTTCTTGGAAATACATGATGGAAGTCGTTTTGGGTGAAATGGAGTATTGGAGTACACACAAACTGATATTCCAAAACTAGTAGCATCAGATGCACAACAGGTGGCTTAATGGAAGAAAGACACACCAAAATCGAGGAGGATTATCTTGGAGGGACTCGGCGATCATGTGGTTTTGAATTTTCATGGAAAAGAGACTCCATTTGAAATGTGGGAAGCTCTTGAAATCCTATTCAAAAGCAACAGTGATGCTAGGAAGATGGCAGTGAGATATAGGCTCAGGAACATTCAAATAAATAAAAATGAAACTAGTGTTCAATACCTATCAAAATTCACTCAGGTGAGAGATGAAATTGGATGAGTTTGATATATTGTGCCTCCATTTGGAATTGTGATATTAGCACTCCTTGGTCTTCCAAGGTCCTGACAAAACTATCAGGATTCAGTTAATTGAAGAGACAGGCTACCAGATTGGGAGAGAATTTGGTTTGACCTGGTGCATGAGTAGACTAGAAGAAACACTAGATATGGAGTCACATCCAAAAATTATGTGGAAAAAAACTCTGGTTTAGCAAGAAAAGGAAAGAAATCCAAAGGCAAGAAATCCCAAGGAAATTCAGAATCTATCTAGAACCATGGCAAGAAAAAATAACTCAATAAAATTAAATGTTTTCACTTCCATGAGTATTGACAGTATGCAACCAAGTTTCCACACAAGAAATCCAATAAGAACCCTATATCAAGAGCAGGAGGAGATGCTCTCACATCACAATTCTAGTTGGATTTCAGCTCCTTGCATGCATGAAAAGTATTGTATGAGGTTTTGTATGGTACTTAGACTCTGGAGCTTCATTTCATATGACAAGAAAACGTTTTTCTTAAGTAGCCTAGAGGAGAAGGACCTACAATTACACATAGAGCTTGGAGATGATGGAAGGTATAGTATGAAATGGATTGAAACGATAAACTTTAAGAGGGAGTTAGGATCCCATATTCACCTAAAGAATATAGTGTATGTGTCTGGTCTGAAGAAAAATCTAGTTTCTATAACTATACGTGAAGACAAAGGATATGATGTGGTGTTCAGTAAAGGGAAGGTTTATCTGAAGCATGTTTCTAATGGACAACTAAAACAAATATGTGTATAGGTTAAAAATATATACAAGCTAGAGGTGGATGCATGTGCCGCATTTAATAGAAAGGAAGAACGTGTCTAGGGCCAAAATGTTGGATAAAAATGGCATAGGCACATGGGACACCTACACCATGAATATTTGAAAATAATGTAGCAGATCACCAGTGGACTTCCATAAGTCACCCTTGTTCAACATGATGTTTGCAAGGGATTCACCCTTGGAAAAGATGTTAAATCCTCCTTCCAAGGCTAAGATAGCAGAGATGGAGTCATCTTAGAGTCAGTTCACTCAGAGGTGTGTGGAAAATTTTCCCACTATCTCAACTGCAAAGCACAAGTATTATGTGATCTTCATTGATGATTTTTCTTGCAACGTTGGATGTTTTTCATGAAGAAGAAAGATGAGTTTTATTCATTTTTTTTAATTTAAAGCCTTAGTTGAAAATGAGTCTGGAAAGAAAATTAAATACCTAAGAAGTGATAATGAAGGAGAGTATATGTATAATTACTTAAAATAATTATGCGGCAATGAGGGTATTAGAATGGAGTTGATTGGATCCCACAAAACACAAAAAAATGGGGTTTCATAGAGGAAAAATAGAATTATTGTAGGATTTGTTAGAGAAATGTTGCATGGCTTGGGATTGAAACTATCCCCGTGGGAGAAATATTGCTATATGACTATTTACTTGAAGGACATGAGTCGTCACAAAATTATTGGAACAATTACACCTGAAGAGGTTTTCACTGGGAGGAAGCTATATGTCTCCCACTTTCGCATTTTTGGATTCATAGTATATTATCATGTCTCCAAATATAGAAGGAAAAAGTTGGAATCCACTATAAAGAGGGAGATATTTGTGGGCTATACTAAGACACCTCATATTTATTGGGTTTTTTTTCCCTCACCCAGGATGAATTTTATGAGGAGGGATGTGAGATTTGGTGAGGAGGAAACCATGACGATATCTCTAGAGAGAGAGATATCTAAGCATGCCATCATAGGAGGAGATTCTAGCTCCAAACTAGGACCATAAGTAAGATCCACATTGTCATATATTGCACAAAGGTACAAGGACATTCCAACAAGATGATGTGTAAGAGCAGAGAGCAGACTGAGTGGAGGCACCCACTCCCATACAGCCTTCCAAAGAAGGGAGCAAGAGGACCAACATGGTTTATATATTCGTGCAGGAAGCTTAGGACTAGGTTGGAGCTCCTTTCACCAACAAAGGAGATCACCATAAATATATACATGATATATGGCACTCATGATATAATTGATAGATTTTGAGCCATATTCTTTCAAAGTGGGTGTTTCCCAGTAGGTGTGGGTAGGTCTTTTTGGCACTAGAATCAGCACTTGGAATGCATCAAGTGCCAGACCAGACACATCCTAAACTCTAAGACAACTTAATGATTTGTTTTATGAGATTTGTAGGTGGTTTAAACTCTCATCCACTGAAAAGAGATTTAAGTCAAATCCACAGTTCTACTAATGAGTGTATTGGAGCCTGATGTGGGAGTAAAGGGTGAGTTTGTAGCCTATGAGGAGAAGAAATAATAGGTATGCAAAGAAGAAATATACAGAATTTGGTATATCATTTCAACAATACTTCATCAAGATAAAGTTATTTCTAGTCTTACAATATTCTCACTGAAATATTATAAAAGATAACTGTCATAAGTGATGCTCTTCCCACTGTTATTATATATATTTTATGAAGAAGGCTCAATTTTTGAGACTAAGAAAAATTGATAAAACACATGAGCATGTCAATAGATTGATAAAAACTCATAACGACATGAGGAATTGAAAACTGCAACTGAAGATAATAAGATATGGAAACACAAGTGGAAATTGACAATACACACACCAGATTGGTAATAAGCCCTCATAAATTATTGTCCATTTAATTCATTAAAAAGAGAGCTGATCATATGAGTCAATATTTCTAAAACCACGAACCTTACTTCATAGCAGTTTGTCACATATATACAAAAATATAAATTTTTCATCCCCACAAAAGGAGTAAATTTGTTCCTAAAAGTTATTACCATCTCGTGCAAGAGATGATGCCTATCCAAAAACTTTAATACAAAGTGCTATGACATAATCAAAATAAATAGCATTAAGACTAACAATTCTAAGTGGTTGTATGATGTGGAAGTCTATAGGAAGACTCCTCTTCTGTTCTGGTGCAACCAACTACACAAAAAGTGTAAACAACAGTGAAAGTGACGTGTGGTTGTTCCTTGAATGCTACCTGGTGCCTCACAGAAATGTGCTGGTGCTGAGAGTAATGGTAGAAATATGTTTTAGAGAAACTCTGCCACTATTCCTTTCCTTTGGTTTCTTGTTTTTCATGATAGGGATGGTGGCGAATTAAAAGAGATAATGAAGTTTCACTTTATTAGTGGGAGACATTATTAGATGAGTGGGAGGAGAAAAACTCTTTATACATATATCATAATCGTATATCGAGGTCAGAATGTTTAAACATAAGACACAAGCGAGAGGGAATGCGATTTTTGATGGGGGTGATGACGTGGAAAACAGGTGGGGCCCAGATAATACCACAAATCGCAAATTCAGAGTTTTATTATGAGACACAAGAGGTAAAGGTTAAAACTTGTGAAGTGCAATGTGCGATGAGAATGGAGGTGACGTGACATGACAGACGGTGGGGCCCATTGATTACTGAAAATCGAAAATTGAGATTTTTTTTATTAATCACGGGAGGTAAGTGTTAAAACTTGCGAAATGCAATGTGCGATGAACAGAGGGTGATGTGGCAAGACGAAGATCGGGCCCATTTAATACTGCAAATCACAAATTGAGATTTTTTTTATTAGACACGGAAGGTAAGTGTTAAAACTTGCAAAGTGCAATGTGCGATGAATAGAGGGTGACGTGGTAGGATGGAGATGGGGCCCATTTAATACCACAAATCGCAAATCGAGAGTGTTTTTATTAGACATGGGAGGTAAAGGTTAAAACTTGTAAAGTGCGATATGCAATGAGAACGGAGGTGACATGACATGATAGACGGTGGGGCTCATTTAATACCACAAATCACAAATAAGGAGTTTTTTTATTAAACATGGGATGTAAATGTTAAAACTTGCGAAGTGCTATGTGCGATGAACAGAGGGTGATGTGGCAGGATGGAGATGGGGCCCATTTAATACCGCAAATTTCAAATCGGGAATTTTGTTATGAGGAATAGGAGGTAAGTGTTAAAACTTGCGAAGTGCGATGTGCAATGAAGAGAGGGTCACGTGGCAGGATGGAGATGGGCCCCATTTAATGTCGTGAATCGCAAATTGGGAGTTTTTTTATTAGAAACGGGAGGTAAAGGTTAAAACTTGTGAAGTGCGATGTGCGATGAGAATGGAGGTGACGTGAAATGACAGATGGTGGGGTACATTTAATACCACAAATCACAAATCAAGAGTTTTGTTGTTAGACACGGGAGGTAAGTGTTAAAACTTGCGAAGTGCAATGTGCATGAATAGAGGGTGACGTGGCAGGATGGAGATGGGACCCACTTAATACTACAAATCACAAATCGAGAGATTTTTTATTAAACACAGAAGGTAAATGTTAAAACTTGTGAAGTGCGATGTGCGATGAACACTTAATATCGCAATCCAGTGTTGTGAAACCAGATCCAAAAATAGAAGAAAAGAGATATCAATGCCTTAGAAATAAGCCACTTCGAGGGGGCAACCTCCAATACATTACATGAATGAACAATTCTTGGATGATACAAATTACAAAACCTCCTTTTTATATATAGGAGTCTATGGGGCCACAATGTAATCTTAGTGGGGCCACAATGTAATCCTAGTCGACCTAACAATATCAAGGTAACCATGGGGGAATATCTACTGAATAGTCCAATGCTGATGTTGTACTAGGAGTACAATGGTTACAATCTTCAGGGATGGTAGCTTTTGATTTTCAAGAAATTTTCTTGAAATTTTTTTCAGAAAGAAAGGAAGTCGAATTACGGGGTATTGCAAGGAAGCCGGGAAAGATAATAAGCTCTAATTTCATGACAAAGCTTCTAAAGAAATAACAACAAGGCGTACTTGCACAATTATGCTCACTAGAAGTTCCAACAACAAAATCATATATTTCTGCAGATATCCAAAAAGCCTTCGACAATCATTCCAAGGTTTTTGAAACTCCCAACGGACTCCCATATATTCGTGATCATGATTGTGCTATTAGTTTGATTCCAGGAAGTGTTCCTCCAAACATCAGGCCTTATAGATATCCTTATGTCCAAAAGAGAGAAATTGAACGTATGATTGCAGAAATATTAGAGGCTGGTATAATTCAACCTAGACAAAGTTGTTTCTCTGCTCTTGTAGTATTGGTACACAAGAAGGATGGATCATGGTGCATGTGTCCAAATTATAGGGAGCTCAATAAGCTCACCATTAAAGATAAATTTCCCATTCCTGTGATTGATGAATTACATAGAGCAATTTATTTTACCAAGTTGGATATTCATTCAAGATATCATCAAATTAGAATGAAGAGTGAAGATATTCTGAAAACATCATTTCGAATTCATGAGGGTCATTATGAATTTTTGGTCATGCTTTTTGGCCTTACCAATGTACCTTCTATATTTCAAGGCTTGAAGAATTCCATTTTCAAACCCTTCCTTATAAAACTTGTGCTAGTATTTTTTGATGATATATTAATCTATAGTAGGTCTTGAAAGGATCATGTTCAACATGTTGACAGGGTGCTCATACTATTGCAGGAGAAATAATTATATGCAAAAACATCCAAATGTTTCTTTGGAGTACAAGAGGTGGAATATCTGGGTCATATTGTATCTCACGAGGGTGTTAGGGTAGACCCTAACAAACTTAAAGCCATTAAAGAATGGAAAGTCCCCACAACCATAAATAAGTTGCAAAGTTTTCTTAGGTTAACAGGATATTATCACAATTTTGTTAAGAATTATGGGAGAATAGCAGCACCTCTAACAACATTTGGTATCAGAGGTTTGGATTCTAGGGTTTCGCTGCTCCAAACAAGTCATCGTACCATTTTCTCTATAGCGTTTTTTCTATGAATTTTCATAAGATGCAATTTTTAGAGTGCGAAGCCAAAATCCTGAGGAACATCGTCGCAACTTTTCAGATCTTGGTTAGAAATATTTTCGGAGATATGATCTGTTGACATTAGGGATTTTTTCAGGCTCCTAAATTACACTTAAAAAGGTCATCACAGAATGTTTGCTATAAATTTGTTTATACGAAGGTTCAGAAGCTGAAATGTTTAGAGAGAGAAGAAGAAATCTTGAGGAACATTGTTCCAAAATTTTAGATCTTGGTTCGCTATATTTTCTGAGATATGATCTGTTGAAGTTAGGTCTTTTTTAGGCTCCCGCATTTCATCTTAAAGAGGTGATCGTGGGAAAATATTTATAACTCTCTCTCTGAGCATCGGATTGGAATTTTGTAAAAAGTGACTGGAAGTACACTGATGGGAGTTTCTTGTCTATAAATTTCAGAGCCAAAGAAGCAAAAAGTGACATGTGGCAAGTCGTACAAGTTCACTGTACTGAACCAGTACATAATTAGGTCATTGTGGAGATTGGACATAACGTTGTCTTGAAGATTACAAATCAAGTCAGACATATGGCATTTGCAAGAAGCTTCAGAGGACTGCTACAAGGCCAAATTTCAGATATTGAGGATCTGTAAGTATAGAGATAAGACAATTTCAATATCGAGCTCCTTAAAAGAAAGTAAAAGGTGTGTATTTTTTCTGAATTGCATAAGTCTTGTTTGAAGAATCAAGCTGAATTGATTCCAAGGGCATATTGTAGAATATATTTTAGTATCAGGTTTAGAAATGCCTCCTAAAAATAATTCAATACCCATTAAGCCATTAGAAGGCTCTACTATGACTCATGAAGATGAATAATGACAATATGACATATCAAATTTACAAAAGCAACTGCAACAAATTTCGCTCTCGCAAAGAGCAACAAAATGACATGGAAGTTTTGAAGAAATGCGTGGAAACTAAGATGGATGGTTTCAAGGAAGGTGTGGAACCTAAGATGGATGGTTTGAATAATGGCATGGAAGCTAAGATAGATGGCATGGAAGCTGGCATGGAATCTAAGATGGATGACATGGAAGCTAAGATCGATGAAAAAATGGAAAACATGAATAATTTTTCATTCAGGTAATGTAGTGGAGGTTTCCCCCTCGAAGTGGCTTATTTCTAAGACATTGATATATATTTTCTTCTGTTTTTGGAGCTGGTTTCACAACATTTGGTCTCCAAAAATAGAATAAAAGAGATATCAACGCCTTAGAAATAAGCCACTTCGAGGGGGAAACCTCCAATACATTACATGAATGAACAATTCTTGGATGATACAAATTACAAAACCTCCTTTCTATATATAGGAGTGCATGGGGCCACAATGTAATATTGTTGGGGCAACAATGTAATCCTATCCAACCTAACAATAATAATTTAAGGGCACAATAATAACAATATGGGTGTTACAGGGGTACAATAATAACAATAAGGGGGTTACACTAACAACAATGAGGAACTATACTAGTAATATAGGGACCTAACATGCCCCTCTCCTTAAAAAAAGTGTTGTCCTCAATGCTTGAGTAGCTCTAGGTGCTTCTGTATAAAATTCTCATCCTCCCATGTAGAATTTTCAGTGGGTAAGTTCTTCCACTTGATGAGATACTCTGAAATTGATCAATTCCGTAGCTGTCGAGTTCTTGTTTCTGTGACCGCTTCAGGTTTCGATATGATTTTTCCTTCCTCATCAAGTTTTGGAAATATTATTTGAACTGGAATATATTCACCTATAACCTTCTTTAAGCATGAAACATGGAAAACTAGATGCACTCATGAAGAAGCAGGAAGCTCCAATTTGTATGCCATAGTACCAATATTTTGCAACACCTTGTAAGGACCATAGTAATTTGGTGATAATTTACTATCCTTCTTAGCTTGCTTGTGGGAAATTTGTGTGTATGGTTGTAGCCGTAAAAATACCCAGTCTCCTACATCAAAACTTTTCTCGCTGTGATGTTGATATGCCTGTTGTTTCATTCGATTTTGTGCCAAATTCAGGTTATCCTTTAAGAGTTGGAGAAATTCTTGTTGATGCTCGATGTGATCTTCCACTACTTGAACCTTCAAATTTTCTCTTAAATATGATGTGATGGTTGGTGGATGATATCCATAAAGTTCCATAAATGGGGTCATTTTTGTTTCAGTATGGAAGGAAGTGTTATACCACCATTCAACGAGAGGTAACCACTTGACCCATTGTGTTTGTTTATCAGATACAAAACAATGAAGATATCCTTCCAAACATTTATTTACTATCTCAGTTTTACCATCGAATTGAGGATGATAAGATGAGTTATAAGCTAGTTGAGTACCCAAACAAGAAAATAACTCTGTCCAAAAATTTCCAGTAAAAATGGGATCTCTATCGCTCACAATATCCCTTGGGTTTCCATGTAGCTTTTGAATTGTGTCCATAAATGTAGTAGAAACTGTACTTGCTTTAAATGGATGAGATAATGCAAAAAAGTGTGCATACTTGGTAATTCTATCAACTACCACCATGATGACAATATTTCCTTCAGACTTAGGTAAACCTATGATAAAATCCATTGAGATCTCCTCCCAACGTTGACTTGGAATGGATAAAGGTTGTAGAAAAATCGAGATCTTAATTGTCTCAACTTTATTCTGCTAGCAAACCAAACATTTTGCCACAAAATTTTGAATATCAGACTTAAGACCATCCCAAAAAAATTCTTTCTTCACCCTCTAGTAAGTTTTTAAAAATCCTGAGTGTCCTCCTAAAGGAGAAGTGTGCAATTCCAAAAGAATATTTTGTTTTAGTTGGGAATTCTTACAACAATATAAGTGATCTTTGTACCATAAGGAATCATTTTTCCAACTAAATGTATCAGATGTACTAGGATCTTGCTACAACTTTTGAATGAGTGTCCACACTTCTTTGTCCTTCTTCCATTCATCCCTTGCTTCCATTATCCAATCTGGTTGGATAATAGAAATGGCACAAAGCAATGCTTCCACCTCTTCATTCTTTCTTGAGAGTGCATCTGCAACAACATTTAACTTCCCTTTTTTGTAGATTATTTCAAAGTCATAACCCAGCATATTTGTGACCCATTTTTGCTACTCTTTTGAAGATAGTCTTTGTTCCAAAAGGTGTTTAAGACTATCATGATTATTTTTTACCTTGAAGTGTCTTCCCATTAGGTAAGTTCGTCATTTCTTTAGTGCATGCAGTATTGCTAACATTTCTTTCTCCTAAATAACTTGCTGTAAATACTTTCCTTTGATTGGACGACTTTCAAAAGAAATGGGTCTTCCTAATTGCATTAAAACAACACCAATTCCATTTCCTAAGGAATCACATTCCACAATAAAGGTTTTTGTGAAGTCTGGTGTATCTAAGACCAGTGCTAGGCACATTGACTCTTTAAGATGATCAAAGGCCTTAGTTGCTTCAGGAGTCCATGAAAATCCATCTTTCTTCAATAATGTTGTTAGACGTGCTGCTATTCTCCCATTATTCTTAAAAAACTTGTGATAATACCCTGTTAACCCGATAAATCCTCTTAAATGCTTTAGGGTTGTGGGGAATTTCCATTATTTAATGGCTTTAATTTTGTTAGGGTCTACCTTAACACCCTCGTGAGATACAATATGACCCATATATTCCACCTCTTGTACTCCAAAGAAACATTTGGATGTTTTTGCATATAATTGTTTCTCCTGCAATATTTTGAGCACCTTGTCAACATGTTGAACATGATCCTTCCAAGACCTGCTATAGATTAGTATATCATCAAAAAATACTAGAAAAATTTTTCTAAGGAAGAGTTTGAAAATGGAATTCATCAAGCCTTGAAATGTAGAAGGTGCATTGGTAAGGCCAAAAGGAATGACCAAAAGTTCATAATGACCCTCTTGAGTTCGAAATGTTGTTTTCAGAATATCTTTAGTCTTAATTCTAATTTGATAATATCCTGAACAAAGATCCAACTTGGTAAAATAAATTTCTCCGTGTAATTCATCCAATAATTCATCAATCACAGGAATGGGAAATTTATCTTTAACTGTGAGCTTATTGAGCTCCATATAATCCAGACACATGTGCCATGATCCATCCTTCTTGTGTAATAATACTACAAGAATAGAGAAAGAACTTTGACTAGGTTGAATTATACCAGTCTCTAACATTTTTGCAATCATACGTTCAATTTCGCTCTTTTGGACATAAGGATACCTATAAGGCCTAATGTTTGGAGGAACACTTCTAGGAATAAAATGAATAGCATGATCATGATCACGAATAGGTGGGAGTCCTTTGGGAGTTTCAGAAGCCTTGGAATGATTTTCCAAGACTTCTTGGAGATCTGCAGAAATAAATGATTTTGATGTTGGAACTTCTATTGAGCATAATTGTGCAGTTATGCCTCTTTGTTCTTTCTTTAGAAGCTTTGTCATGAAATTAGAGATTATTATCTTTCCCGGCTTCCCTGCAATACCCCGTGATTCGACTTCCTTTCCTTATGAAAAAAATTCAAGAAAAGTTCTTGAAAATTAAAAGCTACCGTCCCCAAAGATTGTAACCATTGTACTCCTAGTAAAACATCAACACCTCCCATAGGAATGGAAAGCGTTGGAGTATTCGATACATATTCCCCCATGGTTATCTTGCTATTATGGCATTTTCTAGAGAAATTTATAGTTCCTCCATTTGTAACCATCACTTGACATTTTGGTGCTGGGTATAGGAAACAATTCAATTCCTTGGCTACCTTACAATGAATAAAATTATGGGTACTACCTGATCAATCAACACTATTACCTTTTTCTTCTTGATATGTCCTTCTATCTTGAGATTTTGAGGACTGGTAATTCCTGCCAATGCATTACACAATATGGTTGGACTCATTTCTTCCTCTTCTAGGGTTGGTTCCTAGTGTATAACTTCTTCTTGTTCATTTTCTTCTTCCTCTTCACAATCTATGTAAAATAATTTCTTCTCAAGACACTTATGACCTACAGTGTATGTGCTATCACAATTGTAGCAAACCCCTTTTTCTCACTTTTCCTGAAATTTTTGTGGTGTGAACCTTGTAGGTTGTGTAAATATAGGAGTAGCAACACTTCCCTCTTTATAGAAGTGAGTGGTAGACTTCCTTGTCACCATAATTTTACATTCAATTTTTCTTTCCAACCTAAATGCCTTCTCCAATGAATCAGGTTCCAAAACGCGAACTTCATGTTGGATGTTATCCTTTAAAGTACCTATAAAGAGATCAATCTTGTGTTCCTCTGGAATATCAGTTACCCTTATATTCAATTTTTGGAAGTCCTCAATGTGCTCCCCCACTAAACCATTTTGTTTTAAATTTATCAGTTGGCTAAAAAAAGTATTGCTCTTTGTATCCTCATAATGTGATGTCATTTCCTCCGTAAAAATTGACCAAGTGACAATTTTTTTACGAGAGAAAAGCCATTGATACCATAAAAATGTATTTTGTTCTAAATGTAAAGTTGCAATGCATACCTTTTGTGTGTTATGCACATTATTGATATCAAAATATTGCTCCATCTATAGTATCCATGTTACAGGATCCTTTCCATCAAACTTCCTCATATCCATTTTTGGAATATGGTGGTTCTTCCCGCCAACATTAGAGTTAACGAAATCACGATTAACATTTATTTTGTTCTCATCATGAGTTTCCTCTACTATATTTTCACCATTAGGAAACATTTTTTGTATCAACTTTATCAAACCTTCCATGTTTGCTTTTAGATCATTCTTCATGTTTTCCATTTTTTCATCGATCTCGGCTTCTATGTCATCCATCTTAGATTCCATGCCAGCTTCCATGCCATCTATCTTAGCTTCCATTCCATTATTCAAACCATCCATATTATATTCCATGCCTTTCTTCAAACCATCCATCTTAGTTTCCACACCTTTCTTCAAAACTTCCATGTCATTTTTTGTTTCTCTTTGTGAGAGCGAAATTTGTTGCACTTGCTCTTGTAAATTTGATATGTCATGTTGTCATTCTTCGTCTTCATGGGTCATAGTAGAGCCTTCTAAAGGCTTAATGGGTGTTGAATTCTTTTTAGGAGGCATCTCAGAACCCAATACTGAAATAAATTCTACAATATGCCCTTGGAATCAATTCAACTTGATTCTTCAAACAAGACTTATGCAATTCAGAAAAAACAAATACACACCTTTTACTTGCTTTTTAGGAGCTCGATATTGAAATTGACTTATATATATACTTGCAAATCCTCAATATCTGAAATTAGGCCCTATAGTAGCCCTCTGAATCTTCTTTCAAATGCCACAGGTCTGACTTGATTTGGATTCTTCAAGGCAACGTTATTTCCAATCTCCCACAATGACCTAATTATGGACTAGTTCAGTAGAGCGAACTTGTACGACTTGCCACGTGTCACTGTATTCTCTTTTGGCTCTAAAATTTATAGAAAGGAAACTACAGTCCGTGTACTTCTAGTCACCTTTTATAGAATTCCAATCCGATTCTCAAAGTGAGAGTTATGAAGATTTTCCCAAGATCACCTCTTTGAGATGAAATTCAGGAGCCTAAAAAATACCTAACTTCCACAGATCATATCTCCGAAAATATTGCGAACCAAGCTCTGAAATTGTGTGAAGATGTTCCTCAAGAGTTCGGCTTCACTCTCTAAACATTTTAGCTTCTAAAACTTCGTAGAAAAATGTTATAGTGAAAATGTCGCAATGACCTGTTTAAGTGAAATTCAGGAGCCTGCAAAAGGCCCTAAATTCAACAGATTATATCTTTGAAAATATTTTGAACCAAGCTCTGACATTTTGTGACAATGTTCCTTAGGATTTTGGCTTCACACTCTAAAAATTTCAGCTTCTAAACCTTCGTAGAGAAAAAATTATAGCGAAAATTCCACGATGATCTGTTTGGAGCAACGAAACCCTAGAATCCAAAGCTCTGATACCAAATGTTGTGAAACCAACTCCAAAAATAGAATAAAAGAGATATCAATACCTTAGAAATAAGCCACTTCGAGGGGGAAACCTCCAATACGTTACATGAATGAACAATTTTTGGATGATACAAATTACAAAACCTCCTTTCTATATATAGGAGTCCATGGGGCCATAATGTAATCTTAGTGGGGCCACAATGTAATCCCAGTCGACCTAACAATAATAATTTAAGGGCACAATAATAATAATATGGGGGTTATAGGGGTACAATAATAACAATAATACCCCCTTATTGCAATGAAAGGGTAAGGGGTCCACCATAGTTAACTGTGGTAAGTTATATCATATAGTATATGATATTACAAAGGTTTGCTGTTGTGTAGGTAGAGATTTTTTTTAACTATAAAAATGGATTTTAATAGTTAAAAAGGAGTTTCAAAAGAAATGAAATGATGGACTTTGTGTTTTTATAAAAATGAAAGGTAAAAGAGGGAAAGTGAAATGAATGGAGGTAGAAATGAAATTTTCTCTCCACTACACTTTGAAATCGACACTTTCATCTTAAAACTAAACTGAAAAGGTAGATTGATTCCTTGGAGAATGACGAACAGAATTTGAAAATATTTGAGAAATTGCAGTGATAATAGTGGGTCCTATTGGGGAAGAATTTCTCCCTGTGAGGCTTCAACGACTGTAGAATCAGTGCCTTAAAAACTCTTTAAACTTAACAGAATTCTTGGAAATTATGAATAGGATTGACCATTGACTGACTATACTCAAGATTGACAATATATATAGACACAAGTACCATTGGGCATGGATTTTTATTGACACATCACACTGGATATTTACAATGGAATGAATCAACTAACTTACTAAACAAAGAACTTTTTAAGAAAAATACCATTGATTGGGGCTCCAGTCAGTTTATCATCATCCAAATGTTTGAGCTGAAAAGTATTTTTTTCCAAAACTTCAGCAATTCTAAATGGTCCAAACCACAAATTGTCAAACTTACCATGCTGTCCATGGTCTTCTCTCCTAAAATCCCAACGAAACACCAAATCATTCTCCTGAAACAATTACTGATTTTCTCTTTTGTCAAAAATAAATTTGACTTTAGTCTGATACTTCTGTGTTTTATCCATCAATGATTCTCTGATTTGGTGCACCTCTATCGACTGCAACATTCTCCTTTGGATTGGATTTGCATCATCAACTTCATCTTGTCGGAACTTCATCATAGGAGGAGCTAATTGCAAAGGCATTACAGAATCAGTACCATATACAAGCTGAAACAAAGATATTCCATTAATTTTTTTACCACTTACCCTATGTGCCCAAAGAGAATGTACTTGTTGAGTGTCCCAATTTCTCTTATTTTCAGGAAATTTTTTCTTAATTATCCTCACCAAAATTTCATTGGATGACTCAGTTAATCCATTAACTTGAGGGTAAAAAAGTGTGGAATGAGTCAATTCAATTCCATATTGCCCATAAATGTTGTACATATTAGTAGACTTAAAGGCCATTGCATTATCAATTACTAACTTTTGTGTAAAAACAAATCTTGACATAATGTTTTCCAACAGAAATTTGATAATTACCATATCAGTAGCATTCTTGGTTGGTACAGCTTCAATCCATTTAGTAAAATTGTTTGCAGCTATGAGAATCCATCTATGATGTCTTGATGAAGGTGTATGAATTTCACCGATGAAGTCTAACCCCCACTGCTTGAAAGGAGCATCTTTTGAAATAGGAATAAGAGGTAATCGTGGAAATTTCTGTTTACTAGCAAATTTCTGAGATTCTACATAGCCCCCGACTTTGACAAAAACATCAGAGAAAAGAGTTGGCCAATAATAGTTAGCTCTCAAGAGTTTTTTTGCAGTATTTTTCAAATACAAATGGCCTACACACACTCCTGCATGTGTCTCTGTCATAATCTCTTGGGATTTAGTTTCATCTACACATCTTAATAAGACTCCAATATGGTCCTTTCAATCAAGACGATCTTCCAAAATGCAATACTTCACAGCTCTCAATTTGAAACCTCTCCTTTTTTACTTCTCCATTTCAGGGGGACAGTTGAAATTTAACAAAAGGTATACTATATCCTTGTACCAATCTAAATGAAATATTTCTGGATAATTAGAAATACTTTTCCATCTTCTCCTTTAGCTACCTCTACATTCAGATTTCAAGCGTTGCAGTTAGATTCAACCATCAAATGATCCAAGCCTTTACCTTTTATCAATTTAGTTGGTCTGATCTCAATATCAAATTCCAGAATTTTGGCAGCCATCGTCCCCTTCTGCCATCTGTATCTAGCTATAGCAAAACATCGTTAACAGTGATATTGGGCACAAAAGCAACTATTTTTGAATGCAGCATATAAACTCGAAAAGACTTCAAAGCCTTAACTAGTGCATATGCTTGTTTTTCAATCAAGTCATACCTTAATTCAACATCCCTTAAAGCACGACTAAAAAATGAAATAGTCTTCTCTAAACCTTATTTGTTCTTCTATAACAAGACAACTGCAAATGTTTCTTCTGAATCATGTGAAAAAAATCAAAAAAACTTTTTCAAAATAAGGACTAATCAAAACTGGAGCTTCAGTCAAGGCAGACTTGATTACTGAAAATGAATTCTTTGCTTCATCTCGCCATTTAAATTCTACATCTTTTTTCAGCAATACATTTATGTGTTTGATCAGCACTGCAAAGTTAGGAAAAAAACGCCTCAAAAATTGATTTTCCCTAAAAATGACTGCAATTATTTTTTATTCCTTGGCAAACCAATATTCTGAATAACTTCTACTCTTCCTAGATCAATATAGATGCCACTTTATATTACAATATGTCCCAATAATTTCCCTTCTTGGACAACAAGGATGACTTTTTTGGGTTCAAGGACAAACCAAAATTTCTGCATTTGTCAAAAACTTGCTTCAAATGTTTCAAGTGGTCTTCATCATATTTTGAATAGACTGTGATGTCATCCAAATAGATGACCACAAATATGTCTTTTTCTCCCGCAAAGGCAATATCCATTTCCCGCTAAAAAGTTGCACCTGCATTCATCAGACCAAACGGAATTTTTTTGTAGATGAATTCACCCCAGGGTGTGGTAAATGTTGTTTTTTCTCTATCTTGCCTGTCAACTAAAATCTGATTATAGCCTGAAAATCCATCAATCACTGACAATATTTTGGATCCTACAACCTTTTGCAAAATATAATCCATCTTGGGTAGTGGATAGTTATCTTTCAATGAACTCTAGTTCAGGTTGCAAAAATCGACACAAATTCTTATCGCTCCATTCCTTTTCCGAACCGGGACAATATTAGCTACCCAGTAGAAAATATCAAAGGCATATTTATCTTCTTCCCATAATTTTTTGATTTCTTTCTCAATGATTGGGAGCAGCATGGGATTGATGTGTCTAATTTTTTGTGCTACAAGATTTGCATCTGTTTTCAAAGGAATCTTGTGTTCCATTATGCTTCTATCATAATTTTTTAGCTCACTATAAGAAAATGCAAAAATATTAGCAAATTATTTCAGCAGCTTGATATATTTTGTTCTAATTTTAAGAGAAAGGAATTTGGACACTTTGACTAATTTTGGTTGATCGTTTGTGCCAACGTTACATTCTGTTGGGAAAAATACTGAGAGGGGGGGTGGGGGGGTGGTGAATAAGTATCTATAACTCACTGTAAACTTTTACTTTTTCTTTACTGATTTCTATACGCGACTTTAATGAACCCAACTAGCATATACATGCGACTATCTTTAAGAAAACTTGCGTATGTCCAGAGATCTTTATTATGTAGATAATTATTCAATTATATCAATGAATCATTCATTCATCAGATTTTTAGTAAGCAGTAAGCATGTGCAGTAAGAATAGAATAAATCATCACACATAAGCAACACACATGAACACCAGGATTTAAGGTGGAAACCCAATTCGGGAGAAAACCACCGTTGTTTTTGTCTTTGTCTTCAATATTTATTATAAAGAAAACTACTTACAATATTGTACTGGTGCAGACCCATACCAGCATGCAGGCACCCACCTGTAGAAGGCTACAACCTTCTCTCATTCTCCAGCTACTATTGGAAGGGAGTCCCAACCACCTAATCTCATTTACCAGCAACCACTGGAAGGGAGCTACGCCCCCTGCTTCTCGTTTTCCAGCCACTCCTAGAAGGGAGCTACTACCCCTTGATATATTTTACCAGTAACCACTGGAAGGGAGCTACGACCCCCTTACTAAAGGCTTTGACCCTCAACACCACCGCAGACCACGTTTCATGAATTTTCACACTGGATCCAAACATCTTCAACACAACACAACTTGTAGGCCTCTTTTCATCAGATTTTCAGACTGGACCCACTCCACACATTTAATCTCAAAGAACATACATCAAATTGAAACTTATAACCCCATAAATTCATTCATTGTATCATCAATCAACCAACCAACCACTGATATTTAATTATAATCAACTAGCAACATAATCAGTATTCAAACAACCCAGATCTGTATGAAGACATCATTGATATACAACAGTAATACAACAAAACAGATCATAAATTTCCTTTTGCATACTTTAGAAAAACCCTAGATTCCATACACATTGTTGTTAAACTGAACCTACATATATACGTGTTTTCCTTCACACCAACCTGCGTATAGATCTATGAATACTGATCTTCCAAAATATGGTCAGTCTCAGAACCAGATCTCAGGCTTTTAGTCAGATATATTTTCAGTATTGCAGAACCCTTGATCAGTCAGACATCATTGAACATATTTACTCACTCATTGATCATACTTCTATATAATCAACTTAGCATCATATAAAACATTCAAGCAACCAAGATCTACATGAATACTTCATTGACAAATAATAGAATTACAATAGAAATGAATAGGAAAACCTTTGCAATAAGCTTCAGAAACCCTGACTTCCATACACGCTTTTTCAGAGACAAAGCCGCGTATATACGTGCTTTTACCAAGATGAACTAGTGTATAGATCTGTAAATATTAACTTTGCAGAATGTATTATATCTATAGAACTTACCCAGATTTATTCACTTCACTTTAGCAAACATTCGCTAGATCACAGATCTAAACATTTCATAAACATATCTAGAAAATACATTTTCATTTCAAGTCTAGAGATCTCAATCCATCATTGTATTCATATGTGCATTATTATTTCAGATCTATCAATAAACTGTAACCCATTCCATGTAGACATACCTCAGAGTGAAGTATTCATTCAATCCCCAGATACATGCACACCTTTGCACTATGATATTCATCTCCTTATTAGTTATCGCCTTTACCAATACCATGAACCAAAACCACACAACTGCCGATGGTATTCTTGGACGGGATCAAATAGAATACACAACACTCAATAATGTGTGCTAATACCATGGTAATGCACCTTGGTATCATAATTTTAGAGCACAAAAGGCATACACGATTGTGCTTATTCGTACCCGCATGTATACGCAACTTCTCTTCATAAAAAATTCCTATTTACTAATTTTGGATGTATACGTGGGTTGCCCTCATAAAATTAGCGTATACATTGCCTCCATACGCGGGTTGTCTTCATCAAACCTGCGTATACATTGAGAAATATTTCATGTTTCATTTCTCTGGCACTTACTAGAATTCCTTTCTCTATCACATCTGAACTGACCTGTAGAAATATCATTTTTACATCTTTAACAAATAGGTTGCTATAAAAATGAAACTGATCAAATAGGTTTCTATCAAGGAAAACTTCATCAAGTAGGTTGCCATCAAGGATAACATATTGCATCATATTGCCAACACATTCTATTGTACTCTCTCCATCAAATTTACTTTTAGGCTTGAGAAAAACATCATTATTATTGAACAATATTTCTAAAGGAACTAAGCCTTTAGGAATATAGTTAGTTTTCATATCTGTAATGTTATTCCCAGCCATGGTTTTCTTAAATGGCCTCCTATTTTGATTTTCAAAAATGTCCTACTCATCATCAATTTGTATGTCTCTAAACTCTTCAACACACTCTAAAAATTTCTGAATTTCCTTGTCATCCCCAAATACTTCCCAGTATTTGATGTTCTCAGGAATTGAAGGCAAGTTTTTTATTTGAACATCATAGGATGCCTTGAAATCTAGAGGAACTTTGAAATTAATAGCAGCAATAGCTAGTGAATCATCCATTTGATTTTCCTCTCTAGTAATAAAATTTATATTAAATGCTGAAAAATAATGTTCAATGAAGTTTCAGACTTCATTTCTACAATTTTTCAACTTGGAGTTTTTCACTTGGTAGTTGTTTCTCACCATCTTTATAACCAACTCTGAATCACCAAAATAAATTATCCTCCCCGCTCCCAAATCTTTCATTGCCTTCGTACGTGGCACACGCACCTCATATTCAGCAGTGTTGTTAATGGTAGAAAATTGCAGTTTATATGATATAGTTTCCCTTTTCTGAGTGGGAGAAAAGAGGACTAGACTGGCTCCTGATCCTTATTTTTATGAGGCTCCATCAAATTACATTTTCCAGATATGTTCTCCCTCTAAATTCTGCTCATTTGTACGTTGAAAGTGTTGTTTTTCACTTATTTCAGGCTGGAAATTGTTATCATCAACAACAAGGTGTAGTATTGATGACCCAAATTCCTTTTATTCATCATATATTAGATGGTTTGAAGGATTATGTTTATCACTAATGATGTACACCATTTGGGTTTCCCTATACAACCTTCTAAATTCCCCTCCAAACACTGGGATGGTGGCATATGACATGTCCATCTGAAGGGTACCTCCCAATTTTTTAGACCAAGATCTGGAAAGTAGCATCCTAAATCTAGAAGTAATTTCCACAACTACAATGTCCATCATGTTGAGATTCAACAAGATGATGAAGCTTAGTGAAAATCAGTCACCTTCACTAAGTGGGCCCGCAGGCTATTTTTAGGTGCAAGTCTATTTTTAGACATGGTGATCATATTTCAGAAGTTGCAGGCTGTTATTTTTGGATGGTTGGTAAAGTTGGAAAAATAAATGAAATTATATTTTTAGAATATTGGGCGAAGTCTATTTATAGATCATCTATCTAAAATTAGATGCGTCGATTATTATTAGCCCTTAATAATAATCATACTCTAAATATCAACTTATTCTCTTGTAGCACTTTATTTCAGTATACAAATTTGGAAAATAAGTGGGCTGAAGGAATTAAGCAATTCCTAGGGTTTATTGGTGGTTCATGCATGGAGGACTCATTTAGAATTGAAGTGGAAAAGTTATGACAGAGTTGGAAGAGTAGTTCATGGAGTTGTTATTCAGTTTAACTCAGTTAAGTGAGTTAAACTCAGTTGAGCTAGTTGTATCTAGTCTAACTGAATGATACACTAGTGAGATTAAGTGAATTATTAGTTAATTAATTCACAACTAATAACTCACTAACAACTAAATAGAAACAATAGTTAACTACAGTGCATATTAGTTCCAGTGGAGACCCAATGGAGAGATAGGTGAAAGGGTGAGATGGACTATCCATTGTGACTATAGTGATGCATTGATTTCATCACAAACACATTGGAGTTGCCAATGAGGATGAGCAGTAAAGGTAAGGTATATTTGAATTCATTCAGGATTCTTCTTCAACAGGGATTGCACATTGGAGGCAGGCTATCAGGTGGCAAGAAATTAGTCCATGGATTTTTATATTTCTTCATGTTAGTGTGTGACGATTGTATTATACTGAGAGATTGATGTACTAAGCTTTGTATGAGATTGTTACATGATCTCCATGATACATAATATATGATATTTGGGGTTTTTAGCTTCAGTATTTCCCGTTAAACAACTATGTTATGTGCGATTGTTTTTATTGCTTCATGTGTTTGCAACTGAGTTTTAAATTTCCGCAAAATATTTATAGTGGAAGGATTTTGTGTTTAGAAAGAAGATAAATATTTTTAGATCAAGAGAATCTAGATATATACATGCATATGTTATATAAATTCTACATGGTATCAGAGAAGTGTTAATTCTTGAAGATTGCAATTGTGAAGAATTGCAGAGTTTGTGCTGGTGGACAATTCAAATTTGCTTGATAAATTTCTTGGTGCGATAGTTGAGTATACATTGAAATGTCTTCCAATGGGTTGCAACGGGAGTATGCCCTCGAGGGTAGCTCGAATTATATAACCTGGAAGGATAGGATGGAGGCGATGCTGGAAGATAATGGACTGAAGGAGTTCATTAATAGCGATTTTCCTAGGCTTGGTTCTAGCGATGTTGCATTACTTGATGCATGGCAAAAGAAGGTAGCAAAGATACGAAGAATTCTGTTGGAAGGTGTCAAGGACCATATTGTGTCTAGCCTTCATGGGAAAGCCACTCCATTTGCAATGTGGAAGGCTTTGACAGATTTGTTCCAAAGCAGCAGCGTCCAGAGGAAGTTGGCGCTGAAAGATAAGATCAGAAAAATAAAAATGGAGAAGGGCGACAGTATTCCAAAATATCTCATGAAGTTTGTCCACTGTAGGGATGAAATTGGAAGTGTGGATATTAATTTTGATGATGATGAATTGGTGAGCTTGGCTCTCCTTGGGCTTCCGAAGAGTTGGCATAGCTACGAAGACTTTGTTAATGGACAGGATAAACTACATGGTTGGGAGTGACTTTGGTCAGACCTTGTGTAGGAGGAGATAAGGAGAAGTAGGAGGGATGGATCTTCATCAAAGAATGAAGATGAAGAGAATTTTACTCTTGCTTCCAAAGCAAGGAAAGGGAAGGGGAAGAAATTCCCTTCAAAATCTGAGGCTAAAGGAAAGAAGCAATATTTGTCCAAGGTGAAGTTTTTTCATTGTCATGAACATGGGCATTTCGCCACTAACTTCCCACAGAAGAAGAAGAACAAGAAGGTTGCTGGAGATATAGTGGGTGAGGCCTTAGCCTTGCAATTTTAACTTTATTTCTCTTTGATCGCATGCTTGGTTTCAGGCTCAATGGGATCAGTGTGGTATCTTGATAGTGGTGCATCTTTCCATATGACATGAGACAAGTATTTTTTTAGTGACTTGGAGGACAAGGACCTTCAAATGCATATAGAGATGGGCGATGATGGTTGATACATTGCAACCAAAATTGGGCCCATTCCCTTTGGGAGGGAGTCAAGTAAACCATTTCTTGTTAAAGATGTTATGCATGTTCCAGGTCTGAAGAGGAACTTGGTCTCGGTTGCAATGTTCGAAGACAGAGGTTATGACGTTGTTTTTAGCAATGGAAAAGCTTTCCTACGACATAAAAAAATGGCTCAAACCAAGAGGATAGGGATTCGAGTTAAGAATCTCTACAAGCTTGTGGTAGATGGTTGTGCTGCAATGATGGGCAAAGCAGAAGAAGTGGTGAGCTGGGATGAGAGCAAATTATGGCACACGATATTGGGCCATCTTCACCATGGCGCTCTGAAGATTTTGCAGCAGTTCTCTACTAGACTTCCCAAGGGTACTCTTGCACAGTCAGATCAGTGCAAGGAATGTACTATGGGTAAGTTTGTGAAGACCACCTTTCATTAGAAGGAGAACCATGCTTTGGTGATCCTTGAGAGAATTCACACAGACGTGTGTGGAACTTTCTCGGTTGCTTCAAGAACAAAAAACAGGTATTATGTTATATTTTTTGATGACTATTCTCATAGATGGTGGATCTTCTTCATGTAGAAGAAGAGAGAAACATTCTCAAAGTTTTGTGAGTTAAAGAATTGGTGGAGAAGGAGTCAAGGAAGCAAGTGAAAGCTCTACGGTGCGATAATGGTGGTGAATATATCTCAGGTGGATTCAAAAAATTCTATAGAAAATAAGGAATTCAAAGAGAACCCATAGCAGCTGATAACCCACAACAGAATGGGGTCACAGAGAGGAAGAACAGAACGATCGTGGGTGCTACATGACTAGATACTACTGATGCACTTGTGGGCAGATGCATGCAACACTACGGTTTATGTGCAAAACCATTGTCCTCATAGAGTACTTGACATGATTTAATATTCCTACTTAGCCTAAGTTGAGAGGAATATGCAATTTTTCTCATTTTCTGTTGCATGAATAAATGAATAAAGGAGGACATGTAAAACTCCTAAAAGAATGAATATATCAATGCCCATATGAACATGGATAAATCTGGGCCATGTAACAAATCAGTTGCAGGTGTGAAAGGGGTTTGAGCTATGAGACTGGGTCAACCTTGACCAAATCTACAGTGATGTCTAGATACAATGTACCCCATGAAGGGACAACACAGTTCTAGAAGGAGGCCCCTCATGTGAAAGGAGCTAAATCTTCAACATGGTTTAGGGTTTTCAAAGGCTTTCATCTTATAAAAGGAAGGGGAAAGCAGAAAGAGGAGGTTGTTGATTGTCTATATTTCTGAGTATCTTGTATGTTTAGAAAAATACCATTCTCTGTTGTTCAGTGAAGAATTGTGTTGCTTAGCACTTGGAGTTCCTATGTAGGGATTTCACCTATTCCATTGAGGATTCTTGGAGGAGTCTTTCTAATTTCATCCACTATCAGGAATTCGGCCAAGCTCTACTTCCAACTTCAACACTGATCCAATGAGGTTTTGTTTGCTTTTGTAGGCTGCAGAAAGTGGAACACTAGATCTATTCAGATCTAGCTTGTATGGGTGCCTCTTCTCAATGAGTGTGTCTTTTAACCTCCTAGAAGAGTACATCAGTTGTTTGAGCTTCATATTTGTATCTTGGCATTAGGCCAACCCAGTTATTCAAGCTACAACATAGTTTCCCTTAAGGAACTACATTATTTTCAGTGGAGATTTTGCAGGGTGTTTTGATCCCATTTTTTATGAGAGATCTCTGGTGCTGGGCTTTTCCTTTCACTTTGGTGATCCATGGATTATCTTTTTGATCCATGTTTTGTATAGATCTGATCTATTTTAATGTAAATTCATCTTCAAAAATTTCTGAATAATATTGCATATCTGCTTCTTAAAACTCAGATCTACTCTTTGTATTGCATGATTTGATCAAAACCCCAAGGGGATCTTGTAATAGAGCCTTTCTAGTGTACATATATGAAATGGATCTGATATTTTGTACACATATCTACTCTATATCTGAAGTGTAGCATTCATCTATTGCAGATCCATAAAATAATGTTGTTAAGCCATTTTACAGTTTATACATATGTTGCAGCCTTCTTTTATGAATATTTCCTTCTCTCTTGTCTTCTGTATTCTACTGTATAATGTAAGAGCATCATTGTAAATCTGATTTTTTGCTATATATTAAAAATTTGATCTTATTTGATGGCCTCCTACCCATGATTTCTAAGACTACGTTATTTCTGAAGCAGTTTATTGTGCATAGATGCAGCCCCTCTTGTAGGGTGTTTTTCAGCTAGACTAGGTGTTGGGAGATCTATTTACCACACCTAGTTTGATTTGTTTTTGCTCCCCTTTTGGATTTAGACTATATATCTCCTGATCTAAAGGATCCTAATGCTACAAAATTATTTCTGTGCATAGATCTCCTAGAAGTGCATTATTTCAGCAGGCTTGCTGTGCAATCCCAATTTTGGGATATTAAAGTGGTATCAGAGCTCCTTTCTTGGCACAAACTGTGCTTTCATTGGAGAACCACAACCATTTTGCATTCAGAAGAAGATGAGCCTCTTACTGAGAGGGATAAGAGGTACCAAAATATAAGTCACAAGAATTTTGATTATGCCACTGATGATTAAGACAAGGGTAAAGCCCCTGAAACTACAAGTGATAAAGAAGGAGAAGAGTTTTCAAAAACTCTTTTGGTGGACATGAAAGATCTTGCTAGAGAGATTAAAGAGATGAGAATGGACATAATGAGGGAATCTCCTAGGAGATTTCATCCTGGGGAAAGCTCTGACATGTCTCACCACTGGACTAGTCAACCAGTGAACCAGCCACAAGCTCCACAAGCTCCACAACGATCCACTATGCTTACCTTCTTGGATGTGGAGAATGAAGGACCAAAAGAGCAAGCATCCCTTGAAGACTAGTTTTTGGAATATGAATCTCAAAATCAGATATTCAAGGACCACTTGAGTTTCCAAGAGTTTTGTCACCTCAAGGACAAAAGAAGACCAAGGCATTAGTATAGAGATGGTGGATTCTTTCATAATCATGATAGGCATCACTCTATGGGCAGATTATTTTTTCCCAAGTTTGATGGGTAATCCACTAGTTCTGCCAAGGCATGGGTAGAAAATCTGGACATCTACTTTCAGTTGAACAAAGTCCCTGAGATTGAAGCCATCAAGATTGCAGCGCTTCACTTTAAAGGTGAAGCACACAATTGGTGGTTCCATGGGTTGTCTACATTGGGCCATTCCAATGTGACTACCTACTCTGAATTCACTAGAATAATGGTGGAGAGGTTTGACAGAAAGGATCTAGAAGCACCTTTCATGAGCCTTGCAAAGTTAAAGCAGTCAGGAAATGCAGAAACTTATATCTCTGAGTTTCTGAGATTATCTTTTATGGTTCTTGATCTATCTGTAGCAAGGAGGGTGTACATGTTCATCGATGGCTTGGATGAACCTTTGCATGGGTTCTTTAAATATACCAAGCCCATCACTTTGCATGATGCCATTTAGAGGGATAAAGACCTCCAAGATGCCTTGCCAAAAGTAAAGGCAACTTTCCAGAGCAACGCCCCTCACCTTTCTAAAGGGAAGGAAGAAAAATCTGCTCCTTCCAAGGAGAGCTCATTCAAGAAACCTCTTGATATTGAAGTCAATAGGGAGTTGAGAAAGAAGATATTATTTTTCACTTTCCAAGATTCATGGGCACCAAGACATCGATGTGCTACTGGGAAATCACACTACATAGAAGTCTTCTCAGATTTTGAGGAGGAAGATGAAGATGATGAACCAAGGAGGGGTCACAACAATGATAATGTTGAGGGAGATCTAACACCATCTGGAGATGGGGATGGAGCCTTTTCTCCAATAGGAGGAACTCTTGCATCTTTGAGAGGAGTGCCTAAGTACTTGATCCTAAGTGTACAAGGTTCAATCATGATTCAGGGGGTATCTATACTGATTGACAGTGGGGTAACCCACAACTTTATTGATGCTCATCTTGTGTAGAGGAGAGAAATCCCCACTGATACTTTTGAAGGATTCTCTGTTTTGGTCCCAGGAGATAGGACAATGCAATGCATGCAATATGTCCCATCACTCTCAGTTACTATGGGGTCCTACACTTTGTTGGATCACTTTTTTGTAGTTGACATACCAAACACCAATATCATTTTGGGTGTCCAAAGGTTGATTACATTGGGGAAAGTCACCACTGATTGGAAATATTTGCAAATGGAGTGGGTGGACATGAAGAGTGGTAAACCCCGAATGATCCAAGGCATGCATAATTATCCCTCACCAAGCACTTCCACACAAACAACAGAGATGGATTTGTGTAATGGAAGAAAGGATCTCACAGTCCCTTCTCTTATGTTCATGAGAATTCTGTAAGGGACATTCCTATCGAGTGGAAAACCACCTGGGAGGCCACCAAATTCAGATCTTGTGGGGAAGGCCTCACAAAGTGTTGCTCCCAATCTAGATCTGGTATGGATTGGAGCAATGGGAGGCCAAGCTATAGTGCTGGAGGGCTCGGGATAACTCAAGGGTGAGGGGAATCTTCTCCTTGCATCACTATCACCCTCTCTCTTTCCTAGATCTGTCCTCTGGGAGGAGGAGAATGGGAGGATCAACCTTCCAACACAAAACTTTGGCATGGGAGATGTTAGAGAAGAGATTAGAAACATGATAGGCACTTCCATCAATGTATCATCATCATTTTCATTGTTGAACAATGTGGATCTGTATTGGAAACCTCAACTGCTTGTAGAGTATTCCAAAGATCTCCACACAGGTATGATACTAGATGACATGCAACAAGAAGAGGGCTACTTAGTCTAAGGGGGAGTCATCTATCATTATGGTAGGGTCTTCTTGGCTAGAGCCTCCAAGCTCAAGTAGAAGATACTACAAGGGGCACACAAAGAATTCTTTCTTAGCCATATGCATTCAACAAAGATCTATACCCTGATCATAAGGAGCTTTGATTGGGAAGGCTTGAGAGAGGAACTACATCAACACTTTCAAGAGTGCATGAGCTATGTGGAGTTGGGACAACCAATGGAATCTATGCAAGAGTCATTTCAGCCATTTCTTCCTCCTTTTGAGAGAGGGGGAATGCCCATGCACAACTCCATGTGTATGAGGAAATTTGATGGTAAAATATTTGATCATGTACAACAAAATTTATTTTCTGATTTGTCACATTATTTTACCATGTTTTTGCAGGATATGACTCCTAAAGGGAGTGAGAGATCATGTGGATCTCATGGCTTGTGGTGGGCCAATAGAAATTTTGAACTTGGCCACTCCCTTGTTGTGCAAAGGGAGACTCCTTTTCATGATGGGTGCTTTCCAAAGGCACCAAACATATCTGACATCTTCGGCCATGTTAAGGTAACTCATGTAGCAAACGTGTGGTGGGAATGCCACTTGCCACACCTTGATATAATGCAGGAAGGAAATGCACTGCGCTGGCATCACATGTGGGATTTTGACCCACCTCCCCAAGCTTAGTTTTCTGTTTGCATATATGTAGTCTTGCTTCCATACTTGGATGATATAGTTGTACTATTTATGGGATTGTATGGAGGGAGGATGGGAATTTTGTATGTACCACATGGAATGGAACTTCTCCATGTACCTCATGCTACATGTTTTATATGGAGCATTTATCCAACCATGATTATTTCAATTGAATTCTTCACTCCTGGTGGGATGGACTATGCAGATCTTATGTTGAACTTGGAGGAACAATTCATGATGTATTGGCTTGATGAAAACTTGGCTTATGATGAGGACTTGATCATTTGTGGTAACATCAATGGAGGAGGGGAAATACTACAACTCTCACCCTATCAGTTGCTTGAGGACAAGCAACATTTTGGAGGGGAGGACTGTAATATTCCTACTTAGCCTAAGCTGAGAAGAATATGCAATTTTGTCTCATTTTCTGTTGCGTGAATAAATTAATAAAGGAGAACATGTAAAACTCCTAAAAGAATGAATAAATCAATGCCGATATGAACATCAATAAATCTGGGCCATGTAACAAATCAATTGCAGGTGTGAAAGGGGTTTGAGCTATGAGACTGGGTCAACCTTGACCAAATCTACAACGTTGTCTAGATATAATGTACCTCATAAAGGGACAACGAAGTTCTAGAAGGAGGCCCCTCATGTGAAAGGAGCTAACTCTTCAAGGTGTTTTAGGGTTTGCAAAGGCTTTCATCTTATAAAAGGAAGGGGAAGGAAGTAAGAGGAGGTTGTTGATTGACTATATTTCTGAGTATCTTGTATGTTTAGACAAATACCATTCTCTGCTGTTCAGTGGAGAATTGTACTGCTTAGCACTTGTAGTTCCTATGCAGAGATTTCACCTCTTCCATTGAAAATTCTTGGAGGATTATTGCTAATTTCATCCACTATTAGGCATTTGGCCAAGCTCTACTTCCAACTACAAATCAGATCCAGTGAGGGTTTGTTTGCTTTTGTAGGATGTAGCAAGTGGAACACTAGATCTATTCAGATCTAGCTTGTATTCCTTTCTTAGTTAGTGTGTCTTTTAACCTCCTGGAAGAGTGCATCAGTTGTTTGAGCTTCAGATTTGTATCTTGGCATCAGGCCAACCCAGTTATTCAAGCTACAATGCATTTTCCCTTGAGGAACCGCATTATTTTCAGTGGATATTTTGCAGGGTGTTTTGATCCCATTTTTGATGAGAGATCTCTGGTGCTGGGATTTTCCTTTCACTTTGGTGATCCATGGATTAGCTTTCCGATCCATGTTCTATATAGATCTAATATGTTTTAATGTAAATTCATCTTCAAATTTTTTTGAATAATATTATAGATCTGCTCCTTAAAACTCAGATGTACTCTTTGTATTGCATGATTTGATCAAAACCACAAGGGGATCTTGTAATAGAGCTTTTCTAGTGTACAAATCTGAAATGGATCTGATCTTTTGTACACATATCTACTCTAGATCTGAAGTGTAACATTCAGCTACTGCAAATCCATAAAATAACATTTTTAAGGCATTTTATAGTTTATACATATGTTGTAGCCTTCTTTTATGAAGATTTCCTTCTCTCTTGTCTTCTGTATTCTACTGTATAATGTAAGAGCATCATTGTAAATCTGATTTGCCGCTATATATTCAAAATTTGATATTATTTGATGGCCTCCTGCCCATGCTTTCCAAGACTACATTTTTTCTGAGGCAGTTTATTGTGCATAGCTACAGCCCCTCTTGTAGGGTGTTTTTCAGCTAGACTAGGTGCTAGGAGATCTGTTTACCACACCTAGTTTGATTTTTTTTTGCTCCCCTTTTCGATCTAGACTTCAAATATGTTGATCTAAGGGATCCTAGGGCTGCAAACTCATTTTTTTGCATAGATCTCCCAGAAGTGTGTTATTTCAGTAGGATTGCTGTGCAATCCCAATTTTAGGATATTACACATGAGTACACCTAAAGAAGCTTTTATTGGTAAGAAGCTTGATATTTCTCATTTGAATATTTTTGGCTCATATGCTTACATTCATGTGAAAAAGGACACCAAGAAGAAGCTGAAGCCGACTGCGGAAGTTGGCATATTTGTGGGGTACACAGAAACACCCCATAATTATCGTGTGTAGTTTCCAAACAGTCAAATGACGGTGGTGTGACAGGATATAAAATTCAATGAGGTGAAAGCCATGAAGTTGTCGCTTGAGAGGGAGCTACACTTGCATGTAGAGGAGGAGCTACTTGTTCCCAAAGATGATCCTCTAGATGTGGATCAGACACAGGAAGAGATTCATGGAGTGGAGGAATCCACTCATGTAGAACCAAACATCAGAACATTCATAAAGAATACCACAGAAGCTGAGAGACTGAATCTTGATGCAGCACAGAATGTAGGAATCCCTACAACATAGCATAGATAGAGACAGTCACCTGATCATTTTACTAGATACATGTCTCTTATGAGCAAGCGTGTCATGACAGAGCCATATTCTTTTGAAGAAGTAGTGCAGAAGCCCACATGGGTAGATGCCATGGTTGAGGAGTATGACTCCATTGTCAGAAACAGTGCTTGGGAGATTTTTCCAAGCCCAGTGGGTGAATCAGTTGTAGGATCAAGATGAATCTACAAAGTAAAGCAAGCTTCTGATGGGAGCGTCAAGAAGTATAAGGCAAGATTTGTTACTTGGGGCTTCTCACAGATCGAGGGGATTGATTATTGTTACACCTTTTTTTTTGTCATCTAACTCATTATCATTAGATCAACCCAAGTACACCATGTAAGACCAATTTTACCCTAAGTAAAATTGCTTTCACCATGTAGAATAACATTTGTCTATATTTCCTGGTCATATTTAACCCAAAACAAGGAAATTAATTAAATAAATCATTATTTATTTAATTATTTCCTAGGAATAAGTTATTCAAATCATTATTTAAATAATATTCCTAGTTAAATTTGACTAAATCATTTTTTAAATAATTAAATAAATCATTATTTATTTAATTATATTCCCACCATCTCCCTAAAATAATAAATAAATCATTTATTTATTTATTGTTTATAAATAAAGGAATTGACCCAAGTCAAAAGACCTTTTTCCTCCAACAAATATAATAAAATATTCCTAAAGGGTGATTCTAGAATTTGATTAATAATATTTTATTCATGCACTGAGTTCTAGAACACCCAAATATTTTGTTATAAATAGAAGGGTTTTCCCCATTCATTAGTCACCTTCATTGCATTAGATCACACTGGATCCACTCTTGGTCACCATTTTCCATTTTTTCTTTGTGAGCTCCCATTGAGTTCTATGTTTGTTAGGGTTTTCTACCACAATAAGAGAGAGGAATTTTAGATCTGAAACACTGAGGACTTTCAAGAACCCATCCCATTGAGGAGAACCGGAAAACACCTTTCTTGTTTTCCTCTCAGGTGCCCCATTCTTTAATATAATATAAAACATTCTTTTAAACACATTGTTCTTGTCTTGTCTATTGGATGCACGGAGCCATATTATATTTTATCTGCTTAATATATTTTGTGCTTAGATCTGGATTTGTGCAGCAGACTCAAATATATTTTGCAGCCATAATCGATGTTAGGGCTATTTTTTATGCGTAGCTAAAGTTATCTTTTACGACGAAAGATTCATACTAACAATTGGCAACTCTGTTGGGTTTTATTTTACGACCGTTTTCGTTTTATCTATTCCTGCATATCCAGTTCTTTCAGACACTAGGGTTTCTCTTCAGTTTCCTATTTTTCCTATTTTTATGGTGCTTTCCACCTCTAAAACCCTCAAACAGTCAAATTTTTAACTTCCATGTGTTTCTGTCTTTATTGCGCAGGTGACAGACATCAGCCGCAGCTGAGATGGAAAATTTTTCTGAAATCTGCTGCCGAGAGAGCTACATCTACAGGTCGCACTTATCAGCCCAAAAAGTGCAACCTGGCCTTGAGGTCGCACTTTTTTGCCCCAAATCTGTGACCTGGACTGAAAACAGGTAAGAACCTGCAACCTACACTTTTTTCTACAATTTTCTAGCACTTTTTCTAGGTTTGTCTGAATCTTCTGTCAGGGTTTTCCAGCCTCTGTCTCTGCCTGTTTAGACCTGTTTCTGATCTGTTTCACTCACCTAAGTGGTAATATTTCCCCTTAGGGCTCTAGTACCCTCCAGTTTTTGTGGGAGAGTTTTTGTTGTTTCAGAAGTCTGAATTTCCAGGGTTTCAGCCTTTTTTGCTTCCAGATTTGATACCTCATTTTCAGATCCCTTTTAGATCATCTCTTCTCCCTTTCAAATCACCTCATATAGTTTTTTTTGGGTTCATTTCTAGGGCCACCTCCTTTTCCCTTATACTTTTAGCTGATCTCCTCCTTTTTAGCAGCAACCTTTCCTTTGCCTCTTTGTTATTCTTTGCACCTCTTTTCAGCAGATTTCTCCTTTAGATCCCCATCCCTCACGACCTTAGATCTATTGGCCTCTTTTCAGCATGATTTGCATAGTTTTTTCCCTCTTATAGATTAGTTTTGAGAGACCCACCTTCTTGGGTTATATTGATGCATTGGTAGCTATTAATTTTCTGTTCTTTCAGTTTTATTTACTGCAGATTTATTTGCACATCACACTTTTTCTTTTACTCTCAAAATGTCTGGGTTTAAATAATTAAAATTAACGCATGCCACACACATACCCTAAGTGAATAAGATCCTAGTTAACACCACCTGGAAAAGACTTTAAAATCAATTGTCACTGCACCTCTCCGCCCTTGACCTCACTTGATTTTTCCCCTCCCTGCCCCTGTTAGTTTTTCTTCTTCCTGTCATCATTGCGCCCCCAAGGCGCTTCTCCTGCAGACTTCTTGGCCTTCACCCTCAGTTTCCAGTCGGCCAACTTCCTCCTTCCCATCGTCATCGAGTAATTCCTCCCCCGAGTTTTCACTCCGAATCTTCTTCTGATTGTTCGGGTTCTCCCCTACTCCTGGTTCTCCCCCTGTTACTTTCTCCATGTCTACTTCAGGGCCTACTACCAGCAGCAACCCCAGTTCTACTGCTGGGTCTGTTTCCAGTGGAACCACTATGGGACCTACCTCGACTGCCCCTTTTCTCCCTTATATGGCCGGCCTCAGTCACCCCGACTTCAATCAGCTGATTAACGATCCTATCCGCCATGATGTCAGTTGGCCTGCTATGCCAACCAAGCTCTCCTCTGACATTCCCAAGTTCGAAGGCCTTACTAGTGAAGATCCCTCTAACCATATTCAATCTTTCCACATGTGGTGTTCCTCCAATTCCATCACCGATGACTCCATTCGTCTTTGATTGTTCCAACGCACGCTTACCGGCGAAGCTTCTAAATGGTATGTTGATCAAGCCACCTCTTCCCATACCACCTTTGCGACCATTTCCCAAGTCTTTTTATCTTATTTCCAGCCCCCTCTCTGATACGATACTAGTACTGAACTCTTAACTTCTTTTCATCAATCCTCTTCGACCCACCTCTCCGCTCATGTCCAGGAATGGCGACGAAGATGGAGCCTATGTCACGCCCCCCCCCCCCTTTGAAGATAGGGTTTACATGGACTAGTTCCTTCACTCTCTCTTACCTCTCATTGGCAAAGATGTTGCATCCCATTTTCCCCAAACTGAAGAAACCGCCCTCCAAATAGCCTTGAAAAATGACCTTATCTATGCCCAATCTGGTTATGTTTATACCGTCATTCCTGACCTCCCCAAGCCCGGTGGCCCTAATGCCTCGGGGGCATCTCACTCTGCCGATGGTATCATTGGAGCCCTGTCACATACCTCTGCCCCACCTCTTCCAGGCTATGGTTTCCCTCTAGGAGGGGCCAGCCCCTCCGACACTTTTTCCCCTCCAGGTAGCATGTATCCAGGATACAGCATGCCTTCTCCTTTTTACCTCAATGTTTCCCATCCTACCCCTTATCCGTACCCATAACCTGGTTTCCTAGCTCCTCCAGCATTCGGACCTCCCACTCCTTTTCCTTCTCCACCCCTGCAATCGCACCTACTACCCCCTCCAGGGCAAGTATTTGCATAGCGAGGGGCACCTAATTTTCTTCCTTCTCAAAGAAAGAGAAAATGAAACCAATCTGCTTCTGGTAATCGTGAACCCAATCCTTCCAGTATTGACTCTACCACTGCCAACCAGCCATAGGGCTCTCATCCCAAGCCGGACAAGCCACTTCGCACCAATAATCCTTGTTCGTGTTGCGGTGTTTATGGTCACTACACTCACGATTGTCCCTTATTACCACAAATGCAGCAGATGTGGGAGTCTCAGGCCACTGTGCGGGGACAACACTCCTCCCCTACTGTCCCTCCCACCCTAGCTACTTCTCACCCTGCTGTGTTTACCAATCCTTTCCCTCAACAAGGATTCGTGGCCACTCAACCACATCATGCCCTGGTAACCACTCAACCTTCCCCTACTGGTTCCTCTGATTACCAGATTCTCATGATGACCTCTGACCCACCTCTCACCGTCGACCTCAACCTTCAAACTCAGTCCCATCATTATTCCACATGCTCCCGTTCCTTCTGTCTCCGAGTCTCAATCTTTAGGTTCTACAGAGCCTCTATCGACACCCAATGGTCCCTTGCAAATCCCTCCGCCCAAAGCTGAGGCTCATACCAAGACTCCTAAGGGCCCATTACGCTGAAATGTTGCCTCTGGTCGGGCTGCCCATTTGTACAGTATAGTAGATGATCTGGCACAATATCCTGCTGCCATTTCAACACTAGAACTCCTCCAGTCATGCCCTTCTCAAAATAAGGCCATACTATCTGTCGTGGGTGTTGTAGATCCTGCTGATGACCAATTGATTGTTTTCGATGCCCGTCAGTCAGACCATCCCCCTATTCCTCCTTCTGTTGCTTTCCAACTCCCAGTCAAAATCCAAAATGCCAATTTCGCTCGATGTATTATTGATGAGGGGGCATCTACTTGTGTGATGTCTTCTTCGGTTTGGAAACAACTCAGATCCCCTGAGCTGGTCCCTTCCACAATCACCCTTCGTGCGTGGGATGGCCATGCCTCCCAGCCCATTGGCCTATTCCGTAATTGTCCTATCACCCTTGTAGGCAAGACTGTTTGTGTCGATGTTGAAGTTATCGACACCCCTCTTGACTACAACATTATTTTTGGGTGTAGTTACACCTATGCCATGTCTGTTGTCCCATCCGCAGTCCACTGCAAGATGCTCTTCCCTCATAATGGCAAAATTTTCATGATCGACCAGTTGACTTACCATGAACCAAAATCTCAGACCTCCCCTGAGTCCACCATCTCTATTGTCACCAATAAGCCAACTATTGATTCTCTGACCAGTGTTTCCCCTGGCGTCTATAAAGACTCCTCCTTTCCTGGAACCTTTTTAGACCCTCCTCCTGTACCTGATCCTAGCATGGTGAATGTTTGCATGATGCAATCTTCTTGTGCTGACCTTGCACAACCCACTTTGGCTAGTAAGAAAACGCACCCTCACCCAACCCCACTAGCTCCTAGCCCTTCGCCCCTACTAGCCCACCTTCTTGCTTCGGAATCTCCTTCCTCGAACATTCCTCCTGGCCATTTCCATGCCGGTCAGATTACTTTCCTTGCTCCTCCTCCTAGCGCTCATTCCATCCCTATCTTTGCTACCCTATCCCTCCCCAACTTAGCCTTGGGTATACCCGTCTGGTACCTAAACCCCCCAGCCACTACCCTGCCTAGCCAACTCAAACCTTATCTTGCTTTAACCCCAGTTCAACCGATACCCATGGCTTCTCCCGCTACACCTGTACCTCAGTCACCTCATCAGGAACCACCCCCTGTGGCAACCATGTCAGGTGCCACTAGCAAAGCTCGCAAGGGGGCATCTAAGGAAAAAGTCACCCCGAAAACTTCTGCCCCTCCTCAACCTCCAAAGCATCCCATTCATTGTGCCTTGTGTGATGTTTTCGGACATGCTACCCATACTTGCCCTGAATTACCACATCTCAAAACCATGGTCAATGAAACATTTCCTTAATCTTCTATTCCTGAAGTCTATGTCACGATACCCAATTCTCTTCCTAAACTTAAACACTTGTGCACCAATTACCCTTGTTCTTTGTGCGATTTCCATGGACATTATACCCATCTTTGCCCCCGCCTTGACGAGTATCGCGCTTCTTTAGCCGCATACCGCCAATTCAAAGCCACGCTTTCTCGTCATCCTTCTTCCCTCTCACTAGACCCTATGTCTCCCCCGATTACCATTCCTCATCCTGGTACTGAAATGACCGAACCTTCAGCCACTCTTTACTACCTTTCCTCATCCCCGAGTTTCCTGGAAACTGACCCCTTAGTGCCTTCCCCTAGCGGTTCGCTTACCCACTCATCCGTTTGCTCCGCTGTCACCCCTCATGCTGACACACATGTGAGCCTTCCCCCTCAAAATCAGGTGTCTCATATTTCTACCTCCTTAGATCCTCCTATTCCACCCACTCTTCCCATCTTTCAGACCGATGAAGACATCATGGAAGCCATAATCGCACCTGATTTTCTGTGGGAAGATATGAACCATCGTGCATACTTCCTACCACACCAATCTCATGATAAATATGCCTTTGAATCTAAAGACTTCATTCTTGATCAAGTTGATTAGTTCAAAAACCCCATCCCTGCACCTGATGCTTTCGAAGAAGGCAATATGGCTAATATCTCTCCTACCATCAAAATAGAAATTTCTGTCAAACCAGGTATTGAAGAACATATGACCATGGGCACCCAATGCACTCCGAAAGAAATTGAAGCCTACACCAAACTCTTCAAAGAATTCCCTGATATTTTCACCTAGTCCTACTCAGAAATGACCGGACTCAATCCTGCCATTGTCGAACATCACATCGACACATGGCCTGATGCCATTTCGGTTCGTCAAAAGTTGAGACCCATTCATCCTTCTAGATGAGAAGCCATCAAAGCTGAAATTGATAAGCTCCAGCAGGCTGGTTTCATTTACCGCATCGAATATACTACTTGGGTGTCTAACCCAGTTCCCGTCCTCCAAAAACAAGGCACCATTCGTGTTTGCACCGACTTTCGCGATATCAACAAAGCTTGTCTCAAAGACAACTTCCCCACACCCTTTATTGACCAAATAATCGATGAGTGTGTGGGGCACGAGATTCTCTCCTTTATGGATGGTTTCTCTGGATACAACCAAATTGTTATTCGTCATGCTGATCAAATTAAAACCACGCTCATTAGTCCGTGGGGCACTTTTGCATACCGAGTCATGCCATTTGGCCTTAAAAATGCCGGCACCACCTTTCAACGAGCCATGTATTATTTTTTCCATGACTTAGCTCATATTATCCTTGCCTATTTAGACGACCTTACTGCACGTTCTAAACATCGGGCACAACACCTTCATGACCTGCGTACCATTTTTCTCCGATGTTGCAAGTATAACATTCACCTTAATCCTTTGAAATGTGTCTTCTGTGTTCCCGTCGGTCATCTCCTAAGCTTCATCGTGTCTAAAGACGAGATAACTCCTGACCCTTTGAAGGTTCAACCCATTCTTGAACTTCCTATGCCTCGTACTCTACGCCAGCTACAAAGTCTCCAAGGCAAAGCTAATTTTCTTTGCCGATTCATTCTTAACTATGCCACTACCACACATGGCTTCCTTAGACTTCTTCGCTCTCACACCCCATTTGTCTGGGACACATATGCTCAAGAGTATTTTGATGCCCTCAAGCATGCTCTCACATCCCCTCCCTTGATCCGTCCCCCTGACTTTGACCGATATTTGATCCTATACATCTCTGCTTCCACCTATTCGGTTGCTGCTGTCCTTATCTAGGAAGATGATAATGGTATCGAACATGTGATCTTTTATGTCAGTAAGAACCTTTCCGGGCCACTTGTGTCCTACTCACATGAAGAAAAATTAGCACTAGCTGTCGTGTTCTCGGTCCAAAAACTACGTCATTATATCCTCATGCGTTCCACCAAGGTTGTGACTGATTCCAACCCTATGGATTTCCTATTGAGTCGCCGCATCCTCAGTGGGAAGTATGCTCGTTGGGTCATTATCCTCCAATAATTAGACCTTGAATTTGTCACCCCAAAAATTAAGAAAGGTTTAGTCCTCGCTGAACTCATTTCTTATTTGCCTATAAGGATGCAAGATACTCCTATTAATGATGCTCTTCCCAATGAACATTTGTTTGCCATCACCACCGATGACCCTTGGTACGGTGACATCCTTACTTACTTGCGAACCCAAAAGTTCACCCTTCATCTTGATCGTGATGCTCGACAACGTATCCGACACCAAGCATCTCGCTACCTTCTAATCAGCGATGACCTTTATCGTCGTGGAGTAGATAATGTCCTTTGTCGTTGCCACACACACGCTGAAGCCGAGCAAGTTGTCAATGCCTGTCATAGCGGTGCTTGTGGTGGCCACCTCTCCGGTCTCGCCACTACCCAAAAAATCATGCGTGCTGGCTATTTTTGGCCTTCTCTCTTCAGTGATTTCATTGAAGCAATCAAACACTATTCCAATTTCCAACACTTCACCCCCAAAGCACGAGCTCCTCCCGCTCCTCTCCATCCTGTTGTCACAATTGGTCCTTTTTGTAAATGGGCCATCGAATTTATGGAATGTCAACCTTCCTCTGATAGTAACCATAAATATATCATAGTGTCAGTTGATTATTTCACTAAATGGGCCGAAGAAATGCCCACGTTCAATAATGCGGCAGCCACTGCAGCCCTCTTTTTCTTCAACCATGTCATTACTCGATTCGAAGTTCCAAAACAGTTAGTCTCAGACCATGGCCGACATTTTGAAGATTAGATTTGGCATAAGCTATCCTCCCTATTGGGTTTTGAGCACCACTATTCATCTTCCTATTACCCCCAAGGTAATGGCCACGTTGAAGCAGTCAACAAAATTCTTAAGACCATGCTTCAACGAACGGTGAATAAGCACAAAACCAATTGGCATCTCATGCTCTTCCCTACTTTGTGGGCTTATCGTACTTCTGTTGAAACCGCCACCGGTTTCACTCCTTTCCACCTTGTCTTTGGTGAGGAGGTCGTCTTACCAATCGAGTGTGAAATTCCTTCCCTTCACTTGGCCATCGAACTTCTCCCTGATACCCAACCTCTAGAGCAATGACTTATCATGCTCGAGTGCGCCTCTGAAGACCTTCGTGTTGCATTACAAACTTTTGAAACGACCAAAAAGTGCACCGAAGCTCAGTATGACTGAAAATTCCACCCTCGTACCTCCCATGAAGGTGACCTTGTTCTAGTATATGACCAGGCCCACGATACCCTCGGTCATGGGAAATTTGAATCATTATGGCTAGGTCCTTACATTATCAGTAAAGACCTTGGTAAGGGGGCATATATTTTAGAGGACTTTGAAGGCCACATCCTTCCTAATCCTCGCAATGCACTCTATCTTAAGAGATATTACCCTTAGCATTTCCCATTCAAAATGCGTGTTTTATTTTCTTCTAGATAGCCAGCATCTGTTTGTTTTGCATTTCACTACTTCACTATGAAACCTATTGTCCACGAAGCCTTACTTCACCTCCCCTCAAAATCAGATTTTCTCACTTACAACACATGTCATTGGGGGCACCACCTTGCCTCTATACTCATTCCTGTTTGTGTCAATTTCTGTCATGGGCTACCATTTTGTACTCATGTTTTGTTTATGATCCCCTTTGGATCATCCCCCATTTCACCATCATCGTTAGTGCCTATCTGTTCATCGCTATACTATTTTCCCTCGTACCTTAGTTGGGGTTCCCTTATTGCCTCACCTATGGCGGACCTACTTCTGTTGACATCAGCTCATTTACTCCAGAAGCGAGGTCTAGGGGGCAGTGTACCTTGGTTCGAGCTCTTCTCAGCATGATTGTGATCTATACACTTGATGGTCCAGTGATGGAGCAGCAGCTATTGGTGATTCCCGGGTGTGTGTGAGATGTATCAACCCTCATGAGGGGGTGGCCCTGCAGGTAGCCCCCCACATGCTCGGATGACTTCTTCATTTTCACCCTTGATGCAGCTCCTCTCATTTGATGATATTGGCCTCAACTTCTTGTAGTGCCTCTTTGATTTGCATGTATCAGTTAGATTTTGTGAGCCCTTCCCCGTGTGTAGGGGGCATTTGGGTATATTTTTATCTCATGTACTAAAATCTTCTTGTATAAGTCCTGAAGGTTATTCCAGGCATCGCATGTATGTGGTATTCATCATTTTATTTTTCTGTCTCATGTTTAGGCTAGCCCATGCTTCATTATTGCGTTCCGTGGTTTTTTGGGCGCCTTATTCTTTGTACTATTGTATCAACGAGCATAGGTATGCCTCCCCCGCCGCCTTTAACACTGGTACTACTTCATCACCTAGAGACTTGTTGCACCTGTAAGTCTCGTCTCCTCTGGGTCTAGTCCTTTAGCACTTTAGACTACGTTCCATTCCTCTCTCTCACTTCCCTCTTGATGCCTAGTGATTGAGTTCTTACAACGTACTTCAGTCATACGATTTTCTCCTAACACTCGTACATTGCGGGGCAATCTGTTACACCTTTTTTTTGGTCATCTAACTCATTATCATTAGATCAACCCAAGTACACCATGTAAGACCAATTTTACCCTAAGTAAAATTTCTTTCACCATGTAAAATAACATTTGTCTATATTTCTTGGTCATATTTAACCCAAAACAACGAAATTAATTAAATAAATCATTATTTATTTAATTATTTCCTAGGAATAAGTTATTCAAATCATTATTTAAATAATATTCCTAGTTAAATTTGACTAAATCATTTTTAAATAATTAAATAAATCATTATTTATTTAATTATATTCCCATCATCTCCCTAAAATAATAAATAAATCATTTATTTATTTATTGTTTATAAATAAAGAAATTGACCCAAGTCAAAAGACCTTTTCCCTCCAACAAATATAATAAAATATTCCTAAAGGGTGATTCTAGAATTTGATTAATAATATTTTATTCATGCACCGAGTTCTAGAACACCCCAATATTTTGTTATAAATAGAAGGGTTTTCCCCATTCATTAGTCACCTTCATTGCATTAGATCACACTGCATCTACTCTTGGTCACCATTTTCCATTTTTGCTTTGTGAGATCCCATTGAGTTCTATGTTTGTCAGGGTTTTCTACCAAAATAAGAGAGAGGAATTTTAGATCTGAAACATTGAGGACTTTCAAGAACTCATCCCATTGAGGAGAACCAGAAAACACCTTTCTTTTTTTCCTCTCAGGTGCCCCATTCTTTAATATAATATAAAACATTCTTTTAAACACATTGTTCTTGTCTTATTTATTGGATGCATGAAGCCATATTATATTTTATCTACTTAATATCTTTTGTGCTTAGATCTGGATTTGTGCAGCAGACTCAAAAATATTTTTGTAGCCATAATCAATGTTAGGGCTATTTGTTATGCGTAACTAAAGTTATATTTTACGAAGAAAGATTCATACTAATAATTATGAATAAACCTTTGCCCCTGTCACACGGTATTCTTCCATAAGGACCATCCTTTCTCTCTCAGCACAGATGGGTTGGCATATTCATCAGACGAATGTGAAGACTACATTCCTTAAAGGGATCATTGTGGAAGAGGTGTACATTGAGCAGCCTAAATGATTTGAGATCTTCAGCAGCGAGTCATATGTGTGCAGACTCAAAGGAGAGTTGTATGGGATGAAGCAAGCACGACGTGCTTGATACACATAGATCGACAACTATTTCACTGGACTTGGCTTCACCAAGAGTGAGGCGGATGCAAACTTATACAAAATTGTGGTGGAGGGTAAGATTTTAATCATTTTTCTTTATGTTGATGATTTAATACTAACGGGTGATGAGCAGTTGATACACTCATGCAAGGCAGATCTTGCAAAGGATTTTGAGATGAAGGATTTGGGCCTCCTTCATTATTTCCTTGGATTGGAAATATGGTAGTGGGAAGGTGAACTGTTTGTGTCTCAAGGAAATTATGCCCAGGAGATACTTGAGAAGTTTCACATGCAAGGCCACAAGCCTATCGACACTCCTCTTCCAAGATATTGGAGGAAAGAGGGTGCTACATCAACAGAGGTAGTGGATTCCACTGTTTATCAACAGTTGGTGGGTTCACTCATGTATTTAGTTAATACAAGACCAGACATATGCTATGTAGTGAACCAGCTTTCACAAGCAATGGTTAAGCCTACCAAGCTCTTTTGGAAGGCAGGCAAGCATGTCCTGAGGTATCTCAGGGGCACATCTAAGTATGGATTATGGTGCAGACATACAGATGAGGTGAAGTTGCATGGATTCATAGATTCAGATTGGGAAAGCAGCCCAATGGACAGAAAGAGCACATTAGGAGGGGTTTTTAGTATCATATCTACAATAGTTTCTTGGTACAACAGGAAACAAAGATCCGTGGCACTCAATTCAATAGAAGCAAAATACATGGTAGGAAGTCAAGATGCATGTGAGGCTATCTGGATGAGGAAGATATTGGTTATTTTGTTCGATTCACATTTAGATCCTACAGTGATACATTGTGATAATTAGAGTTGCATTAAACTCTCGATTAATCCTGTGTTTCATGATATATCTAAACATATTGATATATGGTATCATAATATCAGAGATTATGTGTAGCGGAAGATCATGTTGCTTCAGTACATTCCTACAGAAGATCAGGATGTAGACATTCTAACGAAGGCACTCTGCAGGAGCAAATTCGAATACAATAGAGGTAGGATCGGGGTGAAGGATAATCTCTATCTTGTTGAGAGGGAGTGTTGAGATTCAAAAAGATGATGAAGCTTAGTGAAAATAAGTCACCTTCACTAAGTGGGTCCGCAGGCTATTTTTAGGTGCAAATCTATTTTTAGACCATGTCTATTTTTAGACATGGTGATCATATTTCAGAAGTTGTAGGATTCTATTTGTGGATGGTTGGTCAAGTTGGAAAAATAGATAAAATTTTATTTTTACAATATTGGGCAAAGTCTATTTATAGATCGGCGATCTAAAAATAGATGTGTCGATTATTATTAGCCCTTAATAATAATCATACTCTAAATATCAACTTATTCTATTAGAGCACTTTATTTCAGTATATAGATTTCGAAAATCAATGTGTTGAAGGAATCACACAATTCCTAGGATTTATTGGTGGTTCATGCATGGAGTACTCAGTTAGAACTGAAGTAGAAAAGTTATGACAGAGTTGGAAGAGTAGTTCATGGAGTTGTTATTTAGTTTAACTCAGTTAAGTGAGTTAAACTTAGTTATGCTAGTTGTATCTAGTCTAACTGAATGATACAAGAGTGAGAGTTAAGTGAATCAATTAGTTAATTAATTCACAACTAATAACTCACTAACAATTGAACAGAAACAACAGTTAACTACAGTGCATGTCAGTTCCAATGGAGACCCAGTGGAGAGATAATTGAAATGGTGAGATGGACTATCCATTGTGACTATAGTGATGCATTGATTGCATCACACACACATTAGAGTTTCCAATGAGGATTGCGCAGTCAAGGCAAGGTAGATTCGAATTCATTCAGGGATCTTCTTCAGCAGGGATTGCGCAGTGGAGGCAGGTTATCAGGTGGCAAGAAATCAGTGCATGGATTTGCAGATTTCTTCATGTTAGTGTGTGACGATCGTATTGTACTGAGAGCTTGATGTACGAAGCTTTGTATGATATTTTTACATGATCTCCATGATACATAATATATGATAGTTGGGTTTTTTAGCTTCAGGGTTTCCCGTTAAACAACTATGTTATGTGCAATTGTTTTTATTGCTTCATGTGTTTGAAATTGAGTTTTAAATTTCCGTAAAATATTAACAATGGAAGGATTCTGTATTTAGCAAGAAGATAAATATTGTTAGATCAAGAGAATCTAGATATATACATTCATATGTGATATAACTTCTACACATCACTAAGATTTTCATAGGTAGTTGGGTAAGAGAAACAACCAAGTCCTTAATTACTCCAAGGCACTTGACTTTTTTGGAATCAAAGGTATAGAGGTCATGGTATTGCTTGGTGATCTCTAATCCCAACTCATCCATAATTTTCTTTGGCATGAGATTGTGAGAAGCCCCAGAGTCTAACAGACAATTATGGAGCAATTTGGCATGCATATTTAGTGACAGATAGAAAGGTGGTGAGTTGTCATATTTTGATCTTGGACATGAAAACCTAGATAAATAGTGGGATTTTCATCCTCAATATTACTAAGTCGGGGGTGAGAGGTGGCTAAAGCAGACTTTTAAAAGACTCTTTATATGATAGTTTTTTCAACAATTCTAGAAGTGGGACCGGAATTTTGATTTTATTCAATTCAGATTTGAAACTGAAATAAATTGGAACTAATTCCTTATTTTCTGCAGTGATTTTGACAATAGAGGCAGAATTTTGGAGTGGAGGGACCTTATTGACTTTGGTCTTCTGTTTGGCAGCTTGTTTTTATGAATCTTATTTTTGTTGAGGTTGCTAAACAGGGCCTTTAAACCTCAAAGGATAATTTATATTTTTAGCTTCTTGCTATTTTTTATCATTTTGTGCATAAATTTGGACATTCTCACCATTTGAAAACAAATAAATCCTTGACTGGTCTTAATATTCTTGCAAAGTTAAATAAGTTAACTGTGAGGTTTCTCCTACAAGGCTTATTTCTTCATTTTTTTCCTTATCTTCTTGGTACTCTTCTTCGGCAAAATTATTCAAAGGAGGCTAAACATTTTGATCATCAGCATTCCTTCTTGGGTGCTGTAATATTTGTTGAGGTTGAAAAGGCCTCCTGAAGGGAGCCTGATTTCTATTTGACTCATTTTGATTGGCTCTAGCAGCTGGTTTGTTTTCAAGCTCTAATTTTTTCATATTAGAGGAAAGCTCCTTGATTAAATTGGACATTTGAATGATATTATATTATGCTGTAAGAGACTTAGAAGAAGAAGGTTTTTCTTCTTTCATCTTGTTTTTGTCCTTTGCTTCCTTTTCTTCTTCCATTTTCAATTTATTAGAAGCCATGAGATTAGGTTGCATTCCAATTGCAGCCTCTTTCATATCCATCAATGTATGTGCTTTATCGGCCCTTAAACATAAATCAAACTCAGAATCTAGAGAATTTGCAAAAATTTTCATAGTTGTAGTCTCAAGAGGTTTAATTTCTTTAGGAATTTTTTGATAAATCTTATTAAACCTCTTGGTAAAATCAGCCAATGTCTCATCTGGTTTCTTCTTCAAAGTTCCAAATTATGTAAATTAGTACACATATTATTTCCTATCACCCCATTTCTTTGCAAATATTTCCTCCAATTCATCAATTCTTGTTATTGAGTTTGGAGGTAGACTTCTAAACCATTTATGAGCTTCACCATCCAAGCTTTGAACAAAGAGTATTGACCAGATATCCTCATGTTTGACATTTTGGTTGTCAGCATAACTATAGAAAGCCACTAAATCTTCCTCATTAGAAACTCCTTCTCCCTCCCTAGTGTATTTTGGAAGATATTTCAAGTAATCTCCTTGAGGGAGTGGATGCAAAGGTTGAAGAAGAGCAAGTGGATCATATCTTGCAGCACTATCTGCTGCATCCTTGTAAGGGCAGGTTGAGCCATATTTTGCTGATGTACACTTGATGGATGACCAGTTGATGTAGCTATTTGGGAAATAGGAATTAAAATTTGTGGATTAGGAATCTGAATTAGGACAATAGAGAATTGGAAATATTGAGTTGATTCTTCAGGCTTGGGGACTGAAAATAGTGGATTCTCATAAAGATGAACAGAGGATGTGTTGACTTCACCTTCTATAGAAGAATCAAATTCAAAATTTGTCTCTTGAGGGGATGAGGTTAATTCAACTTTATTTTTCTTAGCTAGGAAGTCAGATAAGTTGAATGTGAGGCCTTTAGGAACACTCTCTTCTAGTGGATGAGAAGAGGATGACCCAACAACTAGATTTCTAGATAAAGGAAAATATTCTTATTAAGGAGTAATGAAAGACTGGTATTCAGGATGAGTTTGGAGGAAATTTAAAATGGTCTTAAAATCTTCTTCAGTCAAAACATCCCTATCAAGAAAAGGTGCAATTTCCAATACTTGCTTTAACTCCCCTTCAGTTACCACAAATAGTTTTGTTTCCTTATTGACACTTAATAACTAAGTTTTTTCCTCTTTGACTGAAATAATATTTACTAATTTAAGATTTATCAATTGAGGAATGAGGAAAACGATCAGTTGAGCTTAGGTTAACAACATCTACTTTATCTTCTAGGGAAGCAGTTTCAATTTTATATTTTTCAGCAAGATCTTTTGAAACTGAAACTTATTTTTATTCTAAAGTAGATGAGGGTACCTTTTGCTTTGGAAAGTATTTTTTGTGTACCTTCTTCACTGACTGAGATGTGGCCTCAATTGATCTTTGTTTTCCTTTTGCATCTTTAATGATCTTCTCTAGGTCAACAACTGGGGTCACATTAGGTGATCTCTGATTTATCCTCATAGTTGGAGGTTTTGAAACCCCTTTTCCTCTCTATGGAGTTGCCAAGTGAACTAATTTGTAGTCTTCTTTAAGTAATAAATTCTTATTCACCATTAATAATTGACATTCAGCAATTCAAAACAAGAGACATCGGGATAATACTTCATTTCAAGGCCTTTGTCTCCCAGCAGACACACCAAAATATGTTGGCACTGGAATCAACACTTGGACTGCATCAAGCACCTGACCAGACACATCCTAAACTCTAAGGAAATTTAATGATTTGTTTTATGAGATTGGTAGGTGTTTTAAACTCTCATCCACTGAAAATAGATTTCATTCAAATCCATAGTTTTACTAATGAGGGTATTTGAGCCTAATGTGGTAGCAAAGGGTGATTTTGTAGCCTATGAGGAGAAGAAAATGTAAAATGAGAGAAGAAACAGTAGGTATGTGAAGCAGAAATATACTGAATTTGGTATAAATTAACACAAGTAGCAGTTCAACAATATTTCATTAATAGAAATCTATTTCTAGTCTTAAATTCTCATTGAAATATTATAACAGATAACTGTCATGAGTGATGCTCTTCTCACTATTATTATATATATTTTACCAAGAAGGCTGACTGTGTGAAACTAACAAAAATTGATAAAACACATGAACATGTCAAGAGACTGATAAAAAATCATAACAGCATGAGAAATTGCAAACTACAACTGAAGATAATAAAATATTGAAACACAAGTGGGTATTGACAATACAAACACCATATTGATAATAAGTCCTCAGAATTTTCTATCCATTTCATTAACTAAAAAGAGTACTGATCATTTGAGTTAATATTCTAAAACCACGAACCCTTACTTCATAGAAATTTGTCACAAATATACAAAAATATAAAACGGTCATACCCACAAAAGGAGTAAATATGTTCCTAAAAGTTATTACTATCTCGTGCAAGAGATGAGGCTTATCCAAAAAATTTAATACAAAGTACTATGACATAATAAAAAAAAACAGCATTAAGACTAACAATTTGAAGTGGTTGTATGATGTGGAAGTTTATAGGAAAACTCCTTTTATGTTCTGGTGCAACCAACTCCACAAAAAGTGTAAAAAGCAGTGAAAGTGACGTGTGGTTGTTCCTTGAATGTTTCCTAGTGCCTCGCGGAAATGTGTTGGTGCTGAGAGTAATGGTAGAAATTTGTTTCAAGGAAACTCTGTCGTTGTTCCTTTCCTTTGCCTTCTTGTTTGTCGTGATAGGGATGGAGGTAGATTAAAAGCCATAGCGGAGTTTCATTTTATCAGCGGGAGATATTATTAGATGAGCGCGAGGAGGAAACTCTTTATACATATATTGCAATCATAGACTGGGGTTGGAATGTTTGAACATAAGACACAAGCGGGAGGGAATGCGATTTATGATGGGGGTGATGACATGGCAAAGAGGTGGGGCCCAGACAATATCGCAAATCGCAAGTCGGGAGTTTTGTTATGAGACATTGGAGGTAAAGGTTAAAACTTTTGAAGCACTATGTGTGACGATAACGAAGGTGATGTGACATGACAAATGGTGGGGCCCATTTAATACCGCAAATCGCAAATCGGGAGTTTTTTTATGAGGGATGGGAGGTGAGTGTTAAAACTTACGAAATGTGATGTGTGATGAATATAGGGTGACATGGAAGCATAGAGATGGGGCCCATTTAATACCGCAAATCAAAAATCAAGAGTTTTGTTATGAGGAACAGGAGGTAAGTGTTAAAACTTGCGAAGTGCGATGTGCAATGAACAGAGGGTGACGTGGCAGGATAGAGATGGGTCCCATATAATACCTCCAATAAAAAATAGAGAGTTTTGTTACTACACATGGGAGGTAAAGGTTAAAACTTGTGAAGTGCGATGTGTTATGAGAATGGAGGTGACATGACATGACAGACAGTGGGGCCCATTTAATACTGCAAATCGCAAATTAGGAGTTTTTTTATTAGACACGGGAGGTAAGTGTTAAAACTTGCGAAGTGTGATATGCAATGAATAGAGGGTGACATGGCAGGACGGAGATAGGGCCCATTTAATACCGCAAATCACAAATCGAGAGTTTTGTTATTAGACACGGGAGGCAAGTGTTAAAACTTGCGAAGTGTGATGTGCAATGAACACTTAATATCACAATTGGGGGTTTTGTAGGTGACGGGAATTGTAACATGAATGAAATTTAAAACTGAGATAATCTGATTGCGATGAAAGGGTAAGGGGTCCACCATGATTAAGTGTGGTAATTTATATCATGAAATATATGATATTACAAAGGTTTTCTTTGGTGCAGGTAGAGCTACTTTTTAACTATAAAAAGTGGATTTTAATAGTTAAAAATGGGTTTCGAAAGAAATTAAACTTTGGACTTTGGGTTTTTAGAAAAACAAAAGGTAAAAGAGGGAAAATGAAATGAATGAAGGTATAAATGAAATTTTCTCACCACTACACTTTGACAATGACACTTTCATCTTACAACCGAACTGAAAAGGCAAATTGATTCCTTGGATAATGATGACCACACTTTGAAAATCTTTGAAAAATTGTAGTGCTAACAAGTTCCACGTTGGAGGAGTATGACTCCATCATGAAGAATGTTGTTTGGAAGGTTGTTACTATATTTGAGGGAAAATCTATTATTGGATCGAGGTGGGTGTATAAGGTGAAACATGCAGTTGATGTTTGTGTTGATAAGTAGAAGGCTATATTTGTGGCCAAAGGCTTCTCACGGTTGGAGGGAATTTATTATGAGGAGACATGTTCCCCTGTGACAAGACACTCATATATTAGGTCCATACATGCATTGGTAACACAGTTTTGGTGGAAGATCCACCAAATGGATATTAATATTTACTTCCTTAATGGAGTGGTTGAGGAAGAGATCTACATTGAGAATCCTAAGGGATTTGAGACTATAACACCCTCTTTCCAAATCTACCCAAGTAACCGACCAATTGGGGTAAACACGTGATGAGAGGCTACTATAATGAGATTCAACCTCGTACGTGACCTTAAGGAAGTGGAACCAATGGAAAAAAAACATACAGATCTTGTACATCATCAATGACACCCCCAGGAGCTAACCCAACCATTCAAGCCTCTTACCTCTAGGTCACATTGACATTTTTATCTCTTTAAGCCATATATGTAGGCACATGATTACAAGCCAGCATCTAGGAGGCCATAGCAATAGGAATAACACTACAATATAGCATCCAAAGCCCCAATTACTTAGTTACATGCCAGTTTCCTCGGGATTTGAGCCACCTTTTTAGGCCCAGAACCCAGTGCTCTACCAAGGACTTCATGAAAATTTCATAGATGATAAATAAAAATATGACAATGATACGAAAGCAATCACATCTTTAAGATCTCATCTGAACCCCTCCTAGCCATGACAGGCATTTTGTCAAACATATCACAAACATTGAAGCTACAGGTGTAAACAACAAAATATAGCATAGGGATCTCATACTTATCTTAGAATTGTTAATAAGAATTGATCCCTTACATCATGAGTTGCAGTGTGAATTCATTTAAAATTAAAAAAATGGATAGATCCAGACATTATCAATGATAAAATACATGCTTATAACTTTCATAATAAGAATAGAAATACAGTGGATACAACAACAATAAAATCCACATAATACCTTGTACAATTATACATCAAATACTAAAGGAATGATCTTCTCATTATTGAATTAAAAACCAACCGGAGATGGGACTTCAACGTTCCACCCGAAAATAGATTGGCTGAGCCAAATCTCTCTTCATCCAATCACTGTTGTGCCATATTCAAAGCATTAATGTGGGACTCTAACCAAAAGAACCAACCAGGGAATAACAAGGCTAAACCATCTCACCCTCATCAATAAAAATCCAACTTTACCATGATCCACATGAATCACTAGGAAAACACCATAAACATGTCATAATCAGCTTTATTGTGATCTACACTCAAACTCTAGGCCAACACAAGCATCGATATCACCATATTATCTCTACCTCCACCTTGAGGAATTTTCATATCTCCTATTCTCACAGGATTACTACAACTCACAGTCTGAATCAAGGGTCAGTAGGCCTTAAATAGAGACACCACCTCTAGGCTTTACCGTATATCCTGAATTCAACATCAAGGATTCCTAGGCCCAATCAAGGGAAACCACCTCACAGGCTTTACCGCAATCCAATCCTGGATCACTAGGCCCTAAACCATTGCAACACCTCTCATGATTTATTACAATCCAAACCTGGATCACTAGGCCATAAAATGAGGGAACACATAAATTGGTTTTGTGTCATAATAATCATATTCAAATATCTGCCTCATTCAAATTCGAATCCATCCAGTAATCCAGCTAAACAAATACATGAGAACTCCATAGCACCATCACTATCCAAAAATGGCAAGGCTAGGCTGAAAACACTATCACACTTGGAAAAAACCCATGCCAAGACAGAAAATAACCACATGCAATACCATGCATGCCAGTTTTAGCAAGGAAAAAACACATGAAAATCGATACCTACCAAGAATCGTGTTGTAGCTGCTTGATTCCTGCTCTTCCTTGATTGCTTCCTCCTTTTTCTTGTTTTCCTTTCCTTTCTTAATCCAATGCCAAAGTGCTTCAAGAAAACTATAAGTATATGAGAGTATGTGAGTGAGAGAGAGAGAATAGAATGAGATCCATAAGTGTGAGAAAAATCTTGCCAACTGACCCTCAAAATCCTTTTTTATCAATGACGCCTATATTTTTTTTCATTTTCCATTCGTTTCCTTCATTTTCCTCCTCACACGCAACATGTGGCCTTTCACCTTCCTTTTCTCCTAATTTCCATTATTTTCATAAATAAAATGCCAATTAATTCATTTTTCCTTTCCAAAGGCTTAGTCATTTCCTTTTCCAATTTCCTTTAGCCATAATAGCTGAAATGAACACCCACTAAGATGTTTTTTCCCAACAATCAACTTGGAATAAGTGCCACATAAACCATGGTTATTATTTTTAACATTATTCTATGGAATTTTCTCCAGGGTTGTTACACAACCCTCCCCCTTGGGGGAACACAGTCCTCGGTGTTTAATGACACCTACAAACCAGCAAAATTCTGAAAATAGAACATACTGCCTATGGATATTTATAACACAACTTGTTGTAGTATTTACAATGAATAACCTTCTCAAAAGAAAAAATCATCATGAAAATCATACCATGTACTAGAGATTTATAACACAACTCATTATGATATTTACAATAACAACCACATATATACATATGCACATTTTCCAAACTGGAAAATAAAAGGATATGATGTCTACATCAGAAACAAGGGAAATGATAGGCTCATGCCTCCACCCTCAAAGTAGTACCAGGATTCACTTCCTTCCCAGGAATTCCATAATCCACATTCATATCCAAAGATACATCCAATGTACAATGCTACAATCTTGCACCACTTGTCCTCTCAGTGAAAAATTACTGGATCATTTTTCCATGGCACACTCCCAATGTGCATTTGATTCAATTTGGAAATGATAATTACAAAAAAAAATCCATCCTTGGCCTTCCATTCTTTACCACATACTCCCTCGAGGAATCCGGTAATCTACTTCCGTGCAATCACTCACCTTCCAAGTTCCCAGACATCCCCTATCTTGGGTGATCCATCCCTTGGCAAGGCTTCCTCGCATTAGAAGGTCAAACAAACAAGGCATATACCTGCCTCAAAACTATCATACTAGTTATATCATGCTCATGCAAATAAATGAACACTATTGGGTACTAGTGTCCCACAATGGCCCTACTCCTAAAGTGCTTTACCATATTACTATCTGTTTCAATTCCTTTGTTGTTGTTGCTAATACTTGTAATCAATTTCAACCACCTGACCAGGAATTTTTGTGTTTATTGTACGAAGAGTGTAACTTCCATTATATTCAAAATAAATTGAATTAAATTCACATCATACCTCATTGGTAGCTCATAAATAAGGTACACTTGCAATCATTTTTACTTCGTGTCACAACAATTCAAATTAGTTGTTTGATCAAATCATCATTTGTAAGCATATCACATATGGTTAGCTCAAAACACAACCATCATAAATTAATATCATGAAATCACCATAAACCATAATCATAAATCACATGTAGCCATCATAAGTTAGAATCATGCATCGCATGCATAATAAAAATGAAATAAAATATTGATTCTTAGCCTTCATCGGTCATTTCTTCTGCCTTTTTTCTTTTGTACACACACCGGATCGGTTGTCACACTTGAAAAACACCCAATGCCTTTTCTTCTCTTCAATCACGTACCCATACACATAGTGTACATCACAATACATACACCCATATACGACATACAACACCATATAATACATACACCCACACCGACATACGACTCATACACCTACGCTCGTTGTATAATACAACACAATACATATACAGATACATAGTACAACACAACAGATACACATGTCACGATACCACGACTAAAGAATGAAGATGCATAGTACTACACATACACAAAACAACATGTACGACATGCACACAATACCACATGTATACAAGTACCATATGCACAACATGTGCACAGTACCACCTGTACACAACATTGTCTTCACAACGTGTACACAACACCAAATGTACACCGCACCACTTGTAAAATGTGTACAAAATACCACATGTACACAACACCACATGCATGACATGTACACGACACCACATGTACACATCACCACATGTATGACATGTACATGACACCACCTACACACAAAATCACATGTACAGAGCATCATATGTATAGCATGCACACAACACCATATGTACATAGAACTGCATATACAACTTGTACATAGTGCCATCTATACCTAGCATTGCATATGCAATATACACACAAGACCATGTATACAACATGCATACAACATTATATGTACACAATACTACATATGTTACATGCACACATCACCATAGGTATAATCACTTAATGTACAACATGCACAACATATACACAATAGTAGTATTGCACATCCATTTACCACACACTGACCCCACAAACAACCTTTTGTTCTAGTGTCTTTCCACTATCCATGTTTTTCCTAGCATGTCTCATATCACACTACTTTCGTTCCACTAATGTAACCCTCAAAAATACATGTCCACATGATATTGACCTCATAGATCTATGAAGGCTACTCTTCCACTTGATTCCTCATATCCATGAACCTCTTCATTTCATTCACCTGCATAAGAAATCATTCCTCCACAAGAATGATCCCTAACAACCCTGCCATACAGTGAAATAGATACATACAAACATACATATATAATCATTAGCATAAGACAATCGTTATCCTGTCAAAAAAGTCATACACACACACATATATATTGATAAACATTATCATTGAACAATCATGATCCATGAAGACCTTGTCACACATGACTTACATACACACATACATGTATACATATATAAATATCAACATAATCATGATCACAACACAATTGATAGATATCATAAGTTCTAGGTTAAGGGAACTTCCTTTATATGTGCACATCATGCACAACATTGAGAACAACAATTCCCAACATTTCCAAGGCATATGATGCCTAAAATCCATTTACTTTACCTTTCTGGTGACCTTTCTTATGTTTTTACTTCCACCGTCCATGTACCACAATGGACCTAACCAGTCATTCGGACTGTCATATTCTTACCTTCCATTGTGCTTACTCATGCATCGAGATTCATTTGTGTCTTACATTACCTGTTGGGTTTCATCCATATCGCCTTGAGATCTGTCACTTTCCTCTTTCAGAAACCAATACCCAAGAATCTCAAAACATATAAGGCGAGAACAAGAACAAAAGAATACAACCATGGAAAAATGACACCACAAACAAAGTGGCAAGGCCTTGCACTGGACATAAACAATGATGCAAATAAAGCACAAACAAATCATAAAAGACAAAAATTAAAAGACTAGCAACAACCACCATGACTCAACCCCATGGTTTCTAATACTTCCAAAGGAAATATCAACCCAATCCTTCTCCAAAATTTCAAGGCAGACTCTTTTTCTATTCAATCCATGCATCATACTACCATAAACACATCATTGTCAGTGTATAAATAAATATAACAATGTACCAGTTATATTACCTTGTTGAAATTGAGTCTTATTATGTGTTATCACATTCACCCAAATGTTAGTTATAAAAAAAAATACACTATTACTTGTTATTATAATTCTAATCATGTTGCATTGCAACTGCTCACACATGTCAATCATATGTTCCAATTATATAGACAACATATCTATTAATTTTATATCAACACTTACAAAATCTAATATCCATGTCATAATCAACCAATAGTGAAAGTCATAATACTACAACTATAGTCTACTTATACTCAAGCACATAGAAAATATTTCAACACATGTGTGTTAGTATGACCATCTCAAAAAAAGATCATTTCTTCATGAAATATTATAGGCACATACTCATAGCATGCAAGTAATCAAACATTCAGACAATAGATAAATGACATAATAGACACTAAACACTCAAACACCAAATAAACAACATAAGAAAACTCATACTTTAATGTATCTCAGGGGAGGTTATCTTGTCTTCATAATCAATCTAGATTATCACAATATAACTTCACAACACCTCAAATAAACATAAATAATGCCATGGTATCCATAACAATAACTAGCTAACATGTTCATGTCGTAGTCTCATAAATAATTATATCTCATGCATACCACTCACGTATGCACAATTAGTCTAGATTAGTACAACACATTACCATAATTAGGTCGACTCATACTTGAATTTCATAACCCTAACCAACTGCATAGGCCAATCCAAATTAGCATGATACAGATAGAATCCAAATCTTAATGCTATAAACCTAATTATCAAGTTAACTAACATATAACAAAAATAAGTTAACATATAGCATGCTCATCAACAACATATAACATAATAATCGATCTAACTACAAGTTAACATATAACATATTCATCAACAACATAGAACATAATCATCAATTTAATACCATTCTTGACTAACGAATGCATGTACATATGATCACACTAATTAATTAACATCTATCATGTATGTAACTAGAAAATCAATAGAATGAAAGGCATACCCATAACCATAATGAGTATGACTATGCTAATCAACCAAAATTGATCATAATGTAACCACAATAACAATAGAATGAAAAACATATTAGTAACCCTAATGCTTGCAAAAACCATGCATTGCATACCTGCACGCCAAGCATGCAAACTTGTATGACGATCTGATCTTACCCCAAAGTCCATTGTTGCAACGTCAGTTTAATGATCTGCATATCCTGCTCTATCTTAGCTAACACATTAGCATCATAACATAACAATATCATCATGATGACCTATTGGTTATAATGACCTCATGCACAACTAACTCAATCAAACTATTGCAAACTTGACCATACCGTTATGAAACCAAGTCCAAAATTAGAAGAAAGGAGAGATCAACGCCTTAGAAACTAGCCACTTTGACGGGGGGAAATCCTTTACATTATACAAATGAAAATTTTTTGGATGATTCAAATGAAAAAACCTCCTTTATATATATAGGAGTCAATGGGGTCAAAATATAATCCTAGTGGACCTAACAATAATAATGTAAGGGCATAATAATAAAAATAGTGGCTTTTTATGGGGCACAAGAATAACAATATGGGGGCTACAGGGGTACAAAAATAAAGATAAGGGGGATACATTAACAACAATAAGGTCCTACACTAGTAATATAGGGACCTAACATGCCACTCTCCTTCAAAAAAGTGTTGTCCTCAACGCTTGAGTAGGTTTGAATTCTTCTGTATAAAATTCACATCCTCCCATGTGGAATCTTCAGTGGGTAAGTTCTTCTACTTGATGAGATACTTTGAAATTGATATACAGGAAAATATACTCCATTTACTTTCAGCCACTTTTTTACAGAACTCCAATCTGATGCTGAGAGAGAGAGAGTTATGTTTATTTTCACAAGGTTACCTCTTTTAGATGAAATTCGAGAACCTGGAAAAACCCTAATTTCCACAGATCATATCTCCGAAAATATTGCGAACCAAGATCTAAAATTTTTACACAAAGTTCCTTGGGATTTCTTTGCAAATGGGTGGTTATCTTGGCATTTGAACCTTTGTAGAAAATTTTTATAGTGAAAATGCCACGATGACCTTTTTAAAGCAGTGAAACCCTATAATCCAAATCTATGATACCAAATGTTATGAAACCAACTCCAAAATTACAAGAAAAGAGAGATCAACGCCTTAGAAATCAACCACTTAGAGGGGGGAAAATCCTTTGCATTACATAAATGAATAATTCTTGGATGATAAAAATAAAAAAACCTCCTTTCTATATATAGGATTCCATGGGGTAACAATATAATCCTAGCCAAACTAATAATAATAATGTAAGGGCATAACAATAACAATAGTGGCTTTTTATGGGGCACAATAATAACAATATGGGGGCTACAAGGGCGGAAAAATAAATATAAGGGGGCTACACAAACAAAAATAAGGGACTACACCAGTAATATAGGGACCTAACACATATGCACCCACTTGACATGTCTAACCAATCATGAACTACCAATGCATGTTCAACATATGACATCACACAAGAAAGCATACACAGATAACACTGAAGCATGATCAATATGTAACCCTAGCATAAGCAAGCAATGCATGTATAATATGTAACAATATGTAAGCATGTGTTCACGAACAATACACGAGCATGAGAAACACATAACCTGTCATACACTCATGACAACATGTTGATAACAACACCATCGACACTTCCATGGTGACACCACTTCCACCATGTCCAACGCCACATAGATCCAACAAGAGCATACACCATAGGTATGAGAAACCCATATGAAACCAACAGAAAAACATGACCAACACACCACCCATCCTATCTAAGGGTTAAACCATGCTCTGATACCACTTTGTAACATCCTCTTTCCACATCTACCAAAGTAACCGGCCAACGGGGTAAACATGTGACAAGAGGATACTATAATAAAATTCAACCTCCTAGGTGACCTTAAGGAAGTGGAACCGATGGAAACACAACATACATACCTTTTACGTCATCAATGACACCCGCATGAGCTAACCCAATCATTTAGGCATCCTACCTTTGGGTCACACTGACCTTTTGACCTCTTTGAGCCATAGACACAGACACAATATTGCAATCCAACATCCAGGAGGCTATATACATAGGCATAATAATGCATGCTAGCATCCAGGGCCCTAATTACTAAGTTTTGTGCCAGCGTCCCTGGGATTTGAGCCTCTGTTTTAGGCCCAAAACCCATTGTTATGCCCATAACTTCATGAAAATTTCAGATATGATAAATAACGACAATATAATGATAAAAAAACAATCACATCATTAAGAACTCATCTGGACCCCTCCTAGCAATGACATGAATTTTGGCAAACATATCACAAATAACGAAGATATAGGTGTAAAAAACATAATAGAGAATAGGGGTCTCATACTTATCTGAGAAACACTAAGAATAATTTCTCCCTTACATCATTATATTCAATACAATATATTTGACAATAGATATAATGTGCATTCATTTACAAGTAAAAGCATGGATAGAGATAAACATCATCACTGATAAAATAAATTATTATAACCAACATAATAATAATAGAAATATAGTGGATACAATAGCAATATAATCCACATAACAACCGGTACAATTATACATCAAATATCAAAGGAATGAACTTCTCATTAATGAATAAAAACCCAACCGAAGATGGAACTTCCACATTCCACCCGACCATAGATTGGTTGAGCCAAATATCTCTTCAGCCAATCACCCCCATGCCATATTCCAAGCATGAATGTCAGACTCAAACAAAAAGAACCAACTAGGGTATCTCGAGGCTAAAACACCTCACCCTCATCAATATAAATCTTTCTTTACCATCAACCACACTAGATCACTAGGCCAACACCATAAACATGTCATAGATGGCTTTACCATGATCTACACACAACCACTAGGCCAACATAAGCATGGATATCACCGGATTCTCTCCGCCTACACCATGATAAATGTTTATGTCTCCTAGTCTCTCAAGCTTTACCAAAACCCACAATCTGAATTAGGGGTCATGAGGCCCTAAACCGAGCCACCAACCTCTAGGCTTTAGCGTATATATTTTCATTCACTAGCAAGTATTCCTAGGACTAATCAAGTGTAGCCACCTCTCATGCTTTACCACAATCCAATCATGGATCACTAGGCCCTAAACTGAGGCAACACCTCTAAGGCTTTACCACAATCCACACCTAGATCACTAGGCCCTAAACCAAGGAAACACATAAACCAGTTCTGTGTCATAATAATAATATTTGGAGATCCACCTCACTCAACTTTGAATCCTTTTGGTAATATAGCTAAACCAAGACATGAGAAAGCCACAACACCATGGCTATCCAGAAACGGGAAGGCTAGGCTGAAAACATTGTCACACCTGGAAAAAACCCATGCCAAGACAGAAAATAACCACATGCAATACCATGCATGCCAAATATAGCAAGGAAAAAACACATGAAAATTGATACCTTCCAAGAATCTTGTTATAGTTTCTTGATTCCTGCTCCTCCTTTCTTTCTTCCTCCTTCTTCTTGCTTTCTTTTCCTTTCTTGATCCAATGCCAAAGTGCTCCTAGAAAACTCTAAGTATCCAATAGTATGAGAGATAGAGAGAGAATAGAATGAGGGCCATAGTATGAGAAAAATATTAGCAAAAGCTTTCCAACTAATCCTAGGAAGCCTTTTATCAACGAGGCCTCTAGTTTCTTAATATTCCATTATTTTCCTTCATTTTATTCCTCACATGCAACCTCTTACATTTGACCTTCCTTTTCTCCTAATTTCCATTATTTTCATAAATAAAATGCCAATTAATTCCTTTTTCCTTTCCAAATCCTTAGCCATTGCCTTTTCCAATTTCCTTTAGCCATAATAACTTAAATGAACATCCACTAGGAGTTTTTTCCCTACATTTAGCAGGGAATAAGTGTCCGATCAACCATGGTTATTATTTTTAACTTTATTACATGGAATTTTCACCAAGGTTGTTACATATACCTTTAGCAAGGATACACATGTGTATAGGCTCAAGATAGCCCTCTATGGTCTCAAACAAGAAACTCGTGCTTGGTACACCCGCATATATACATATCTCAATGGATTATGCTTCACTAATAGTGAATCAGATGCCAATATATACTACATTATGGTATATAGAAGTATACTTATATTAGTTATCTATGTGGATGTTTGATACTGACAAGAGTTGATATATTGATCTAGTCTTATAAGGAGGAACTTGCAAGATGGTTCAAGATGAAGGATATGGGTTTGATGCACTACTTCCTTGGATTGGAGGTGTGGCAAGGAGATGGAAAGATATATTTTGGAAAAAGGAAGTAAACCTTTGAAATCCTTCAGAGATTGAACATGCATGATTGAAAACCAATGGATACTCCTCTATTTTCTTATTGGAGGATAGAGGATGCTTCTACATGAGAGGCAGTAGATGGAATTTTCTATAGAAAATTGGTGGAGTCTCGATGTAATTAGTGAACACAAGGCCCGATATTTTTTTTTTCAGTGAAAAAAATTACTCAGTTCTTGGTGGAGCCTTCTAAGCTTCACTAGAAAGGATAAAATCATGTTCTAAGATACCTCATAGGAAAAAAATAATTGTTGAGATTCAGCAAGATGATGAGCTTAGTGAAAATGAGTTGCCTTCACTAAGTGGGCCCACAAGCTATTTTTAGGTGCAATTATATTTTTAGACATGGTGATCATATTTCAGAAGTTGTAGGATGCTATTTGTGGATGGTTGGTCAAGTTGGAAAAATAGATGAAATTCTATTTTTAGAATATTGGGCGAAGTCTATTTATATATCGCCGATCTAAAAATATAAGTGTTGATTATTATTAGCTCTTAATAATAATCTGACAATAAACATCAAATTATTCTCTTGGAGCACCTAATTTCAATATAAAAATTTGTCAAATTAGTGGGCTGAAGGAATTACACAATTCCTAGGGTTTAATGGTGTTTCATGCATGGAGGACTCAGTTAGAACTAAAGTGGAAAAATTATGATAGAGTTGGAAGAGTAGTTCATGGAGTTGTTATTCAGTTTAACTCAGTTAGTGGAGTTAAACTCAGTTGAGCTAGTTGTATCTAGTCTAACTGAATGATACACTAGTAAGAGTGGAGGGAATTAATTAGTTAATTAATTCATAAATAATAACTCGTTAATCAACTGAACAATACATCAGTTAACTACATTGCATGTCAGTTCCAATGGAGACCCAGTGGAGAGATAGGTGAAAGGGCAAGATGGATTACCTGTTGTGACTATAGTGATGCATTGATTGCACCACACACACATTGGAGTTTCCAATGAGGATTGCGTTGTCAAGTCAAGGGTAATTCGAATTCATTCAGATCTATTCCTCAGCAGGGATTGAATAGTGGAGGCAGGCTATCAACTGGCAAGAAATCAATTCATGGATTTGCATATTTATCTGATTAGTGTGTGACGATTGATTGTACTAAGAGCTTGATGTACCAAGATTTGTATGAGACTATTACATCATCTCCATGATACATAATATATGATAGTTGTTGTTTTCAGCTTCAGGCTTTCCCATTAAACAACTGTGTTATGTGCAATTGTTTTTATTGCTTCATGTGTTTGCAATTGATTTTAATTTCCACAAAAGATTAACAGTGGAAGGATTTTGTATTTATAAAGAAGATAAATATTTTTAGATCAAGAGAATATGGATATATACATGCATCTTTTATATAATTTCTACATGGTATCAGAGCAGTGTTGATTCTTGAATATTGCAATTGTGAAGAATTGTTGAGTTTGTGCTAGTGGACAATTCGAATTTGCTACAAAAAATTATTGGTGCGACAGTTGAGTATACATTGAAATTTATTTCAATGGGTTGCGATTGGAGTATGCCTTTGAGGGCAGCTCAAATTACATATCTTGGAAGGATAGGATGGAGGTGGTGCTGGAATATAATGTACTTAAGGAGTTCATCGATAGCGATGTTGCATTACTTGACGCATGGCAAAAGAAGATAGCAAAGACAAGAATAATTATGTTGGAAGGTGTGAAGGACCATATTGTGTTCAACCTTCATGGGAAAGCCACTCCATTTGCAATGTGGAAGTCTTTGACATATTTCTTCCAAATCAGCAGCAACCAGAGGAAGTTGGTGCTGAAAGATAAGCTCAAAAAAATAAAAATGGAGAAGGGCAACCGTATTCCAAAATATCTCATGAAGTTTGTCCACTGAAGGGATGAACTGGGAAGTGTGGGGATTACTATTGATGATGAAGACTTAGTGAGATTGGCTCTCCTTGGGCTTCTGAAGAGTTGGAATAGCTATGAAGACTCTATCAATGGACAGGAGAAACTGTTGGGATGGGAGCGACTTTGGTCAGATCTTGTGCAAGAGAAGATAAGGCGAAGTACCAGGGATGGCTCTTCATCAAAGAATGAAGATGAAGAGAATTAATCTCTGGATTCCAAACCAAGGAAAAGGAAGGGGAAGAAATCCCATCCAAAATTCGAAGCTAAAGGCAAGAAGTAGGATTTGTCCAAGGTGAAGTGTTTTCACTGTCACGAACATGGGCATTTCGCCACTAACTTCCCACGGAAGAAGAGGAAAAAGAAGGCTGCTGGAGCTGCAGCTGGAGAGGCCTTAGCCTCACAATTTGAACTTTATTTCTCTTTTATCGCATGCTTGGTTTCAAGCTATATGGGATTGGTGTGGTACCTTGATAGTGGAGCGTCCTTCCATATGACGAGAGACAAGGAGTTGTTTAGTGAGTTGGAGGAGAAGGACCTTAAAATGCATATAGAGATGGGTGATGATGTTCGATACAATGCGACCGAAATTGGGACCATTATCTTTGAGAGGGATTCAGGTAATCCATTTCTGTTAAAATATTTCATGCATGTTCTAGGTCTGAAGAAGAACTTGGTCTCGGTCGCAATGTTGGAAGGTAAAGGTTATGATGTTGTTTTTAGTGATGGAAAATATTTCCTACGACATAAACAATGGGTCAAAATAAGAGGATAGGGATTTGAGTTAATAATATCTACAAGATAGAGGTAGATTCTTGCGCTGTAATGATGGGCAAAGCAAAATAAGTGGTGAGCCGGGATGAGGGTGAATTATGGCATAGGAGATTGGGCCATCTTCACCGTGGCGCTTTGAAGATTTTGCAGCAAATTTCTACTGAACTTCCCAAGGGTACTCTTGTGCAGTCAGATCAGTGCAAGGGATGTGCTATGGGTAATTTTGTGAAAGCCACCTTTCATGAGAAGGAGAACCGTGCTTCGGTGATCCTCAAGAGAATTCACACAGAAGTGTGTGGACCTTTCTCAGTTGCTTCAACAGAAAAACACAAGTATTTTGTTATATTTGTTGATAAATATTCTCGTAGATGTTGGATCTTCTTCATGAATAAGAAGATTGAAACATTCTCAAAGTTCTATGAGTTTAAAGAATTGGTGGAGAAGGAGTTGCAGAAGAAAGTGAAGGCTCTACAGAGTGATAATGGTGGTGAATACATCTCAGGCGAATTCAAATACTTCTGTAGAAAAGAAGGAATTTGAAGATAACTCATGGTGCCTCATAACCCACAGTAGAATGGGGTTGCTTAGAGGAAGCACAGAATGATCGTGGGTGTTCCACGAGTGATGTTGCATGACCAGGGCCTACCAATGCACTTGTGGGTGGAAGCATGCAACACTATGGTTTCTGTGAAAAATCGTTTTCCTCATAGATTACTTGGCATGAGTACACCTGAAGAAGATTTTACTGGTAAGAATCTTGATATTTCTCATTTGAAGATTTTTGGCTTATCTGTTTACATTCATGTGACAAAGGATGCCAGGAAGAAGCTAGAGCTAACTGCAGAAGTTGGGATATCTGTGGGGTACACATAAACACCCCATAATTATCGTGTGTATTTTCCAGATAGTCAGATGAATGTGGTGCAACGGGATATAAAATTAAATGAGGTGAAAACCATGAAGTTGTCGCTTGAGAGGAAGCTATGCTTGCATGCAGAGGAGGAGCTAATTGTTCCCAAATATGAGCCTCTAGATTTGGATCAGCCACAGGAGGAGATTCATGTAGTGGAGGAGTCCACTCATGAAGAACCAAACATCAAAATAGGCAGAAATCATACCATAGAAGTTGAGAGACTAAAGCTTGATGCGTCATAGAATGTTGGAGTCCCTACATCACAGTGTAGACAGAGACAATCACCTAACTGATTTAATGGATACATGGCTCTTATGAACAAGTGTATCATGATAGAGCCATCTTATTTTGAAGAAGCAGTGTAGGAGCCCACATGGGTAGATGCCATGGTGGAGGAGTATGAATCCATTGTCAGAAATAGTGCTTGGGAGATTGTTCCAAGGCCGATGGGTAAATCAGTTGTAGGATAAATATGGATCTACAAGGTAAATCAAGTTGTTGATGGGAGCATCAAGAAGTATAAGGCAAGATTCATTTCCCGAGGCTTCTCACAGATCAAGCGGATTGATAATGAAAAAACCTTTGCACCTGTCGCACGGTATTCTTCCATAAGGACCATACTTTCTCTCTCAGCACAGATGGGTTGCCACATTCATCAGATGGATGTGAAGACTGCATTCCTTAATGGGATAATTTAGGAAGAGTGTACATTGAGTAGCCTAAAGGATTTGAGATCTTCAGCAGCGAGTCGCATGTGTGCAGGCTAAAAAGAGCACTGTATGAGCTGAAGCAAGCACTCATGCTTGGTACACATGGATCGAAAACTATTTCACTGGACTTGGCTTCACCAAGAGTGTGGCGGATGAAAACTTGTACCAAATTGTGGTGGAGGTTAAGCTTTTAATAATTGTTCTTTATGTTGATGATTTAATACTAACGGGTGATGAGTAGTTGATACACTCATGCAAGGAATATATTGCAAAGGTGTTTGAGATGAAGGATTTGGGCCTCCTTCATTATTTTCTTGGATTGGAAATATGGCAGCGGGAAGGTGAACTATTTGTCTCTCAAGGAAAGTATGCCCAGGAGATAATTGAGAAGTTTCACATGCAAGGTGCAAGCCTATCGACACTCCTCTTCTAGGAAATTGGAGGAAAGAGGATGCTACATCGGTAGAGGTAGTGGATGCCACTGTTTATTGACAGTTGGTGGGTTCACTCATGTATTTAGTTAATGCAAGACCAGACATATGCTATGTGGTGAACCAGCTTTCACAAGCGATGGTTAATCCTACCAAGCTCTTTTGGAAGGCAGGAAAGCATGTTCTGAGGTATCTCAGGGGCACATCTGAGTACGGCTTATGGTACAGACATATGGATGAGGTGAAGTTGCATAGCTTCATGGATGCAGATTGGGCAGGCAACACAATAGATAGAAAGAGGACATTAGAAGGGGGTTTCAGTATCAGATCTACAGCAATTTCTTGGTACAGCAGGAAACAAATATTCGTGGCACTAAGTTCAGCGGAAGAAGAATACATGGAAACAAGTCAAGCTACATGTGAGGCTATCTAAATGAGGAAGATCCTGGTTGGTTTGTTCGGTTCAAATTTAGATCCTACAGTGATACATTGTGATTATCAGAGTTGCATTAATATCTCGATTAATCCTATGTTTCATGATACATCTAAAAATATTGATATATGATATCATCATATCAGAGATTGTGTGTAGCGGAAGATCATGTTGCTTTAGTACATTCCTACGGAAGATCAGGATGCAGATATTCTGACAAAGGCGCTCACCAGGAGAAAATTCGAACACAATAGAGGTAGGATCAGGGTGAAGGATAATCCCTATCTTGTTGAGAGGGAGTGTTGAGATTCAACAAGATGATGAGCTTAGTGAAAATGATTTACCTTCACTAAGTGGGCTCGCAGGCTATTTCTAGGTGAAAATATATTTTTAGACATGGTGATCATATTTCAAAAGTTGAAGGATGCTATTTGTGGATGGTTAGTCAAGTTGGAAAAATAGATAAAATTCTATTTTTATAATATTGGGCAAAGTCTATTTATAGATCGTCGATCTAAAAATAGAAGTTTTGATTATTATTGGCTCTTAATAATAATCCAATAATAAACATCAACTTATTCTCTTAGAGCACTTAATTTCAGTATACAGATTTGTCAAATCAGTGGGCTGAAGGAATTATGCAATTCATAGGATTTACTGGTGGTTCGTGCATGGAGGACTCAGTTACAGCTGAAGTGGCAAAGTTATGACAGAGTTGGAAGAGTAGTTCATGGAGTTGTTATTCAATTTAACTCAGTTAGTGGAGTTAAACTTAGTTGAGTCAGTTGTATCTAGTTTAATTGAATGATACACTAGTGAGAGTGGAGTGAATTAATTAGTTAATTAATTCACAAATAATAACTCATTAATCAACTGGACAATACATCAGTTAACTACAGTGCATGTCAGTTCCAGTGGAGACCCAATGGAAAGATAGGTGAAAGGTCAAGATGAACTATATGTTGTGACTATAGTGATGCATTGATTGCACCACACACACATTGGAGTTGCCAATGAGGATTGCATAGTCAAGGCAAGGGTAATTTGAATTCATTCAGACCTATTCTTTAGCAGGGATTGCACAGTGGAGGCAGGCTATCAGGTGGCAAGAAATCAGTGCATGGATTTGCAGATTTCTTCTGATTTTTGTGTGACAATTGATTGTACTGAGAGCTTGATGTAATAAGCTTTGTATGAGATTGTTACATGATCTGCATGATACATAATATATGATAGTTGGGGTTTTCATCTTCAGGCTTTCCCGTTAAACAATTGTGTTACGTGCGATTGTTTTTATTGCTTCATGTGTTTGCAATTGATTTTAATTTCCGAAAAATATTAACAGTGGGAGGATTCTGTATTTAGCAAGAAGATAAATATTGTTAGATTAGGAGAATCTGGATATATACATTCATCTTGTATATAATTTCTACAATAATTTTATTTATGGTACAGGAAAACTATTGGAGTGAAGATCCAAGACTTCACATATGTAGATTGGGCAAGGAGTCCCACATATAGGAATAGCACATCAGGAGTAGTATTCAAGATTGGGTCAACAACGGTTTCTTGGTATAGCAAGAAACATATCTCTGTAGCACTCAACTCAGCATTGGACGAGTATATTTTTTTTAGTCAAGAAGCATGCAAGGCTATTTGGATGAGGAAGATCCTAGTTGGTATCTTCAAGTAGGGAATGGATCCTACATTGATCCACTATGAAAATTAGAGTTGTATAACGCTCTGTGAAAATTCATTGTTTCATGATAGGTGCAAGCATAAATACATCAGGTACCATCACCTGAGAGATTGTGTGACACAGGATTGTTATGTTACAATACATTCTTAAAGAGGAGAAAGATGTAGACATTTTTACAAAGGCTTTTTCATGAGGCAAGTTTGAGTTCTACAGGAGTAGGATTAGGGTTGTTCAAAACCTTTTTTTTTTGCTAAGAGGGAGTGTTAAATTGTAGCAAGAAGAGACTTCAGTTGACTTGTACCTTAGTCAAGTGGAGGAATTCGAATTTCCACTTCAACAGGATGAGTTGGCAGGTAGTTAGCACGAGTGACATGGCCAAATCACTCAATTAAGTGAGTCAATTTGATGTTATGGGCTAGAAGTAGAGTTGTGTGCAAGTTGGTGGCTAAGATCTAGCTATCAAGAGGTGTTATATTTATTAGAAGTCATTTATTTGAGCTCCAGTCTAGAATAGAGAAAGTATGAGTTTAGTTGAGTAGTTTAATTGTTGTAGAATTAAATAACTCTCACTGAACTAGTCAATTTACTAAAAAATGGCCCTAGTCATGCATGCAATTCAAATTTCCTAGTGAAGTGGAGGAAAAAGGCATAATTCTAATCATTATTGTATACTAGTGAGAGTACAAAGTTTTCATATAGTAGGTGATCCATTTCTCTTGGGATTTACGTAAGGAAATACGATCTTCCTTATTTTTTAGGAGTAGGAATTGTGCAAGGAAATAGCAGGAAGGAGGAAGCCTATTTTGGCTAAGCGTTGGGAAGAGAATAATCAGGAGGAGATTAGTATTGCAGTGAAATTTGAGCTTCAAGGATTGAATTTATCATTGTCATAGATTAGTTTTATCATATGATGTAATACAAAGAGAGGAGGATTTTTTCCCAGTTGGGTTCCCCTATAAAAATTGTGTTCATTATGATTGAATGAGTGCATGTGTCTCTATTGTTAGTTTTCCTTCCACAAAATTTAGTAGAAGAAATTTGTGTCTATTGGTATTAATTTGATTTCATTAGAAGCTACAAATTTTGAGTAATTTATAGAAAAAAATTTCTCATTTATGTAAGAGGAGGTTGAAATTTTTAAATTTCCTAGTTTTGAATCATCAGAATTCTACTTTATTGTATATTTTGGAGAGTTACAATGTTTTCTCCTCTCTAGAGGAAATCAAGAAAATGGTGAGAAATATCCAGTTTGTTTAAAGAATGTGGATTATCACCTAGAAAAGGCTGATTCCTTTCAGTTTAATGATTCAGGTTCAAATGACCTCACAGATCCCTCAACTCACCGTGGACACACTCATACTTTGTTTTCATTAGGAAATGGATCGTTTGGAGTAGACAAGTGGAGGTATATGTTTTCTTTTGGTTACATGTTTTATGGCTCCAATTTCGGATATATGCAATTATGGTCCTAGCCATATGTTAGTGTCTAAATTTTTAGTGATTAAATAATCTCTTTCAGGTTTATTTGGTAGTGGTCCTTGGTCAAAATTTTACGTTTTCAAAAAAATTCTAAAATAAATTTTGTTCACTGAATATTGTCTAAGTTTGATGCTTCTCCCTTCAACCATTCATGGTCATCATAAATTTCAAGGTCATATCATCATTTGAGTGTCTATGGTCATAGAAAAATCGACATACCCTCATCTACGTCATGGTCTACAATTATTATTTTTTGTCATCATAATGTCCAATCATGTCATGAAAGAAAGGAAAAAAATAGTGATTTTCACCATTCAAACCAGCTTCATTGGGAGTTATCAAAGATAGGAAATAAAGTAAAAGGAAACTTGTCCTTTTTAAAAGAAGTATTCTACATGTTCAAAGCTTTTTAGAAGAAAATTTTCTCAAAAGTTCTTATGCTTTCACTAAAGACAAAACAAAAAGTTTGTAAGTTATAAAGGGAAATGAAGCTTTTTGAGTTCATTTCATCCTTTGGTTTTCAAAAGAGGTCCCCTCTAATTCTCACAACTCTCCACAACTATCCAGAGATCGAAGACAACCACCAAAAACTGATCCATATTTCACTTCGCTATGTTTATGCTCCTCTCTATGCTTCTGGGGCAGCCACACTACGCTTCTAGAAGTTTTCTATGCTTTTTTCATTGAGGCTCCAAAAGTCCATTAGAAGGGTCAGTTCAACATTTATAAAGGTTTGTAGGCTTCAAAGTTAGTAAGTGATCACCCCTTACCTTTTATTCAGCTCAATTTCTTCAGCAAAGGGTGGATTCCCTCTTATAGGGTTTTCACCTATGTTTTTTGTTCCATTGATGTTTATCTTGCTTCAACAACAAAACCCTTAGTTTCATCACATGAAAACCTTCACATACAACTAATACACCTTAAAAAATCACTACATATCATTCATACCCCTCATTGCTACCATTTTCACTCAAACCCTAGTTCTCACTACCCTTTTGCATACATAACTAGGTTAACTATGTGTTTTGACCTTTTTCCACCTTTCCCATATCCATTTACAAATTTTTCACTTGAATTGTGTTGCTAGCTCACCGTCCTACTTCCCCAAATTTTTAGGGATTTTTCCCTAACTCCATTCCATCTCATTTATGTCCCTAAACCCAGTATATCATCACCCTCTATTTTCCTAATTTTCACCTTCCCTTTCCTTCACATCAAGCTAGGGTTTTGTTTTGCTAACGAACATAATGGAAGGTGAGAATAGAATGTCTAACCAGTGATGTTATCATTAAAAATTTTAGCCATCTAATTTGCAAGATATCAATGCTTCTCCCTATGTCAAGAAATCCTTTGAAAAAATTGGATGCTTAAGATTTTGTGAAATAGTTCAAGAAGTATGTTGTCATGCTCAATTGAAAAGCCTTTCTTCCACCAGCATTATGAGAGATAAGGCTAGCAAGCAGGAATTGAGTTCACTATATCAGCATATGTTATAGCCTCAGCAATAGGTATCCCAAGCCATGGATAATTTTTTTTCAAAGGGATGGATTTGGACATTGAGAACTATAAAATTTTCTTAAAACCACATTACAAAGATGCTCCTGAACACATCTTTCCCTTCAGGGATTTACTTGAAAGGTATGCCCCTTTGATGAAGCTGATTATGAAGTATTTTACATGTGAAGGGAGGTTCTCAAGATTGTACCAGTACCACATAAGGCTATTGATGCATTTCACTACCACCAAGCCACTCAATTTGCCTCATTATCTATTCAAGAGTGTGTTTAAAATGACTGAAAAGGTACAAAGTGTTACATAGTAATTTATAAACATGCTCATTTTCCCTTCCCTGATCCTGAAATTCCTCATGACAAATCATGTGCGATTTTTCCACCATGAAGAAATATGTTAAGACATCCCCTGAAGATCGAAAGAAAACTGCCTTGGAAGGTTACTGAAGAAACTTGGTCAAATTCCAAGTTTCCTAGATCAACGATTTTCCTGGTGTCATGCTCACACTGATGTCATATTCAAAGTTCTAGATTACCACTGCCAGTGCCCTTATTTATTGGAAACCCACGCTGATCCATTTCTGGCAGTTTTTCCTCAAATGGAGGAGAAGTTTTGACCTCTAGAAGTTCTAGGGAACTGAGTTGGTTGTTAAACAGTGGTAATAGAGTCAATCTCTCTAATTTTTTGGTTTGATCTCATCTAATGGGTTTTATCCCTTAGTAAGTAGGCCTTCCTCCTTCTTTCATGGCTCCCAACCTCTTCTCCCTTCCTATAAATTCATATCAATCATTCCAATAATGTTAGCTTGGTTGGACATTGTCAGGCTAGTTTGAACTGTCGTTCCCTTTGCATCCTCGCATTGTGATAACACCTAAGTGTTTAGGAAAAGGAATGATTTAGAGCTTCAGTGAAGGACTCATATTTTCAACAAAGGAGGCCTCCAACATCAAGGCCTATGTTGTAAGCTCTTCCTTTTATATTTATCAATAAAAAAATTTATGTTTTATTTTTGTATCTATCTGATTGTTTATGCAAATATTCTGGTACTCCTTGATCTGCTAGATAGCTAATTTTTATGATTATTATGTATTGGATTACATTTTTTGTTGCCTCTATATCATCCACAGGTATTCACGTGCCTTCGGTAGCCGGGAGAGATCCTACAAGGATCGTGGATCAAGGTCACCATCAATGGATTCAAACGTAGCATTGGGGAAAAGGTACTTCTATCTCTTTTCTTGTCACATTGTAAATGTTAGTTAAGAGAGCTTTGCATTAGAAAGTATCTCGTGTTGATAGAACCACTCTAGGGATAGAGAGATAGCCTCTTTCTGGAGAGAGTGTTTATCTTGACAACAGAATTGGCGACTCCGTTATGGATCTTAGTCTCTTTGCCTTCCTTCCCCAGACTGATCTTGGATCAGTTTGATTGATTATTTAAATCTAAGCTTGCTTAGGCCTCTATTAGTTTGTGTAGAGTTTTATAGGAATTTCACTGTTTGCACAGTAGCACTACCAACATTGTTCTATATAGTATAGTCTCGTTGATTTGTATGTCAACACTCTTATTCTTATCACAGAAGCACTGATCTCAGACCTAGGAAAAGTTAGGGTTTCCCCTTCATTTTCTAGTGTTTCCTGGCCCTTGAAGGATGTCTATAGAATCTCAGTGACTTCCTTGTTTTGTTTTTTATTTACTTGTTTTCTCTGACCGAGTATTTTCATCTCTTTGATTTGTTTGTAAGTTGGGAGAATTTTCACCATTTAAAACACCTTTATTGCATTTCTTCTGACTTGATTCGAAGTGATTTTTCATATGCATTGGTCATCACTGCATCTTTGATCTTACCTTCGATTTAGTGTCAAACATAGCATCACAAATTGTTTGATTCACAAGTCTAGAAGAGTGTATCTCTTGTCCAAATTCAAAAGGAATTGAAAGAAATTTTCATTTTAATTTTGGTTTGGATTTTCTTCATCGTTTTGAAAATGAGTAGTGAAAATCATTTCATTCATGTGTTTTTAAAGCGATTTTTATTTCAGTTCGATTGAAATAAAAGTGAAAAATACTTTTTTTTGCATTTCTTCTTTCGTTCACTTGATTTGCTTCTGATTGCATTTCAAGTTTAAAAAAAATAAAAAATTACATCTTAGTGGAAAGAGAAGTATTTTCGATTTTTCAATAAGTTTCATTTGTTTGGTAAAAAATGATTTCGATTGAAAAGAACTGCATTTGTAGATTTGAACTAGTTTGGGGGGCATTATTGTTGTTGCATTGATTGCACTTTTTCTTGTATCTCTTCCCTAAATAGTTTAGGCTTCATCAAAAAGGAAAGATTTTCTTTTTTCATTTAGTCTGCACCATAGGATTCAGGTGACAACGATTTTGAGCCGAAACTAAAACTTAACTCAAGATCAACACTAAATTTAACTCAATTACCTTAAGGATCATTTGGAACTAATGACAACATTTAGTGGTCTAGGTTATAGATGTTGTGAAACCAACTTCAAAAGTAGAAGAAAAGAGATATCAACGCCTTAGAAATAAGCCACTTCGAGGGGGAAACCTCCAATACATTACATGGATGAAAAATTCTTGGATGCTACAAATGACAAAACCTCCTTTCTATATATAGGAGTCCATGGGGCCACAATGTAATCCTAGCGACCTAACAATAATAATTTAAGGGCACAATAATAACAATATGGGGGTTACAGGGGTACAACAATAACAATAAGGGGGTTACAGTAACAACAATAAGGGACTATACTAGTAATATAGGGACCTAACATGCTCCTCTCATTCAAAAAAGTGTTGTCCTCAACGCTTGAGTAGCTCCGGGTGCTTTTCTATAAAATTCTCATCCTCCCATGTAGAATCTTCAATGGGTAAGTTCTTCCATTTGATGAGATACTCTGAAATTGATTGATTTCATAGTTGTCGAGTTATTGTTTCCATGACTGCTTCAGGTTCCAATATGGCTTTTCCTTCCTCATCAAGTTTTGGCAATATTTTTTGAACTGGAATTTTTTCCCCTATAACCTTTTTTAAGCATGAAACATGGAAAACTGGATGCACTCGTGAAGAAGCAGGAAGCTCCAATTTGTATGCCATAGTACCAATCTTTTGCAAAACCTTGTAAGGAGCATAGTACTTTGGTGATAATTTATTATCCTTCTTAGCTTGCTTGAGGAACGTTTGTTTGCATGGTTGTAGCCATAAAAATACCCAATCTCCCACATCAAAACTTCTCTCACTGCGATGTTGATTTTCCTGTTGTTTCATTCGATTTTGTGCCAAATTTAGGTTATCCTTTAAGATTTGGAGAACTTCTTGTTGATGCTCGATGTGATCCTCCATTTCTTGAGCCCTAGCATTTTCCCTTAAAGAATATGTGATGGATGGTGGATGATATCCATAAAGTGCTATAAATGGGGTCATTTTTGCTGCAGTATGGAAGGACGTGTTATACCACCATTCAGAGAGAGGTAACCACTTGACCCATTGTGCTTGCTTATCAGATACAAAACAAAGAATGAAGATATCCTTCCAAACATTTATTCACTATCTCTATTTGACCATCAGATTGGGGATGATAAGATGAGCTATGAGCTAGTTGAGTACCCAAACAAAAAAATAATTCCGTCCAAAAAATTCTTGTAAAAATTGGATCTCTGTCACTTACAATAATCTTCGAGTTTCCATGCAGCTTTTGAATTGTTTCCATAAATGTAGTAGCAATTGTACTCGCTTTAAATGGATGAGATAATGCAAAAAAGTGTGAATACTTGGTAATTCTATCAACTACCACCATGATGACACTCCTTCCTTCAGACTTAGGTAAACCTATGATAAAATCCATTGAAATCTCCTCCCAATGTTGACTTGGAATGGATAAAGGTTGTAAAATACATGGGGTATTACTTGTCTCAACTTTATTTTGATGGAAAACCAAACATTCTGCCACAAACTTTTGAATATCAAATTTAAGGCCATCCTGAAAAAATTATTTCTTCACCTTGTGGTAAATTTTTAAAAATCCCGAGTGTCCTCCTATCGGAGAAGTGTGCAATTCCAAAAAATCTTTTGTTTTAGTTGGGAATTCTTGCAAATATATAAGTGATATTTTTCCCATAAGGAACCATTTTTCCAACTAAATGTATCAGATGTACTAGCATCTTGCTGCAAATTTTGAATGAGAGCCCACACTTCTTCGTCCTTCTTCCATTCATCCCTTGCTTCGGTTATCCAATCTGATTGGATAACTGAAATGGCACAAAGCAATGCTTCCACCTCTTCATCCTTTCTTGAGAGTGCATCTACAACAACATTTAGCTTCCCTTTTTTTAGACAATTTCAAAGTCATAACCAAACATCTTTGTGACCCATTTTTTCTTCTCTTCTGAAGATAGTCTTTGTTCCAAAAAGTGTTTAAGACTATCATGATCAATTTTTACCTTGAAGTGTCTTCCCATTAGGTAAGGTCTCCATTTCTTTAGTGCATGCATTATTGCCAAAATTTCCTTCTTATAAATAGCCTTTTGTAAATACTTTCCTTTGATTGAATGACTTTCAAAAGCAATGGGTCTTCCTTCTTGCATTAAAACAACACCAATTCCATTTCCTGAGGCATAACATTCCACAATAAAGGTTTTTGTGATGTCTGGCGTAGCTAAGACTGGTGCTAGGCACATTTCCTCTTTAAGATGTTCAAAGGCCTTAGTTGCTTCAGGGGTCCATGAAAATGCATATTTATTCAATAATGTTGTTAGAGGTGTTGTTATTCTCCCATAATTCTTAACAAACTGGTGATAATACCCTGTTAACCCGAGAAATCTGCACAACTACTTTATGGTTGTTGGGACTTTCCATTCCTTAATGGCTTTAATTTTGTTAGGGTCTACGTTAACACCCTCGTGAGATACAATATGACCCAGATATTCCACCTCTTGTACTCCAAAGAAACATTTGGATGTTTTTACATATAATTGTTTCTCCTCTAATAGTTTGAGCACCCTATCAACATGTTGAACATGATCCTTCCAAGACCTGCGGTAGATTAGTATATCATCAAAAAATACTTGCACAAATTTTCTTAGGAAGGCTTTGAAAATGGAATTCATCAACCCTTGAAATGTAGAAGGTGCATTGGTAAGGCCAAAAGGCATGACCAAAAATTCATAATGACCCTCAAGGATTCAAAATGCTGTTTTCAGAATATCTTTAGTCTTCATTCTAATTTGATGATATCCTAAACAAAGATCCAACTTGGTAAAATAAATTTCTCCATGTAATTCATCCAATAATTCATCAATCACAGGAATGGGAAATTTATCTTTAATAGTGACCTTATTGAGCTCCCTATAATTCGGACACATGTGCCATGATCCATCTTTCTTGTGCACCAATACTACTAGAGCAGAGAAAGAACTTTGACTATGTTTAATTATACCAGCCTCTAACATTTCTACAATCATATGTTCAATTTCCCTCTTTTCGACATAAGGATATTTGTAAGGCCTGATGTTTGGAGGAACACTTCCTGGTATCAAATGAATAGAATTGTCATGATCACGAATAGGTGGTTGTTATTTTGGAGTATAAAACACCTTGGAATGATTGTACATGAATTTTTGGAGATCTGGAGAAATAGATGATTTTGATGTTGGAACTTATAGTGAACATAATTCTACTGTTACGCATCATTGTTCTTTCTTCAGAAGCTTTGTCATGACATTAGAGCTTATTATTTTCCCGGCTTCCCTACGATACCCCGTAATTCGATTTCCTTTCCTTCTGAAAAAAATTTCAAGAAAATTTATTGAAAATTAAAAGCTACAGTACCCAAAGATTGTAACCGTTGTACTCTTAGTACAACATCAACACCTCCCATTGGGATGGAAAGCATTGGAATATTAAATACATATTCCCCCATGGCTAGCTTGATATTATGGAATTTTTCAGAGCAATTTATAGATCCTCCATTTGCAACCATCACTTGAAATTCAGGTGCTGGGTATAGGAAACAATTCAATTCCTTGGCTACCTTACAATGAATAAAATTATGGGTACTACCCGAATCAATCAACGCTATTACCTTTTTATTCTTGATATGTCCTTCTATCTTGAGATTTTGAGGAGTGGTAATTCCTGCCAATGCATTACATGATATGGTTGGACTCATTTCCTCTTCTTCTAGGGTTTCTTCTTGGTGTATATCCTCTACTTTTTAAGTTTCTTCTTCATTTTCTTCCTCCTCTTCACAATCTATGTAAAATAATTTCTTCTCAATGCACTTATGACCTTTAGTGGATTTTCTATCACAAATTTAGCAAAGCCCTTTTTCTCTTTTTTCTTCCAATTTTTGTGGTGTCAACCTTGTAGGTTGTGGAAGTCTAGGAGTAGCAACACTTCCATCGTTGTAGATGTGAGTGGTAGGCTTCCTTGTCACCATAATTTTACATTCAATTTTTCTTGCCAACCTGAATGCATTCTCCAATAAATCAGGTTCCCAAATGTGAACTTCATGTTGGATGTTATCCTTTAAAGTCCCTATGAAGACATCAATCTCGTGTTCCTCTAGAATATTGGTTACCCTTATATTCAATTTTTGGAAGTCCTCAATGTGCTCCACCATTAGACCCTTTTGTTTCAGATTTATCAATTGGATAAATAAGGTGTTTCTCTTTGTATCCTCACAATGTGCTACCATTTCCTCTGTAAAAATTGACCAAGTGAAAAAAAATTTATGGGAGAAAAGCCATTGATAATACAAATGTATTTTTTTCTAAATGTAAAGTTGAAATGCATACCTTTTGTGTGTTTTCCACATTATTGAGATAAAAATATTGCTCCATCTGTTGTATCCATGTTACGGGATCCTTGCCATCAAACTTCCTCATATCCATCTTTGGAATATGGTGGTTCTTCAATCCTACATTGGAGTTTATAAATTCATGATTAACATGTATTACATTCTCATCATGAGTTTCCTCTACTATGTTTTCACCATTATGAATCATTTCTTGTATCAACTTTGTCAAACCTTCCATGTCTGCTTTTAGATCATTATTCATGTTTTCCATGTTGTCTTTCAATTTTTTCTTCCATGTCCTGCATCTTAGCTTCCACGCCTTTCTTCAAACCATCCATATTATTATTCAAACCATCCATATTCACTTCCATGCATTTCTTCAAAACTTCCATTTCATTTTTTGTTGCTCTTTGTGAGAGTGAAATTTGGTGCACTTGCTCCTGTAATTTTGATAGATCATGTTACAATTCTTCGTCTTCATGAGTTATAGTAGAGTATTCTAAGGTCTTAATGGGTGTTTAATACTTTTTTTGAGGCATTTCAGAACCAAATACTGAAATATATGCTCAATAGGCCCTTGGAATCACTTCAAACTAATTTTTTTACAGAAGACTTATGTAATTCGGAAAAAAATACACACCTTTCTCTTGCTTTTTAGGAGATCGATATTTAAACTGAATTATCTCAATGATTTAGGATCTTCAATATCTGAAATTTGGCACTGAGGTAGCCCTCAGAATTCTCTTTCGAATGCCATAGGTCTGACTTGATTTGGATTCTTGAATACACAGTTGTGCCAAATCGCCTACAATGACCTAATTATGGACTGGTTCAGTAGAGTGAACTTGTGCAACTTGCCACGTGTCATTGTTTCCTCCTTTAGCTCTGAAATTGGTAGAAAGGAAACTAAAGTCCGTGTACCTATGGCCACTTTTTATAGAATTACAATCCCATGCTCAGAGAGAGAGTTATGAATATTTTCCCACGATCACCTCTTTACAATGAAATTCAGGATCCTGAAAAATCCTTAACTTCCATAGACCACATCTCTGAAACTATTGCGAACCAAGCTCTGACATTTTGTGATGATGTTCCTCAACATTTTTGGCTTATCATCTTGTAAATTTCATCTTCGGAACCATCGTAGAAATGAATTTATAGAGAAAATTCCACGATGACCTATTTGGAGCAATGAAACCATAGAATCCAAAGTTCTTATACCAAATGTTGTGAAACCAGCTCCAAAAATAGAAGAAAAGAGACATCAACACCTTATAAATAAGACACTTTGAGGGGGAAACCTCCAATACATTACATGAATGAAAAATTATTGGATGATACAAATGACAAAACCTCCTTTCTATATATAGGAGTCCATGGGGCCACAATGTAATCCTAGCCGACCTAACAATAATAATTTAAGGGCACAATAATAAAAATATGGGGGTTACAGCGGCACAAAAATAACAATAAGGGGTTTACACTAACAATAATAAGGGACTATACTAGTAATATAGGGACCTAACAATAGATGTGTTCCGACGTCTTAAAATGTAGGAGTTGTTGTTAACGTTCTACGTTACAGCTTGGGGGTGATATCCCATCCCACGTATAGAAGTATATTGATGTATAATAAGTATCTTTGGGGTTCTCCAATTGAACAGTTACACATTAGATAGTACTACTATAGACTAGATTCCCATGTACTGTCATGTATATTTGGCGAGACACCATTAGGTTGCAAGCCTACCATAGGTAACTGAGTCGGTCGCCTTGTAAACGTGATACACTGACCACAACATTCGAGGAGATCAATTGTAGTACGTTAAGTCCTTCGTAATTTTTTCTATCATTTATCACCAAGGTGTATATTATAGTTCACAAATACTTGCTAAACCTTTATGCCTAGAACACCCTTTTTATTTATTTATTTTTAATTGTAAAAGTAACTTCCCATGTAAACATCTTGCTGGTGCATTTCTCCAACCTAATTATTTCTTGGTAAACTGTGAATTTTTCACCTATTCCTTCTTTGATATTTCCTTGAAAGGTCATCATGGTTGAATTGTCAAAGTTGCTTCGTCCCTCCCCTAACGAATCTCAAGATCCTCCTCCTGAGGTCCCTCAGTTTCCAGTTGGACCCCTCGAAGTGCAAGGTGTTGAACTCGAGATTGTTATTAGTGTTCAACCCATTTCATCTCAATAACCGCTTGAAAATTCTCCTTGGACAACATCGGAATAATCTGAGCCAGAAAGACCCAAACCATCTCCACAATTTATGGTATTTCCTGAAGAATCACTCTTTGGTCCGATTGTGGTCTTGCCTGAACAAGATTATATCACTTTTGATCAACTCAGAATTCCCTTTCATTCTTCTCCAGTAGCATCTCGCTCTACTTACCATCGGTTATTTCCTGAATAAATGGAATCCAACGCTAATGATGTTCCATTCGTGAGCACTCCTTAGGACACTCTTCAAGAAACAACTAGCACCTACATAATGGAAGTTGCTTCATATATGTTTTCCTCTCAAAGCAAGTTTTTCGGTTCCACACCTCATGATTCAAGTAATGTGACTGAAATAAATTTCAGTGAGCTTGTGTTTATGCTTCCACATGGTTATACCACTTTGGGAAACCTTATCTCTAGAGCTTCCCATGGTACACCTTTATTCCTGGATCTCATTTTTTTGACGGGTATTCCTCCATCTTCTAACCCATTCATTTTGAATCTAGCTATCGCATCTCAACTTTTTGTTTGACCTACAGTCACTATTGGTCAAATGATTGTTTCAATCAAATCATCTACCCCCTATTCACCATCTACAATTACTGTGGTTCCAACATCGAGTGGACAATCTACGATTTCATCCATGCCTATGGGGAATTTTAATCCTCTTTACGTATGTCCCCATTTGAAGTCGGGGCAGCTGAATTTTAGACCTATTCTTGGGGCAAGATAGCCTCACATTCAATATTCGTAGATTGAGTATCCCCTTCAACAACCGAACATGTAATATTCATATGTTCAAAAACCTAATATCCCTTATGTTCAACATCTGAACGTAAAATATCAATATGTTCCTCGACTGAACGCTTCTCAAGAGTATGTCCAACAGCCCCAGCTTTCCACGAGTGTTGTTGTGACTAACCCTCAGTTTCATTCTTACAACCAGGCTAGTCTGAATCTCCTTCTAGGTCAATTTGGTCCTCTCCCCAATCAGCTTGGTACTCAATACTAGCCATTTCCTCAAGGTCAATACCAGAAACCCCAGTCTGAGCCTCATCCTGGTGCTCAATATTAGTAGATTCCTCAATACCATTAGGCCCAATCAAGACCTGAGGCTAGATCCTATTTTCAGGAGGGACCACAGGCTAGACCTTATTTCTAGCAGGGACCATAGACTGGACCTCATGTTCAACAAGGACCTCACCCTAGACCATCCATCCAGCAAGGTCCGCAACCTCAAATCCTGCAGGGGTCTTATCAAAAACCCCAGCAAGGTACCTATGTTCATCAATACTTACAACAAGGTCCTTAATAGAAATGGGGGAAGTATGTGTATCAACGACAAAATCTTCCCTATTGGGGGCAGAATCTGTATCAACCAAGTTATAACCCCCAAATGTTTTCTCCTCATCATCCTCCCTTGCAATTCCTAGCTACATTGGAATTGTTGGATGTGTCAAAGCTTACAAATGACCCCAACCAGCATCAGCTACATTGGCAGCCAATTCCAACTAAAATCCCAGGATATTGTCCAAAATTTGAAGGCAAGTCTGGGGAAGACACCCAAACCCATGTTATGATGTATCACTTGTGGTGCTCTTCTAATTATTGGGTCAATGATTCCATTCGTCTTTGTCTTTTCCAGCATACTATAACCAGTACTGCGACCAAATGGTATATTGAACTGCCTCAAAGAATTTTCTTCGATTTTAATTCCTTGGCTATGGATTTCCTTACTCACTTCCAGTTACCTGTCTGGTATGAAACCGACACCCACCTTCTCACTTCGTTGAAGCGGTCAACTGCTACACACATTTCAAATCACATTCACGAATGGTGACATCATCGTTGCCTCATAAAATTTGAGATTTGTTGACTGAATGGTTTATGAAATCATTCATTCCTAGAATTGCTAAAGATCTTGCTGTTATCACTCCATAATTTTGAGGCTGAAACAAAACTACAGAGGTAATATCAAAACCGCTTTGGGCCTAGGATCTAGCCCTCTAAGACCCAAAGAGGGATCTCTCTATTAGATATAGCTTTGTTTATAGGGGTATTTTAGGATAGATGTTAGTACATAGGGTTTTGTTTGAAAATTTGTGGTTAAGACAACAGAAGAGGGTCATTAGGCTATGGATTCAAACATGTGTAAACAGATTCAAATGGATGAATAACTGAAATCATGTATAACCAAGCAAGCTAGTCATGCAAATGGATCTTTACAACTTTTGAAATGGAAATGAGGAGGAGATTAAGTTTCAATGTGAATGCAGAGCAGACCGTCTTTGAATTCTGCATTCAAATCTCAGAGGAAAACATAAATTACTATTTCAAGAAAAATCAGGGTACCCTATGGCAAATCCTACACAAAAATTTCTTATCCATAGTAAAGAAAGAAAACAGTATGTGAAACTAGAGAATGATAGATTATAGGAAAAGAAGAACTTCACCACAGATCATAACACAAGAATCTAGAAACAATAGTGTCCCTTCATTCATCCAAAAAAAGAGTGTTTACAACCAAATGAGCCTATTACAATGGTTTTCCCCCTTCCGGGCTCCTGATACTTCTAATGCATGCAATATTTATCTAAAACTTAAGCCGATTATTGTATCTAATGTAGTGATTATCATTAATTACATTCAAGCAGAAATTTGGAAAAGTGGAAACATGCAAGTGGTGATAAGATAAAGCTAAAAAAATGGTGGTTGTATTTACTCTAGAAATCCGATATTGATTTTGAAATTATCAGAATCTGGCTAATGTGATGCTGAAGAGGCAAGGATGGCTCTGACATCTTGGCTCTACCACTTCAAAAATCCATTGCTGGATAATTAAAATCTAGTGTTGCACTGGCTTATTCAGCAGATCTGATCGTTGTGCTGGTTGTCATGATGGTCATTTGTTAGATGATCCAAATATTATCATAGGATATAAAGTTTGAATAAGATAATTATTAATTTAAGATATTAAATTAATAATTATTCTAGAATATTTAATAAATCTTTGAGATATTTAGAATTAGAAATTTGTTATTAAAAATTAGGACTCTAGAAAAGAGTCGTTTTCTAGGCTCTAAGTTAGGAGTGAAGTTAGTAGAGTGGTTAGAATCTCATTTATTATAAATGGACACTTGTTTATTTTCCAAGTGATCCATAACTAGATTAAGTTAGAGCATAGAGCTTATAAATAGGTTAGTTTCATATTTTCATTGTAATGTGTAATGAGAGAATGTGAGAGTGAGTTTGCGTGTGTAAACTCCTGTAATTTGCCCTGTAATATTTTTTCTTGATCAATAAAGTTGTGTGTCTGAGGACACTTTTGCACTTTCATGTGGTATCAGAGCCACAGTAATGCATTGAGGAGGAGATTCCAGCTCTACCAGGTCGTGGAAAACTCAACTCCGTTGAAGTGATCAGCAAAAGATTGGAATGAAATTTGCAAAAAAAAAAATTATTGATTTTAGATCTGCAAATTCTAAAATCATTTTTTAAAGGAGCCACTGCAAATATGTGTGACTTTTTTTAAATTGTTTGAGTGAACAAAAAAAAAAGAGGGCTCTTGCCATTTACTCACAGGGTTTATTTTTTTTTGGATTGAATTAGTTTATAAGAAGTTTGTATACAACGTTGTATATATTCTAGTCACTGTAATATTCTGCAAATCGATTTAGAGGAAATTGCTATATATTTTAATTTTTTAAAATTTCTTTCATGTCGGGTCATCTGTAATAGAATCAAACAGCATTTTAAAATATTTTGAAGTGTTCAAACAGCACTTCAAACATTCAAACCAGTGTTCAAACATCGCTTCAAACATTTTACATTCAGTCAGCGTTTCGACTCCAGCAATAACCAGTGTTGATTTCTGCATTGATTAATAACCAGCGTTCAACCCATTTTATGCATTTGACATCATTTGAAATAGCATTTTTATGAATAGAACCAGCATTCTACATGTTTAAATTGAGCCAGCATTCTGCACTTTATATTTTTCCAGCGTTTTCTGCAAAGAACTAGCGTTTTTGAAAACAGAGTTTTAAATAGTTGGAACAATGTTTAATAGGAATCAATCCAACGTTTAATTGGCTTGTAATTCAGTGTTTAATTGGCATCAACAACATTTTAATTGGCAGCGTTTAATTGGCGTCAACAGCGTTTTAATTGGCATCATTGTCTGCACTTTTTGAAACATCCTTTAAATAAATAGAATCAGCATTTGAAAACAGCGTTTTACAATATTTAATTGCCCCCAAAAGATTGTGGACCAGAACTAGCGTTTTGAAGATGCCTTTGAACCATCAATTTGTGACATCGCTTTCTGCATTTTGAAACCTGCGTAGTGCATGAACTGTACATTGCCTTTTGTACTCTTGGAGCTATTTTTTGGTTGTTTTTTTTGAGCTGTTGAGTTGTTTTTAAGAGCCTCTGCGGTTATTGCTACTCGTGCTCACTTGCCTCTTGAAGATCTTACAAAGGTAGCTTGAAGTGTTATTAATTTTGTAATAGAGTGATAAAATATATATACTTTTTTATGTAATGTTGGAGAGATAAGGAAGTTCTTTGTGACAGATTGGCAGTGTGACTCAAAGTAATTTTACTTTGAGGGGGGGTAATTTTTTTACCAGATTGTGCAAAAGCACCGTTGTAAAAGTCAAATTTTAAAAGTTTCCTTGTAAATATTTGAGAAATTGACTAGAGCCAAGTGCAAAGCTCAGTCAATTTTCTCTTGTTTCGACGACTATTCGAGGGTCAAGGCCAAGCCCCCATAGTTTTTTTTTTGCGTCATGTGTAAAATCCTGTAATTTTCCCTGTAATATTTTTGTTTGATCAATAAATTTGTGTGTCTGAGGAAACTTCTACACTTTCATGTGGTATTTGTTGCTGTTGTGTTGCGCATCTTGATATTTTTTGGAGCTTGATTCGTGGTGTGAAGTCTTAACACTACAATGTCTAAGTTTATTAATTTCTTTTCTGATTCCGACAAACTTGAAGGCTCAAAATCTTACAAAACATGGAAAATTCTCATCAAAAGCACTCTTGTTTATAATGAACTATTGCATGATATTTGTGATGGAGATGTAAAGCCAAAGAAACCTATAAATGCAGCTGCGCTAGCAAAATGGGAAGTTAAAAATGCTAAAGCATTAGCTCTCATTAAATCCTCTGTCAATGATGAAATGTATGTCCATATCAAAAATGCTAAAGATGCATGTTTTTATTTGAGAACTTTTAAAGAGTTGTTTGATACTCAGCCTCAATCAAAAAGAGTTGATCTACAATTAAAATTTTTGCATCAAAAATTGACTGAAGAAGGAGATATTCTTGAATACATCTCTAGACTTAAAAATATTAAGCAGGAAATTGTTAATGTTGGTTTTCAAGCAGTTGATGATAGTTTTATGGTCACAATTTTAATTTATGGGCTTCCTTCTTCCTACACACATTTTTTTGAAACTTTACAACTCACTGGAAAGTTAGAAAAGCTAAAGTTTGATGAGCTCTGCGAAATGTTGACTCAACATGATAAAACTTTTGGGAAGAAAAAGAAAATTGGTGAAGATGTTTTTCTCACAGAAGCCAGTACTAGCAACTCCCCAACTGAAAATTCCAGAAACAAAGGCAAAGGTAATTTTAATAAAAATCAAACAGCGCAAGGTCGTGGTCGCAGTCAACACAGAGGAAACAACTCCAACAGAGGCTCAAATTCAGGCAGAAACAATTCTCAAGGCAGAGGCAACAATCAAAACAGAGGATCTCAGCAAGGCACAGGATAGAATCCAGGAAGAGGAAAATCTAAAAACAGAGGAAAAAGCAGAGGTCGAGGACAGTCTCAAGGAAGAGGCATTGATTTAAGTCAAATTTTTTGTAGGCGATGTAACAAAGTTGGTCACTATGCTTCAGATTGTCGCACATCTATCAATAAAATTTCTAAGTTTCAACAGCCTTCAGCACAGTTTTCAAATTATCAAGATCAAGATGATAATGACTCAGAATATGTCTTCACTTCTTCACCAGCAATCCAACTTTCCTCTTACATTAAGAGTGATTATGAAGATGCTTGGATTTTGGATTCAGGAGAAACTCAACACATGACCTGTAGACGGGATTTCTTTTGGAATTTTCAAGAGTGCCATCTTAACTCCATCTTTCTAGCAGATGATACAAAACATACGCCTTATGGAAAAGGTGCAGTCAAAGTTTTTCTCCCTGACATTGGAGAAAAATTGATTTCCAATGTGTGGTATGTTCCCACCTTTAAGAAAAATTTATTGTCTTTGGTCATGATTCGACAAGTTCGACATCAAATAATTATGGAATATGGCTTAGTTAATATTAATTCAGTCAAACAGAACTTCCAAATAGTGATGACAGGATATGAAGATGGAAAATTGTTAAGGATGAAAGGGACAATTATTCCAAGGCATTCTGATTTTGCAGGGGCAGTTACTACAGGAATTTCACCTATAAGATTATGGCATGTAAGATATGGACATTTGAATTTTGATAGTATTTCTCAATTGTAGAAACAAGGGATGGTTAAAGGGCTTCTGACTTTCAACAAAGAAAATGCTAAATGTGAAGCCTGCATTTATGGCAAACAGAGTCGAGAAAGTTTTTCAAGAAGTACATGGCGCGCAAGCAGGCTGCTGCAACTAGTTCACAGTGATGTGTGTGGTCCACTACAAATTTCATTAGGTGGTTGCAAATATTTCTTTCTATTTATTGATGATTTTAGTAGAATGACCTAGGTTTACTTTTTGAAAAAAAAGTCAAAAGCATTTGAGAAATTTAAAATTTTTCGAGAACTTGTTGAAAATGAGGCCAAAGAAAAGATAGCTACTCTCAGGGTAGATAATGGGGGAGAATTCAACTCAAATGAGTTCAAAACTTATTACAGTGAAAGTGGCATCAGAAGGCATCTTACAAATGTTTACACTCCACAGCAAAATGGAGTCATAGAAAGGATGAATCGCACATTTTTAGGCATGGCGAGATCCATGTTAATTTTCAAAGGGTTAAGTCCAACATATTGGGCAGAAGCAATCCATACAGCTATCTATCTAAGAAATAGATCTCCAACTTCTTCGTTAGAAGGAATCACCCCTTATGAAGCTTGGTTTGTTTTCAAACCTAAAGTTAAACATCTTCGAGTTTTTGGATCCATATGTTATGCCTTAGTTCCCAAAGAAAAGAGAACTAAGCTTGATTCAAGAAGTTTGAAATGCACTATGATTGGCTATTCAGATGAAAATAAATGGTATCGTATTTTGACCAATGGAAAATTTATTGTGAGCAGGGATGTCATTTTTTATGAAACAGAGAGTAAGAGTGCTGAAGAAATTGAAAGTATTCTTCACAAGTTAGAAACTAAGGGTAGTAAAAGGAAAGGAAATATGCAAAGTCAACCAACTTCACCAAATTGGTATGAACTTGATTTTCCTTCCTCTGAAGATGAGTCATCCAGTCCATCTCCTTCAACAAAATCATCCGGGTCTTCTAGCAGTTCATCAACGTCTCCAAACAGTAGCAGTTCTTCTGACAGTGATTCTCTAGATTCACCACCTGAACGATGAACATCAGTTTACATTAATCCCCTCTAAAATGATGGAGACTTCTCACAACCTCAAACAAGTGAGCGACAAATTCCAAAATGGGCAGTCCAACTATTGAAAGATGTAAGGCCTAATGAATAAAACAAAACAAGAACAAGGGCATCAAAATGAAATGAAGGCAATTTTTCTTTGATAGCAAATGATTTTACTAAACCTTCTTCTTTTCAGGAGGCAGTAAAACATAAAGCATGGCAACAAGCAATGGTTGATGAATATCAGGAAGTTCAAGACAACAACACTTGGCAACTTGTTGATTGTCCTCAGCCTGTTAAACCTATTGGATGCAAATGGGTTTATCGAATTAAGTACAAGCAAAATGGTGATATTGACAAGTATAAAACATGCCTTGTTGCTAAAGGATTTGCGCAGTAGGAAGGGATCGATTATGAAGAGACCTTTGCTCCCACAGCCAAATGGAACACCATCTGCCTCACACTTGCCTTAGCAGCTCAGAAAGGGTGGAAAGTTCATCAAATGGATGTCAAAAGTGCTTTTCTCAACGGGGACTTACAGGAATATGTATACATGACGCAACCACCAGGGTTTGAAGTTAAAGGTCAAGAACATAAAGTCTGCAAATTAATCAAGGCTTTATATGGATTAAAACAAGCTCCTCGCGTCTGGTATGCAAAAATGGATGAATACCTTAGCAAAGTTGGTTTTCATCGCAGTGAATCTGATGATATTTTATATGTGTGCCAACAGGGAAAATATCTGTTCATTCTCATTATGTATGTTGATGATTTGATCATTACAGGAAACAATGATGATCACATTGAACAGGTGAAAAAGGAGTTGCATGCATGTTTTAAGATGACATATTTGGGACTACTTCACTACTATCTTGGCGTTGAAGTATTCCAACGTCCACATTAGATATTCATTTCCCAGAGTAAATATACAGAAGAAATTCTTCAGCGATTTGGAATGCAGGATTGTAAGCCTGTCCTTACCCCTATGGAACAAAACTTAAAACTTTCAAATTTTGAAAGGGGAGAAAAAGTGGACAGCACGACTTACAGATAGTTGATTGGCAGCTTGATTTATTTAACAACCACTCATCCTAATCTATCTTTTGCAGTCAGTATTATTTCACGTTTTATGCAGGAACCATTAGACAACCATTGGAACGTAGCCAAAAGAGTTCATCGATATATCCAAGGAACAAAATATTTTGGTCTTCTTTACAAAAAGACTAATTTTTTTTTACTTGGTGGATTTTCAGATGCCGACTTTGCTGGAAGTATTGATGACAGGGCATCAACCTCAGGTTACTTAATGAACATGGGGTCAGCTGCAGTTTCCTGGAGTTGTAAGAAGCAAAGTACAGTGGCCACTTCTTCAGCAGAAGCAGAGTACATTTCAACATGGGAAGCAGCATGTGAGATTGTTTGGTTACGTCGAGTTTTACAGGACTTGGGGATTCCTCCAGAAGAAGCTATATCATTATTCATCGACAATAAATTAGCAATAAAGCTTTCCAAGAATCCAGTTTTCCATTAAAAAACAAAGCATGTGGACACCAAGTATCATCATATCAAACCCCTCATTGCAAAGGACGTCATCAAGCTAGTGTTTTGCCCTTCAGAAGATCAGACCTCCGACATGTTCACAAAACATCTTGGAAGAATAAAGTTTACTAAGTTCAGGGATGAACTTGGTATCTGTTGTAATGTATCTTTGGATCATAGGGGGGAATGTTAGATGATCCAAATATTATCATAGGATATAAAGTTTGAATAAAATAATTATTAATTTAAGATATTAAATTAATAATTATTCTAGAATATTTTATAAATCTTTGAGATATTTAGAATTATAAATTTGTTATTAAAAATTAGGACTCTAGAAAAGAGTCATTTTCTAGGCTCTAAGTTAGGAGTGAAGTTAGTAGAGTGGTTAGAATCTCATTTATTGTAAATGGACACTTGTTTATTTTCCAAGTGATCCATAACTAGATTAAGTTAGAGCATAAAGCTTGCAAATAGGTTAGTTTCCTATTTTCATTGTAATGTGTAATGAGAGAATGTGAGAGTGAGTTTACGTGTGTAAACTCCTGTAATTTTCCCTGTAATATTTTTGCTTGATCAATAAAGTTGTGTGTCTGAGGACACTTCTGCACTTTTATCATTCTATCTTCTAACCGCTTTTGTCTTGGCTGCATTGGTGACTGTTGCAAGGAGTTTTAAAACATAAAACCAACTTCTCCCATTATAAAAAACAACTCATAACCATAGTTGGAAACCCACAGTCCCCTCTATCATACAAAAATTATTTAATAAGCCATTCGGATGGAATTCATGAAGAATTCTCTATAAGTAGATGGTGGCGGGAGATAGTAGCTAACATGGAGTAGTGTATTGGTGGATGGTTTGTCAACACAGAGCATTGGTAGCACGAGTGGGAAGGTGGACGAGGAGCCAAGGTGGCGGGAGCTGGCACATAGAAAAAGTGGTTTCGTTTTCATAGAAGAGTAGTTTTCAGGGGGGTGTTACATAGTAATTTGTCACTGTCCCTGCAATCCTTCATCCCGCACATTGGAGGGCCTTTTCCATGACCTATGAGCAGTGAGATGACCTGAAACCACTTTCATGGAATCCCCCTTGACAAGGAAAATCATTCCTCTGAAGACAGTTTCTTGTGAAAAACCCTAAAAATAGACCTTTTGGCTTGGTGCGACTAGCCAGTTCAGCCCTCGCACCAATGGGGGAAATCCACCAAAGAGGGCACACCAACTGGCACTCTGTCTCAGTGTATTGCTCACGCCAAGCTTAATAAGGATTGTTTTTTAAAAATAAATGGCAGAAGTTTGATTCCAACCAATTCCTGAACCAGTCTCTAAAATTAGTTGGGAGGTTTGGCTCTGGATCTCCATGTAGGGGAAGTGGTTTTCCACCTATCATGTAAGCTTCCTTGAGGATAGGGCCAATCCCACCATTGTAGGGATCCCAACACCCCTTCCACCATCTATATAAGCTTGCCATTTTCTCTTTGCAAGCTAGCCTTAGTAGTCATAGCACTAAGAGCTGAATCAGTAGCAAGGAGACTATCGCCAGACAGTCTTTGAGAGCCAAGCCGAAGAGAGAGAGCTTTGTTCCACTTCCAATGAGCTTCATTGAGATGTGCTCTACTGTCAACCCCACCAAAGGAAGATCTAGCGTTAGAGCTTAAGGCTGTATCGTTCCTTTGTTTCATTAATGATAACTGACTTTGATTATGGTTTCATTTGTGTATCTTTATCTTTGATGCAATGAGTTACATCTTCTCTAACTGATGTATAGTTACAAGATTTATATTCTATGATTTGTATCATCATGTTTCTTCACATGTGTGCAGGTGTTCGAACGCGCTAAGCGAAAGGATCGTGATCTGCCGGAGTGGAGGACGGGAAGCGTCATCCTTTTTGTCAACGACCATTGCGTAGGACCTGAGGTAAGCAACTTTTATTGTCATTTTGTAACTAGAGACCTATGTCACTGTGTGATTGATTGTTGCTAGACCTGATCTAGGCTAGTAGGTATCGCCTCTATCTGCAGAGGAGATTTACCTCTCCAACAAACTGGCGACTCCGTTGGGGATTTGATTCGAGTTTTTCTTGTCTCTTTCAGTTGTTTTTTGCTTCTTTCTGCTTGATTTTCTTTTCTGGTTCGTCTTCTTCTGGTGTAAAACCCCTGTTCAGCCCCAGAGGATTAGATATGACCTTTTCTTTTCTGAAATTTTCATCTTTTCATGGTTGGCTTGATTGGCATGGTTTCCACCCTGACAGTTGCGCCCATTGGCGCAAGTTGCCAGTTCATCACTCGTGCCATCCTCTGTCTAGTGTGGATTACAGCCAGAAAGTCACCCCAATTCCTGTAGGTGCTAGGGTTTTCCCTTGTTCGGGAGTTTTTTGGTTAGTACTTTTGCTTCTGGGTTAGTTCTAGATTTTGCTTGAAGTGGTGAGTCTGGTCTTGGTTGGGAGAAATTCTTTTTTTTTTTCATTTTCAGGCATTGGCGCTTGTTGTTAGTGAGCAACCCACGCCAATTGACCATTGGTTGAGCAGGTCACGCCAGTTGGCGCTAGTTTCACCCAGAAAATTCGTGCCAATTTCAGGGTGTGTGAAAATTGAGACTTTTTCCATTAATCCTTCACCAGTGTGTCTTTCCCTTCTGGTCTTTTCTCTGTATGAGCATAGATTACATTGCTCATTGTTCAGCCTAATGTCTTATTTCCATGATTGCTTGATGTAAAAGGGAATGAATGCCTTGTTTTGAACTCATGTTTTGGAAGTCCGTTTTGTGCTTGACCTCATATGTCTTGTAGCCTTTTGAGGAATTTCGTTTCAAAGTGTTTAAAACAACGATTGCATTCTTAGTGTGGTTTTGCATCCTTTTTTCATTCATCCTTCCATTATGAGATTTGCGTTCATTTATTTTTCGTCTCAAAGTTTTCTTTTCATTAAAATGCATTAGATCACATTGCATTGAAAAGTATTCTTGAGATTTATCATTGAACTTAGATCACATTGTTTAATGATTGAAAGCTAAAAATCTCATCGAGTGCATTCTCTTTCATTAAAAGCATGCATTAAGTAGATTCTCAGTTCATTGAAAAATGCATTGAGTGCATTCTTATCATCTCAAAAGAAAAAGGAATTTGTGCATAGATTCCAATTGCATATTTTTTAAAAAAGAGGATTTTGCATAGATTACATTGCATTATTCCCATCGTTGATTGTTTGAGATTACTTTTGGATAGTGAAAGTCATCTAGTTTGGAAAAGTTTCGTTTTCAGTATTGTTGTTTGTTGCATCATTGTTTGGAACTCTTCCCTTAACTAGATAGCATTCATCGAATTGAAAGATTTCTTTCGTCATATAGTTGCATATAGGAGATTGTCAAATGAAATGCGGTAGGGCCTTGAAACTGAGACATAATTCAAGATCAAATTTAAAATTTATTCAATTTACCTTAAGGCAACATTGAAAAATTAATGAAATATCAAGAGGTCTAGGCTAGTGACGTGTTCCGATGTCGTTAAACCTAATAGCTGTCGTTCGCCTCTTAGCTTTAAACAGTGCTAGTATGTACTTGTGCTCCCTGTACCATCAAGTATATAACAGGAGACCCCACTAGGTTGCAATCCTATTATCCATAGGGAGCTGTGTCTGCTGCCTTGTAACCGTGATACACCAAACACAGAATTCGGGGAGACTACCTACACGTACAAAAAGTCCTTGTTTGATTTCCCTTTCATTTCTTAACCAAGGTGTATATGGCAGTTCACAAATATTTGGTACACCCATTTTCCTAGATTACCAGAGCAGTAATTTTCGATCTTTACTTACTCATAAAATTTGAAAAGATCATCAAGCGCTTGCCCTTTCATGATTGTTTCCAATCTGAAAGAGACAGATTCACCTTTTGCCTATTTCTTGACTCTTAAAATATGAAACAATAGAGTTTTGTTTCAATGTTTTAAAAATTAACTACCCACGAAGTATTCCTGGTTAAATTTAGTTTCCTTAGGGTGTTATTTTGAGTTTTTTTTTATGGAAACTTTTCTGGAGTTCACCAACCAAGGAATCCCCTCCGATGGGAATCCTAGTCATTTTCCTCATTTTGGAAATGTTGGTAACCGTTTAATGGCAACGTTGTCCCTTCCTGGGTTAATTTTTGGGTTGCCTATTTGTTTGTTTTCAACCTCTGTGGTCCTAAATGTCCCAGCTACTGTTCAATTAGTTCCTCTGCCTAAGCAAAATAATGTTGAATCCAAGGTGGACCTCTCCCCTTATTCACCTATTTCTGCGTCCTCCTCTTCTACTTCGCCTGGTGAAAGTTCGGATCCGAGTAACCAGGTGGCTAAGAAGAAGAAGAAGAAGACAAATAATAAGAAGTCCGAAAATAGAGAGGCTAAGGCTGCAGCTACAGCTTCTAAAACACCTCCTCTTGATAAACCTCCCGCCCTCCATGGAAATTCAAGTTTCCTTACATGTTTTGCATGGAATACCATCTTCTTCGTGATTGTCCTGGCATTCCCAAGGTGCTTGAAGTATGTTCCAGTGGTCATCCACCATTGCATTTGGCTTCCGGGAGTCAGGTTGGGGGCACGTCTTCAACTAGTGCTGGTAAAACTCTTAAGAAGCAGGGTAAGCTTTCCAATCCCTATAAGTTGTGTGAAGGGAACCATGCCATTCACCTTTGTCCGTATATGGTTGAATCTAAGAGAATTTTGGACAACTCAAATGTTTCTACACCATGCCTCACGGCTAGTTATAAACGGCTTTCTTTGAGCCCTCCACCAGATGATCCTACGGTTGATCAAGAGTCATACTTGGTCAATCCTGTTGGGAAAAATACTGAGAGGGGGGGGGTGAATCAGTATTTAGGGCCTACTCTAATATTTTTACTTTTCCTTACTTCAAAACCCATACGCCACTTTGCTGAAGACAACTAGCGTATACACGCAGATCTCCTTCATTAAACTCGCGTATACACAGAGATATTATTATGCAATTAAATCTTTACTTAGATCTATGCAACATTCATTCTTCTGATGTTTAGTTAACAGTAAACATGTGCAGTAACAACAGAATAATTCATCACACATAAGAATCACACATGAACACCAGGATTTTAGGTGGAAACCCAAGTCGGGAGAAAACCACCACTGCCATTGTCTCAACCTTCAATATTTTATTATAGAGAAAACATCTTACAACAATGTGCTGGCGCAGACTCCTACCATCACGCAGGCACCCACCTGCGCTCATTTACCAGCCTCTCCTGGAAGGGAGCACCGACCCCCTGCTCTCGTTTACCAGCCTCTCCTGGAGGGGAGCTACGACCCCCTACTCTCATTTACCAGCCTCACCTGGAAGGGAGCTACAACCCCTTGACTGAAGGCTACAACCCTCAGTTCCTCTATGGACCATGTTTCATCAATTTTCACACACAGAATTCAGCAAACCCTAGTTTTGCATACACGCTTTCCTTTCACTGATCCTGCGTATATACGCGCCTTCGACCATAGAAACCCGCGTATACTTCTGTACATATTACAGAACTACTTCCTCTGCCCATACGCGCTTTCTCTTCAGAGAACCCATGTATATACGCACTTCCTCTGTGGCAAACTAGCGTATGGTTCTTCAGACATTTAGGTCATTGCAATTCTTCAGAACAGATACATCACACAGATTTTACCCTTTACTTCAGAAAATTTTTTGCCTCATCTCAGATCTAAGCATTCCATAAACAGATCTAGCAAATAAAAATATATTTCAGATCTAGATACTCTTCTTCATCATTTTCTTCATTAGTGCATCATGCATTCAGATCTATCATTCAACTGTAACTCTTTCCATTCAGATATACTTCATAGAGAAGTATTCATTCAAGCTCAGACATCTTGCACTCACACTCATGCCTTGCACAATGAATTTCTTCTCCTTATATAGGTTTACCCTTTTTCAATACCATGAGCCAAAACCACATTACTTTTGATGGTATTCCTGGACTGGGTCACATAGATGAATCATTACTCAATACAATGGGCCAATACCATGGTGGTTACCCCTGGTTTTGCATATTTAGAGCGCTTTTTCCCATACGCGACTTGGTACGTTTTTTCTCGAGTGCATACGCTACTTTGTCTAGAAAAATCCGCGTATGCCTTGAGACATAATCTTTTCATCATGTTCTAGCACATACTGACATTCCTTCCATCATTACCTTCTGTACTCATTGTATATACATCAGATTTACATCATTTAGCAAGTTCATCAAGACACAATTCATCTGTATCAAGTAGGTTTCCATCATCTTTATCAAGTGGGTTGCCATCAAGGACAACACTCAACATCATATTGCCAACAAATCCCACTCCCCCAGAAATTCAAATTCAAGAATCCGTTCCCGACCAACCATTGGTCATGGGATCGGTTGAGCTGGCCCTATCTGCGGTGCACTAGGTCTTTTCCGTCGAGAGTGGATCCCATAACCCTCATGTTATTCTTGTTTCTTCATATTCCTCAGACTTGGAGAAAGATTCTCCTATCCCTGTACCTCAATAAGTTGCTCCTCCGCCTCTCGTTATGGAGGTCCCGGAGGATACCCTTCCTGAATCCATGATGGAGATCGTGGAGGATGCTCCTTATTCTTCTATACCACCAGGGGAATACCATCTTGGTTCAATGGTAGCCCCTTCGAGTAGTTTTGTCGCTTCCTTTGATTGGAATCAATTTGCAGGATACCACCTTCCGTCTTATGTGCCTTTCAAGATAATGGTACAGGCGTTTTGTCTGGTCGTACCCAGCACCATTATAGATGAAGGTGCATCTATTAGTATTTTATACTCAACTACTTGGCAAGATTTTGGTTCGCTGTCGCTTATTCCTATTACGCAGAATCTGCTGGCATTTAAGAGAAGAACTAGTCAACCATTAGGGATCCTTCCAAGGTTACCTATTACATTGGGAAGTAAAATTGTCCATATGGATGTGATGGCTGTTCCAGGCCCCTTGGATTTCAATCTTCTCTTGGGGCACGATTACACCTATGCTATAGGAGTGCTTGTCTCCTCCCTTTTCCATGTGGTATGTTTTCCACATGAAGGACAGATCATGACCATTGATTAGCTTTAGTTCTTTGGTCCTGATGTGGCAACTGGCCCGCCATCATCCCTTCCTGGATTTTATCCACCCATTGTATCTGCCCCACTGCAGGTCAACTATGTCGCTACCTACCCCGTGCCTGTACTCAGTGATAGTGTTGTTGTACATCGTGTGCTGGGGGAATTGGGTTCTGACTTCCAAGATGTTTTCCTTCCATCGGATGGGAAAATCTTGGAAGTGATGACTTCTTATTCATTATGATGAGATCATTGGAGCAGAGTTCATTTTCTTGTGTCAAGCTCCTTAAAAAAATGAAACAAGGTGCATGAGGATAGTTCGTTTTTCTTGTGTCAACCTCGTTAAAACAATGAAACACTTTCCTATTTAATTTGAGTCTTTGGTAAGATCTCGTAAAATCCCAATCGAGTCTTTATCTTGATCTTGTAACTTTAACCTTAACTCCATATTCCTTTCATATGAACTAAAGCTTGGGGGCATGTACCTCGAATTGAGTCACCATGCTGGGGGCATGCTTACTTTTTGAAGCATAGTTTGTTTCTGTTTCAAGCTTGTGTAAAAATGAAACTGGTTTCAAGCATAGTTTATCTTTGTTTCAAGCTTGTGTAAAAATGAAACCAACTTCAAGAAGATTTTTCTGATTTCAAGCTTGTGTAAAAATGAAACCATTCCCATTTTACCTCTCGTGATTTCCATTTTATTAGCCTATTTTTTCCAGATGAGCCTTGGTTTTCTCACTCCATCGTCACTACCTGCTTGGCTGATCATATGCCTTCCCTTGGTTGTTTTACCCGTTCCTGAGGAACCGCTAAAATGAGTGGTCTTGTTAGCCAGCCTCTTAAACTTTATTTCTTCTAAGCAGTTTCACCATTACCGGAACCAGTTGCTACCCTTAATACCACTCGTTCCTCTAGGAGGAGTCATCTTTCAGCTCTTTTCTGACTCCCTAAAACTGAAAATATTTCCGAGTCGCTTGTCATTTTGAGCTCGTTAAATTGGCTACGAAACAACATCTACCCATTATACATTTACCCATTTTTTGGGCTAGGATAGATTATTTATGAAAAAGGAATTCCCTAGCCTATCGCAACTAGGAGGTTCTCTCAGACATAGTTTTCTACCTTTTCGGATCTGAGGAAATATCTATGAAAAGGGACTGTTGGAGTTTACTTTTCCGTTGTCTTTTCAAACTCTCTAAACATGAAAAGACGTTGAGTTCTTCCTTTGTCAGACTCGTTAAAACTTGATGACATCGGACTCCGTCGCAATGACGTTACTTGAGTTCCTCCTCCCTAGGGCTCGTTAAATGTATTAGGTTGGATTTGTCCGAAGGAAAAACTTATATTACAAGCATATGGTATCCTCTTCAAGCTTGTGTAAAAATAAAGAGGTACTCGCCAGAAATGGTGGGGAAAAAATGGAACCAATATCATCATCGTGTCGGCAGTATGTCATTCTTGAACATGGCACTTGTCTGCATTCGTGTCGGGTTGGGGACATCTCATCTCGTTTTCCACTTGCCTCCATGGGTGTGCATAATCTCTTTTGACAGCTCATCTACTCTATGCCTCGTCATCATGACCTTATATATTTTGATGTAAAATACTACCAAGTCCAATGTCATGCTGCCAATATGTTCAAGAGGAGTTGACCTATGCATTTTTTCAACCCTCCTCTGATTCTCTACTGATCCTGATTCACAAAAATTATGTTCCTCTATCTCGTGTCGATGATGTGGGAAACACTATGGCCCATCATTGACCAAGGTCACTTCCTCTCAACTCCAGCTCATTATCTAGGAAGCTAATCTAGATACTCCTTTCTGCTACCTTGGAGCCTGCATACCTCAACGGCAGGTTCTTCGCATTCGATGTGGGGTTTTCATCATTGACCTCTGATCGAATGATTCTGCGGGTGTTCGACGCCAGCTCACTATTCACATTCCGTGGATTGTACCTATAGTACCTTGAGGGCCATTATCATTAGTAGTGGTACCTCTCGCGTCTGTTAATGGCTTTCATCATTGGCTGGCAATCAGACGATGTTCTTGCATGTTCGACTTCATCTCACTTATTCACATGCTTGGAATTGTACTCTGTTCGAGTCGAGATGGAGCACAAGACCCTGGATTTTGTCTGATGGAATCCAGGCTACAGATTTTGTGGATTATCATGATTAGCTACATGACTCATTGATTGGATGGCTGCGACCATACCTGAGTCTAGTTACTGATCCTCACTGGATGGCTGTGTCCATACCTTGGATCCTGATTATTGTATACTCTATTATGGATGGCTGCTCTAATACCACATATCATGCATTTGAGATATCCGTTGTACTTGTCTACACAAGTTTTTTGACGGCAGTGTTTTTAGTTGGGCACGTTCTCGTAAAGCATTTCATCCCTCTCTCTCTCTCGGGCCTCATGCTTTAGGGGGCATCTGTTACACAGTAATTTGTCACTATCCCTGCAATCCTCCGCCCCACACATTGGAGGGCCCTTTTTGTGACCTGTGAGCAATGACATGACCTGAAACCACTTTCATGGCATCACCCTTGACAAGGACAATCATTCCTCTGAAGAAAGTTTCCTATGAAAAACATTAAAAATAGACCTTTTGGCCTTGGTGTGACCGGCCAGTTCATCCCTCGCACCAATGGGGGAAATCCACCAAAGAGGGCATGTCAACTAGTGCTCTGTCTCAGTGTATTGCTCACGCCAAGCTTAATAAGGATTGTTTTAAACATAAATGGTGGAAGTTTGATTCCAACCAACACCTGAACGAGTATCTAAAATGAGTTGGGAGGTTTTGCTTCAGATCTCCATGTAGGGGAAGTGGTTTTCCACCTATCATGGAAGATTCCTTGAGGATAGGGCCAATCCCACCATTGTAGGGATCACAACTCCCCTTCCACCATCTATATAAGCTTGCCATTTTCCCATTGCAAGCTAGCCTTAGTAGTCATAGCACTAAGATATGAATCAGTAGCAAGGAGACTATTGCCAGACAGTATTTGAGAGCCAAGTCAAAGAGAGAGCTTTGTCCCACTTCCGACGAGCTTCATTGAGACGTGCTCCACTGTCAACCCCGCTGAAGGAAGATCCAACATCAGAGCTTAAGGTTGTATCGTTCCTTTGTTTCATTAATGATAAGCGACTTTGATTATGGTTTCATTCGTGTATCTTTAGCTTTGATGAAATGAGTTACATATTCTCTGACTGATGTATAGTTACAAGATTTAGATTCTATGATGTGTATCATCATGTTTCTTTGCATGTATGCAGGTGTTCGGACGCGCTAAGCGGAAGGATCGTGATCTGCCAGAGCGGGGGACAGGAAGTGTCATCCTTTTTGTCGATGACCATCGTGTAGGACCTGAGGTAAGCAACTTATCATTTCTTGTCATTTTGTAACTAGAGACCTGCATCACTGTGTGATTGATTGTTTCTAGACCCGATCTGGGCTAGTAGGGATCACCTCTGTCCGTAGAGGGGATTTACCTCTCCAACAGGGGGGTAGCGAAGTGGTAGGTAGTATCGAAGCAGGGGGTGAAAAGTAGCTTGGGGGCACCACGTAGCGGGAATGGTGGTAAGAGATGCAACCCATTTCAGACACCCCCCTCCCCCCCTGCGGTTAAAGCTCGAAGGCTTGGGGGGGGGGGGGGCGAAAAGGGGTGATGACCATTGGATGCAGAGATGAGGAGCAAAGTAGGTGGAAATGTGGAGGGTAGTTAGTGGTGGAATGACGTGGGATGTAACCATGGGGTCGAAGATACATAATTGTCAGGGTATGAGTGGATGGTGGGGTCATAGGTGACATGGCAAGGAGGTGGGGCCCAAACTCACATCACATATCACAAATCGGAAGTCTTGGTTATAAGTGGTGGAGATTAAATGTTATAATCTATGATGTGTGAAGTGCGATGAGTGGAGGAGTGACATGGCAGGACAAAGGTAGGGGCCGCTCGCACATCACAAATTGCAAGGTTGTGAGTGGCGAAGGGTAAACTTTAGTATTTTTGATGTGTGAAGTGTGATGAGCGGAGTAGTGATGTGGAAGAAAGGGTCCCACTATATCGCATCAGTGGAGTTATAAAAGTGGCAAATGGAATGTGTCTAGGATTGTTGCAAAGTACTGATGCGAAATGGCAAGGAAGGGGTAAGGTAAGGCTTGTGCAGTCTATGCCATATATATATATATGGCATAGACTGCACAATCCTTACCTTACCCCTATTCAAGTGGCCTAAAGTGGGTGGAGGAGCTGCGAATAAGGAAATATACGGTAAGTTTAAACAGGAAAATGATATGCATGCTAGTGGGTGGGCGGAGCTACTTTTTTAACTATAAAAATTAAATTTTAAGAGTTAAAAAATGGGTTTGAAAGAAATGAAGCTTGGGACTTTAGAAAATGGAAAAATGAAGGGTAAAATAGGGTAAATGAAATGAATGAGGGCCAAAATGAATTTTTCTCACCATTAAACCTTATCAGCAACACGTTCCTCTTTCCATTGAACTGAAAAGGTAGATTGATTCCTTTGAATTTCTTGACAATCAGGATTTCCATTCCTTTTCTGGAAATAAATGACAACCATGGAATATTATTTTTAATATGAAAGCCCTGAGAATAATCAGTCACCTTGTGATACTATGAATTACAGGAGTCTAACATTGGCTCTAGCTGGGGATGGAAACTCCTTCAGGTGGTGTCAGGAACACCATAGAGTAGTGGCCTGATCCATTCGGTTGATCCCAAATTTGCAACTTAATCTGCTACCAAACCTCTGTGGCTGAAAATATTCAAGCTGAAATCAAAACTCTCTGCAATCTTTAGTCTGGGACACACTTGAACTAAAAATTAAAAATCAATCTCAAACTAAAATTGCAAAAATGCTCAAATTACTAAGCTTATTTTCACACCTACCTACCCTAATCTAAATTAGAGGTGATATATACACTAAGTGAACTCTTTTTTCCAATATAACCAATCAAGTAAATGACTACATGATAGATTCTTCACTTTTTTGAGCAGGAAAAAAAAAGAAAATAACCACTCCCCTTGCAATTGTCGTTGAACATAAGTGTTAAAATTTTTCCTTTAATTTTGTAGCAAATAATTCATTTCATATCATACTTCTTCTTTAGATGATTCTAAGAGGCCAACAAAAGGATCTTGGAACAATACCTGGTCCTGAGGAATCAAATAATGCGCTTCATCTAGGACTACTATTTGTTCCAATTTATTATGCTTAGGATCTTTCTGAAAGAGAATATCTATACATTCTTCATGGTCATCTGATATGGCATCCTCGTTTTATACCAATATGATATCCTCAAGAAAACCTGATGTGTCTTGACTGAGATTTCTAAATTCTGTTTGAATGCCATCATTTTGACGAACAAAAGTACTTTCTAGCAATAAGCCTTCTTGTGAATACAAAAAAACCTCAGCATCAATCTATTCTACATATATTCCTTTAGGAGGAATGATTTCAATACATAAATCAACAGTAGAAAAAATAGAATTAATATCTCGAAAAAATTGAGAAGTTTGTTGCATGCTTAAAATCTGATTAATTTCTTCTTCAGCTAAAGGAGGAGGTAGTCTTTGTTTCCTTTGGATTAAACAACAATTGTTTTCTCGCTCTCGTGAAGATTGATCATGAGACTAAATGTCTTCTTTAGCCTCATACAAAAGGACATATGGATTATCATTTGTCTCCACAGAGAGATCTTGTGGATCTAATTTCATTTCTTAATTGATTTCATCTTCAACTAACTTCTCTTGGTCATCATGACAGTTAAATTGAGAGTGAAATCCATAAATTTCTTCTAAGAGATCCTCATCATGTATATTTCCTATATCTTCATCAATGTTTTTGAGGTATTGTATGAGATCCTCATATTGATCACAAAAATTTTCAGCTAATTATAAAGATGGAGAATATTCTTTATAATGCTCATAAAACGCCTTGTGGAAATCTTTCAATGAAAACAAACTGCCAGGGTTTAAACCTTCATACCATTCCCTCGCTTTCCATTATAATATTTCCATGAACATATTCATGAGGAAATAATCATGCTATTCGAATTTCAAATTCCATGAATGTAAATTAAATTTAATGAGATGTAACAATGCATCATCAACATTCTCATCTTGAAAATAGGAATATTTATTTGCCAATTTACCTGAGGAATTTTGTTTGGGAAACTGGGAATGCCATCTCTGTTCATTGGAGCATATCTCCTTGCAACTGATCCCATTTTGAGTTTGTGGAGTTGCCACTAAATCTCTGTTTTTGGATTTTGTTGTCGATGGAGTCACCAGGTGAATGGAACAACCTTCTGGTGTTTTACTTGTATTCACCACCAAAAGTCAAAATTGACTTGATAAGTGTTTGTGAGGAAGATAAAACTTGGTCCCCAGTATGGTCGCCACTATGTTATCACTCTAGAATTTTGAGGCTAAAACAAAACTACAAAGGTAACATCAAAACTGCTTCGGGCCTAGGATCTAGCCCTCGTAGACCCAGATAAAGATATCTATGTTAGAAATAGATTTGTTTATAGGGGAATTTTAGGCTAGCTATTAGTGCATAGGGGTTTGTTTGAAATTTGTGGTTGAGACAACAGAAGAGGGCCATTAGGCTATGGAGTCAAAGAGGTGTAAAAAAATTCAAATGGATGAATACTGAAATCATGTGTAACCAAGAAAGCTAGTCAAGCCAATGGATCTTTACTGCTTGTGAAATGGAAAGGAGGAGGAGATTAAGGTTCAATGTGAATGAAAAACAGTTTGTATCTAAATTCTGCATTCAATCTCAGAGGAAAACATAAATTACTATTTCAATACTAGGCAGGGAACCCTATGGTAAATCCTACACAAAAATTTCTTATCCACAGAAAAGAAAGAAAATAGTATGTGAAACTAGAGAATGATAGATTACAGGAAAATAAGCACTTCACCACATATCATAACACAAGAATATGGAAACAACAGTGTCCCTTCATTCATCCAAAACAAGAGTCTTTACAACCAGATGAGCCTATTACAATGGTTTTTCCCCTTTTTGACTCCTGATACTGCTAATGCATGCAATATTGTTGGTGAGGTAAATCCCCTCTGTGGACAGAGGTGATCCCACTAGCCCTAGAGTGGGTCTAGCCACAAACGAGACAAGATATAACATTTATTCCTAGTTAATGAATGGATGGAGCTTTGATATATGACTTACTGGAGGTCCTATGCTGTTGTTGTCGTCAGAAAGAGTGGCTGCCTCTCGCTCCTGGTTTGACAGATCACAATCCACTCACCTTCATGCTTAGATACCTGCACACACACAAGAAACAACGATGATATACAACATGCTATTTCACATTCATAAATATCAGTCAGTCGAAGAAGACTAAATCAATTGCATTAAATAATCAACATAACAAAATGATGGAACCAATAACATAGGCGAGTATATTAATGAAAGAAAGGAAGAGTACAACCAAGCTTCGACGTTGCGGTCTACTCCAATAGGGTTCTAGAGGAGCGCGTCTCACAAAGGCTCGTCAGGAATTTGGATTGGGCTCTCTCTACGGGATTCTCCTTGGTTCTACCTTCTCTATAGCAATTACTCAACTATAGTATCTCTTCTCCAAGTTCAGCTTCTTGGCTATATGTTTAGCTAGCTTTCATAATGGTAGGTAGTATCGAAGCAGGGGGATGCGAAGTAGCTTGGGGGCACCATGTAGTGGGAATGGCTGTAAGAGATGCCACCCATTTTGGACACCCCCCTCCCCCCCCTGCGGTTAAAGCTCGAAGGCTTGGGGGGGGGGGGGGGGCAAAAAGGGCTGACGACCATTGGATGCAGAGATGAGGAGCAAAGTAGGTGGAAAGGTGGAGGGTCGTTAGTGGTGGAATGACGTGGGATGTAACGGTGGGGTCGAAGATACATAATTGTCAGGGTATGAGTGGATGGTGGGGTCATAGGTGACATGGCAAGGAGGTGGGGCCCAAAATCACATCAGATATCACAAATCGGAAGTCTTGGTTATGAGTGGCTGAGGTTAAATGTTATAATCTGTGATGTGTGAAGTGCGATGAGTGGAGGAGTGACATGGCAGGACAGAGGTAGGGGCTGCCCGCACATCACAAATTGCAAGGTTATGAGTGGCGAAGGGTAAAATTTAGTATTTACGATGTGTGAAGTGTGATGAGTGGAGGAGTGATGTGGCAGAAAGGGTCCCACTATATCGCATCAATGGAGTTATAAAAGTGGCAAATGGAATGTGGCTAGGATTGTTGCTAAGTACTGATGTGAAATGGCAAGGAAGGGGTAAGGTAAGGCTTGTGCAGTCTATGCAATCCCTGCAATCCCTTGTCCTGCACATTGGAGGGCTATTCCCGTGACCTGTGAGAAGTGACATGACCTCAAATCACTTTCTTGGCATTCCCTTGCATAAGTACAAACATTCCCCTGAAGAAAATTTCCTCTGAAAAACCATAAAAATAGATGTTTTAGCCATGGTGCGACTAGCCAGTTCAACCCTCGTGCCAATGGGGAAAATCCACCATATAGGGTGTGCCAACTGGTGCACTGTCTCTGTGTTTCACTCACGCCAAGCTTAATAAGGGATCTTTTTTAAAAATAAATGGCAGAATTTTGATTTCAACAAACTCCTGAATGAATCATCCAAAGGAGTTGAGTGGTTTGGCTTTGGATCTCCATGTATAGGAGGTGGTTTTCCACCTATCATGGAAGCTTCCTTAGATATAGGGCCTATCCCATGATTATACGGATCCAAACTTCCTCTCCTCCATCTATAAAAGCTTTCCTTCTCCATTACCAAGCTAGCTGAACTTGTAGGAAGGAAACTATAGCTGGGTAACCTTTGAGAACCAAGCCGAAGAGAGAGAGCTTCATCCAGATTCCCGACGGGCTTTGTTGAGACACGCTCCACTATCATCTCTGCCAAAGAAAGATCATAGCATTAGAGCATGTGGTTGTAATCTCCCTTTTGTTATTTTTAATATAAGCGACTCTGATTATGGTTCCATTCATGTGTTCATTTCTTTATGTAATGTGATGAATTATATCCTCTCTGACTGATATATGGTTACATGCTTTAGATTTTACGTTGTATGTTGTTGTCTCCTTTCATGTGTACAAGTGTTTAGATGTGTTAAACGAAAGGATATTGATGTTTCGAGTGAGGGACAGGTAACGTCATCTTTTCTTTAACGACAACTGCGTGGGATTTGAGGTAGGCTACTTATTGCAAGTTTTGTCTTTTTGTAACTAGGAACTAGTGTCATTGCATGACTTGATTGTTTCTAGACCCGATCTAGGCTAGTAGGGATCACCTCTGTCCACAGAGGGGATTTACCTCTTCAAAAAACTGGCGACTCCGCTGGGGAGAGTTAGTTGGAGTTATTCTTTCTTATTTTGGTTGTTTTTGGCTTTTGATTTCTTTACTTGCTCTTCTAGTTCACCTCCTTTGGTGTCAAATCACTGTTCAGCCCCCAGAAGACCTGATCCGGTCTTTGTTTTCCTTTTTTCATCTTATTTCCATAGTAAACTCGATTGGCGCAGTTTATCGCTTGATAGTCGTGCTCGCTGGCACTTGTTGCTAGTTACGCCCCCTTGCCAACACTGTTTTAGCACAGATTACATCCAAACAGTCGTGCCAACTCTGTTTGGTGTTAGGGTTTTCTTGATTTTGGGCTCTCTGAGCTTGATTTCTAGTCTTGGTGTCATTTTTCTGAGTGATTGAGTGCCTTGAAGTCTTTTTTAACTGTGTTTGGCCCTGGTCCTCCGATTGTTTTCCCTCTACTATCAGTTTTTCATTCTAGCCCTAGGGTTTCTAGGTGCTATGGTGTGTTGAGCCTCCCATGGGAGTTTTTGGTTCTTGCCTGTCTTGTCGACTTCGTTTTCACTTCTTTGCATTTTTTTTGCTCAATCCCTTTGTATCATTGCATTAGTTGAGTGACTGTTCTCTCTTTCATTCAAGTTTCTCTTTGTCTCATTCCAAGCCTAGATTACACAGTTTGTGCGAGTCTTTTTTAGATTCTTCTTTGATTTGAGAGATTTCTCCATCAGTTTGGGTCTTGATTGTGTGCGTTTGTATTGAGTAAACTTGTTTGTTTCAGCTCTCTCAATTTCATTTCTCAAATTGGTTTCTTCATTAGTTTTTTCATTTGTTTGGTGCATTTGCTCCAAAACATTGAAAAATACAAAAACAATTTGTTTGCATTTTTTATTAGTTTAGTGAAAATTGAAAGCTTTTTAGCATTATTAGTGTTATATAACTCTAAGAAAAAAAAATTTGGTTTCATTAGCTTGCATTAGAGATAGTAGTGGATGTTTTTGTGCTCATTTTTTTGTTATTTGAAAGGCTCTCAACCCTCCCGTATATAGCTCTTCATAAAACAAAGTGATATTTTGTGGCATGTAGTGTGCATTTAGAGGATTTTTGAGATCCAACATTCGATAGGGCCTGAAATTGAAACATAAATTGAAGATCAACTATAAAATTTATTCAATTTACCTAAGGCAACATTGAAACATTAACAGAATATCTAGAGGTCTAGGCTAGTGACGTGTTCTGGCATCGTTAAACCTAGTAGCTGTTGTTTGCCATATGGCTTTAGACAACGCTAGTACAAACTTGTGCTCCTCGTACCATCACATATATAAAGGGAGACCCCACTAGATTTCTTTCCTTTATTCGTAGGAAGCCGAGTCTGCTACCTTTTACCCATGATACACCGGACACAACATTTGGGGATATTACCTACACGTACGTCAAGTCCTTGGTTGATTTCTCTTTCATTTTTTAACCAAGGTGTATATGGTAGTTCATGGATATCTGGTACAGCCATCTACCTATATTACTAGAGCAGTCATTTCAATATTTTCTGACACATTAAATTTGAAAATATCATCAAGCGCTTGTCCTTTCACGCTTGTTTCCAAATTGAAAGAGATAGAGTCATATTTTACTCGTTTCTAGACTCTTAAAACATGAAACGGTAAAATTTCTAGTTTCAATGTGGTAAAATTAATCACCTACAATCACATGCCATTTTAGAGATTGATTTTTTTTGGCGTGTTGTTGTTTGCCTTGGTTTTTGCCGGTGTGTCTTTGTTTTGATCTTTTCCTCTTTTCATTGCTGTCACAGTGGCGGAACCCTCAGTTTCATCTATTGGTAGTCCTTACACAGACGATTCATCAAAGGTCTCTCAGTTCTCTGTTGAGCATCAACAGCCTATTGTATCCAAGTTTCCCAACGGGAGAACGGTTATATCTAAGCTTCCCTTTGGTGGACCAGTTGACATCAATTGGCCCTTGTCCAATGCTTGGTTTGAATTTGGAGTAGGGGAACACTTCCCTCCTCTTACATCGGGATCACATTTCTTAGCTTCTATTATACCTCCTATTCCTCACCGTCTCTTAGAAGACCTTGCAACAGGGTTAGATATGGACTCACCCAGTCCTTCTCCTAGTGAGGAAATTCCTACATCTGGTGAAGATTACTAGATTTTTCCCAAAAACATCCCCGAATCCTCTGTCATGTCTTCACCTGGTCCTTCGCTTCCAGCTGGATATAGGTATTTAAGTCAGGTCATGGTCATTTTTGCCTCTATGGGAATATCGACTCCAGCCACGAGGCCAGTTATTCCCTCGCTAGGAATGCCGCCATCGACACCTCTCATGGCATCTCCTTTCATTACATCAGTACCTGTTAGACCTACTGTCTGCGTGGCTGCGTCTACGCCTGCTGTCACTACTCAGTCAGCTAGGACCTCGTCAATTCCTGAAGATGTTTACATAGCTTCTGCTATTCCTAAGAATATTTCTCCTGAGGAGTATTGGTTGTCTTTGCAGCCGAAAAACTCCAAGGTTGGTTAGTCCTCTCAAGATCCCAACCGTCCTTACTTTTCCCATTATGGACCGAATGGTACCCCGATTTATGTATTTCCATATCAATATGATGAGCAGGGCAACCCCCTTCATTTTCCTGCTCCTGAGGCTTATCAATATATCAACGCTTTTCTATCTGCCCAGGCTGGGAAAACTTCTAAATGACAAGGAAAATCCTTCTAGGGTCAACCTTTGGCCAATCCTGGTTATCTATACGACCCGCAAGGACAACCCTTACAGGGACAACCTTCGGGCTAGCAGGGATTGCTGTACAGTCTGCAAGGGTAGTCTTACAACCCTCAAGGTCAACCTTTGCAACCTCATCGTGTGGTCCAGCCGAGGCAACCTCAAGGACCCACAGGGAAACTGGGGTATCAACCTAGGTCGTTGTATGGTCCTGGGGGGAAACCCATCCTTCTCAACCATTGGTGCAACCTCAACAACCTTATTTTCCCATCGGTCCAAATGTTGCATAGCCAGGGCCATATTATGGTCTTATCATAGGTCAACCTAGTTATCAGGCACAACCTGGCCCTCTCCTGCCATCAGGCCGACCTTCTTAGCTACAGTAACCTGGTGTCCTTCATCAACCGGGTCAACCTATTCAACCAGGGCAACCTGCACAACCAGGTCAACCTATTCAACCAGGACAACCTGCACAACCAGTTAACCCTGCTCAATAGTCAATTTATTCTATGCCACAGCCGAACCCGCCTGTGCACCCAACTTATCAGGCTCAGCAGGATCCCACTAACCAGCAGCCCATTCAACCCCAAGGCAGTTATTACCTTCAAGCTCAGTCTTGACCGGTTTACAACCCGCCCCAAGGTTTTGGTTATTACCTTCAACAACCAGGCTATACTTATAGTCCGCATTCAAATCCATACACTGCTAAAACGAGAACCACATATAATCAGGGTCAGTACCCTAGTTATCAACCCACGTACCCTGGTTATCAGCAACCGTATCAACCCAATGATACAGCTTATACCCCCTATGGTCAAAATCATCCAGGAAAGAACCAGTGGGGGCAGAATTATGCTCAACCAGGTTGGAGTACAGGTACAGGTCCTTTAATCCTCAGTTACCATTTCTCGCCACGTTGGAATTACCGGATGTATCTAAATTGACTAATGATCCAATTCTCCATAATCCATATTGGCCTCTAGTTTTGACAAAGGTACCTGGTGACTGTCCCAAATTTGAAGGTAAGTCTGGAGAAGACCCCCAAGCACATTTCATGACCTACCATTTGTGGTGTTCTAAGAAGTTTTGGGTGGATGACTCGATCCTTCCACGTATTTTCCAGCGCACTCTTACCAGCACTGCTACTAAATGGTACATAGAACTACCCTGTGGTATTTTTCAAGACTTTAACACTCTAGCTATGGCATTCCTGACACATTTCCAGTTACTGGTTTGTTATGAAGCCGGGACGCATCTCCTGACATCTCTGAAGCAGGACAAATCCACTCATATTTCCAATCATATTCATGACTGGAGACGTCATCATCGTCTGATCAAGTTTGACATTCATGATCAGCTTCTAACTCACTGGTTCACTACCTCCTTTGTTAACAAGATTACAGAGGACATCGCTATGGGGGCATGTGTTGTTGGGGTTCCCATGTTTTGGCCAGGTTGACAGAGACCAAAAGATGAGACAACATAGAACCACTTTCAGACCTTAGGATCTAGCCCTCCTAGGTCCAGAGAGGGATCTCTCTATGATTATCAAAGGATATATGTCTTTGAATTTCTCAATTATGATTTTAGGCTAGTTATAGGCTCAAGGTTGTTTGTTTGATTGTTTGAGTTTGGTTGTTGAGGATCAGGGAGGAAGGTTTCATCATAAGACAAGGATGAGTAAAGAAGGTAGCTAGGCAAGGATAGATAACTCAGGGAACATCAAGGCCATTGGGCAATGGAGTCAAGAAAGGATTTACTTATGTTCAATGTGTAAGCTTCAATTGGGCTAGTCATCTAGAGCATTTGGATCTCAAAGACTGATTGGTGGGATGGGACACTAAGGGATGAGAATGAAGGATGAAAAACCATCTGATTCCATCTATAGATCGGGCCAGAGGTCATTTAACTCCAGGCCTGCTTGGACAAAACCATAGGCACCACAAGGGGTCTCGAAAAGGTTTGCGTTGGAAGGGTAGGTTATGAGGAGGCAGCGACAGGCTTTACACCTCCCAATGTTCCTAACCTCTTTCAATTAAATCTTAACAAAGACATCTGAACACTGATTCTATCAACTTGCACATCAGAGAGCAGGCAATAACCATCCACTACACTGGTTTAGTCAATTCAAAACAATATTCAGACACACATACGAGCAGAAAACATTAAAGACTGAGAGAGCTGGGATATAAGGTACCTAACAAGGGTAAATCTTATATCATGCATTCAGATGTCAGTCAGAAGAACATGGAATGAAATGGAAATAAACACATAGATAAGAAAAACATCACCAATTGCTGTAGATTAGGATCCAATGAAAATTGCTTATCATGTTAAACACAACACCAATCAGGTACATCACTGCCCAAAGCTTTTACATTCAGCCTGAATACATCATATTTCTCAGCCTATAATACAGTCTGTTACAAAAAACTTGGCTTGGGACAAGAATGCTTGCACTTCACTGATAAGGTAACAACAACCAACCCCCTTACAATGTTTCTTGCTGTGCTTTATAACAAAATATGATCCTCAGATCGACTGAGGAGGTAGGTGCCCATTAAATGTTTCATCTAAACACAATAATGAATACGGGGCCGAGGCCCATCCTGCTTGAGAATGTTGCATATTTATTTTCGCTCACCTTCTTAGTAAGAGAACGATATGCTTCAGATTTGATCTTGACATTTTGGGCTCGTTGTACTCCAGGTGATTTGAATTCGGAGATAAGATAAACTACTAGGAGGGTCTGTCTCATAATTGCCTGATTGTCTTTGAGCTGTAGTTTGATGGAAAAATCCTTCAGGGACATTCTGCATAATAAAAACAGTATGGATGCCTTGTCCCATACGAAAAACATTTTGCTGACGGAAATCCTGATATTACCTTTGTCTGCGCTCGGGGTCTGTGATCTGCTGTTCTTCCCTGTTGAAATGAACGAACTGGATGGAAGTCTGCATGGCCCTCCATGCTTCTTTAATGCTGCCTGACTATCTTTTAAGAAGCTCTGTCAGCGTTCTTGATTTTCCTGGGCTCGAGAAACATGGAGGACGCTGCGGGAAGGTGTACTTCTGGAGGAAACATGTCCTGCTGTTAGGTAGCGCAGTTATGGCTTGCTGGTGCGCTCTTAGTCTTCAAATTGAATCTTAATCCATTGATCACGGGCTTAAAACGTTAATTGCATCGATAATAAGCATTAATCCCTTTTAACTCCTGCTTCTGCTGCTTCGCTGGCCGGTAGGAATGGACTCTGTGTACTACCTGCATGATGAAATAAACTTATCATAGAGCCTGGGCAGTGGTGGAGAAATGCAGTGGAGGCGGTGGAATGGTGGCGGAAGAATGGAGAATCAATGGAAACAGTGGAGAGGAGCGGAGAAACGAACTCATAGTGTAAAACCCCAACGTTCAGCGTTTGGGCGAATTACAAAGGGAATGACGGAAAACGATGGAGCGGAGGCCATGAAGGTGGGACCCAACGGAGGCGGAGGGTGATTGAACTCAAACCGTCAGATCTGGGAGGAACGGACGGCTAGGATTGAATTGGGAGACGGAGGAAAGGGGGTGCGATTAGCACCAGGCCGTTGATCTCGGGAAGAATGGACGGTCAGGATGCAATCGGAGGATGGAAAGAGGGACTTGCGATTGCGATCAGGGAGGGAAGCGATTGAGCGCTGACTGTCGATCTGACGAGGAGATCAACGGTGGAGAACACAATCGGGGGGGATCAGCGATTGGCGGTGGACCGTCGGATCAGCATGAAAGTGGACGGCGGAGATTTAATCACTCAATCGCAATCGGGAGTCACACGAAATGGTTTGCGATCGAGATCAGGCATGGGCTTGCGATTGAGCGCTAGCCGTCGATCTAGTGGGGAGATCAACGGTGGGGAAAACCATCGGAGGGGCAGAAGCGATTGAGCGATGGTCGTCGGATCTTGTGACAGATCAACGGTCACGAATGGATCGGAGGATCGCAATCGGGGCACGGGTGAAAGCACTTGCGATCAATCGGAGGAAGCTGTGATTGGCGCTCAGTCGTTGGATCTGTGAGACAGATCAACGGTTCACAATCAATCGGCGGGAGAAAAGGAGGCGTGATGGGCGATGAAGCGATTGTGCAATAGCCGTCCGATCGGCGGGACAGATCAACGGCCAAGATGCAATCGGGGGATCTCAATCGGGGCGGCACCAATGATGGTTGCGATTGCGATCGGGAGGGAGTTGCGATTAGCGGACAGCCGTCAGATCTGGTGATAGATCGACGGTGCAGAACCCATCACAAGAATTAACGTGTTAAAACAAATCGCGTCGAGACTTTTGATATTTCAAAGGAAAAGGACCCCCGCCGATCTTCCGATTGCGATCAGCGCTCGGGACTTAAGTGCTTGGTCCCAGCGCACGGGCATGTGTGGGAAGTGGTTAAGGGACTTGTGGTAAGGGGCTAGGCCCTATAACATGGTCGGAAAGTGGGTTTCTACCCCTTTTAATGGATTTTTAAGGGGTTTGAAGGGGAACGATAGAGGAAGAAAGGGGAAAAAAGGCCAATGAAGGTTGGGGAAAGAATTTTAAGGGGATTTTGAGGGGATTTTTGGGGGAATTTGAGGAGTAAATGGGGAAATAGAAGGGGAGAAAAGGGGGAATAACAAGAGGTTAAATGAGGGAAAAATAAAGGGGGAGGGAGGTCTTTGGGCATTTCTTCATCAGCAGAGAGGCTTTAAAAGGGGAAACAGCAAAGGGAAAACCATCAACGGATAAAGGGCACAAAGAGGCTTCAAGGAGGCTGTATTTTCAGGGGAAATCCATTCCTTGAAGACTCAACAACAATTTAACCCCCTATTTGCTTTTCAGAAATTTCATAGGGGGGCTAACAGTAGCTCCACATGGGGATGGCTTCTTCTTGAAGGAGCCAAGAAACCAGAAAATGATCTCTTGGTGTAGGCCGGACGCCTGCTGCTTGAACCATCCATATATTTCTTTGATCTGCTGCCACAAACTATGAAGACATCCAATCAATAGAAACATTTTCTCAACCAATCTACCTACCCAAACTAGAGTCCTAACAATCTTCCCTTGGGTGCATTCGAATTAGCAGACCCTTTACATTTACTTTGCAAAACGAAAATAAACCTATTCTAATTCTACCCTTATTGCTCCATGAGGCCAGATTAGACTGTTGGCCTCATCTATTTCTCTACCTAATCTACTACCTGTTGGGATTAAACTGTCCAACAGGTTTCTTCACCTACATTCTAAGACAGGAAATTTAAACACAGCCAAGCCAGGATTAGACAGTCTGACTTGCTGGGCAGAAACTTGAAGAAAACAAAACTGTGAAGGCATGGAATTTTGCAACTGTGAAACATCCTTCTTTCTTGCTTGTGACTCAGGTTTTGAGCATATTTGAGTCACTTCTTTCCTTTGCTCCAGCTCTAGTTTTGGGCATATTAGAGCTGGATGTTCTTTTACTGCTGATCCAGATTTTGAGCTTGTTAGGACCAGTTATTCTTGTTCCTTTAGGCTCAAATTTTGAGTTTACTAGAGCCAATCCTTTTGCCTCAGAGGTTCATGTTTTGAGCATGTCTAAACCTCTCCTTTCATCCAGTTCTTTTTTTTTTTTTTTTTTTTTTTTAAGGACATTTTCTTCACCTTTGCTGAAAATGAAAATTTGCAACGGTATATACAATGGAAATGAAGCATGGAAATGGAGAATTAGCAGAAATAGTGTTTAAGAATCCTGCCATTGACAGGACCCCCAAACAGCTCTGTACCATCAAGTTCTTGCAAGAAAAACGCATTAGGACCCACAGTGGCTTGAATGATGAAGGGACCTTGCCACAAGCTGTCGAATTTGCCATGTTTGCCTTTATCCTCTCTTCTTGAATCCCACTTCAGGACCTTGTCCCCAACTTTGAAATTTTCTGCTTTGGTTTTTTTGTCAAACTGTCTCTTCATGTTTTCCTACACTCTGATAGCTCTGTCATAAACTTGCTCCCTTGTTTGCTGGAGATGGATTGTTTCATTAATTCTCCTTATCATGCTGTCTTCTTCTGATTGGACCTCTTGAATAAGATTTACTACTGGTATCCGAAGGCTAGTAGGGAAAACTGCTTCTGTCCCATAAACCAGCTGGAAGGGTGATGTGCCAATAGACTTCTTTGTAGTGAGCTTGTCTGCCCACAAGGCATGTATCAACCTTTTATGCCGAGACCTTTTATTCTCTTCCAGCAGCTTCTTAATGATTGTAACCAGGCTTTTATTTGATGATTCAGCTAGGCCATTACCCTGGGGGTAATAGGCAGTTGAATGTCCAAGCGCAATTCCGTACCTGTGGCAGAAATCAATCATTCTTTTGGATCCGAAAGCAGCAGCATTGTCGGTGATTATTTTCCTTGGGCAGCCAAACCGAGACAAGATGAAGTCTTCTAGGAACCTAATGATGACAGAATCGGTGGCATTCCTAGTGGGTATGGCTTCTATCCATTTAGTGAAGTAATCAGTAGCAGTCAAGATCCATTTGTGTTGCCCAGAAGAAGAGGGGTGGATTTCTCCAATGAAGTCTAAGCCTCATTGCATGAAAGGTCCTTCTATGGTGATAGGTTGCAGAGGGAGGGGAAGGAGCTTTCTTTTGCCTTCAAAAATTTGGAATTTGTGGCAGGTGAGGATCATATTATGGACATAACTGAAGAGTGTGGGCTGATAGTAACCAGCCCTGAGTATCTTATTTGCAGTGGCCTTCCAACTCAGGTGGCCTCCACACTCCCCAGCGTGGAATTCTTGTTTGATTTTATCGGCTTCAGTTTCAGACAAGCATTTCAGTAAAAGGCCATTTGGATTTTTCCAATATAGACTCTCATTCAAAATGCAGTAATTTCTAGCTTTTAGTTTTATGAATCTGGCCTTTGTTTTGGACAGTTCTGGAGGGGCATTGAGGTGTGTGAGCACGTAAAGGATATCAGCATACCAAGGAGAGTTCTGAAACGGCTCCTCAACAGTTGGATGGGGTAATCCTTCCTGCTCATCCAGGGCATTCATCATGTTAATATCAAGGGCCTGCAGATTATTTTCAGCCATCAATTGGGCTAGGCCTTGACCTTTGATCAGCTTAGTGGGTTTGATTTCAATGTCATATTCTAAAATTGGAGCAATCCATTTGCCCCTTTTCCCATCTGGGTCTTGGGACAAGATATATTTGACCACTATATTTGGCACATAGGCAATGGTGTGAGAATGCAGAATGTACACCCTAAAGTCCTTTAAGGCCTTAATCAGGGCATAGGCCTGCTTTTCCATGATGTTGTACTTTAAGGGTGCATCTCTCGAGGCTTTACTGAAGAAGGCTATAGGCTGTTCCTTACCTTTCGAATTTTTCTGCAGCAAAACTGCAGCTATTGTGTGTGGGGAGGAGAATGAAAAGATCAGAAAATATTTTGAGAAGTCAGGGCTGATAAGGACAGGGGCTTGGGTGAGTGAAAGTTTTACTGACTCAAAAGATTTTTTGGCTTCAATAGTCCACTTGATTCCTGCATCTTTCTTTAGCATTTCAGTCATTTTCCTAAGATGCTCAACAAGATTGGGGATAAATCTTCTAAGGAAATTGATCTTCCCAATGAAAGACTGTAGCTCCTTGATGTTTCTTGGATGTGTAATTTGAAGCATTCCCTCAACTCTCTAGGGGTCTATCCTAATCCCTTTCTCAGATATAATGTGGCCCAGAAGCTTACCCTCTTGCAGCCCAAAAACAGTCTTCTTAGGATTTAGGGACAGACCATACCTTCTACATTTTTCAAAAACCTTCCTTAGATGTTTTAAGTGTTCTTCTTCTGTTTTAGAAAAGACAGTTAAGTCATCCAAGTAGATAACTATAAAGTGTCCAATCTCATCTGAGAAAGCAATATCCATTGCTCTCTGGAAGGTAGCTCCAGCATTCATCAATCCAAAAGGAATTTTCACATACATGAAGGTGCCCCATGGAGTGGTGAAGGCTGTTTTGAGTTGATCTTCTGGGAGTACCAGAACCTGGTTGTATCCTGAAAAACCATCAAGCAGGGAGATTCTTTTAGAGACCACTACCTTCTGTAGGATATGCTCCATTCTAGGCAAAGGGTAGTTATCTTTCAAGGAAGCTCTGTTAAGGTTTCTGAAGTCTATGCAAAGTCTAATCTCCCCCGTTTTCTTCCTTACAACCACTAAGTTTGACACCCAATCAGAAAACCTTATAGGGACTATAATGCCTGCATCATACATCTTCTTAATTTCCTTTTCTACTGCAGGCAATTGTTTTGGATTAATTCTTCGAAGTTTTTGTCTAAAAGGCTTCTGATTTTCCTTCAGTGGTATCTTATGTTGTATAATGTTGGTGTCATAGGCCTTTAAGTCTTCATAGCTCCATGCAAACACATCAATGAATTCCTTAAACAGGTCAATGTATCTTTTCCTCATGTCTGCAGGTATAGACTTAGCCAGCTTTATTGTTTTTGGTTTGTCTTCAGTGCCTACGTTACACTCTTCTACATCTGATTCTGCATGTTCTATTGCGGGTTTCTTTGCAACATCATTGAGATCAAAGAGGTCTTCTAAGGGTGCTAAGCCTCTTGGTATGTTCTTGTCTTTGGCTTGCAGCACCTCCATTTCTTTTCTATCTGCGTTTTCACGTTTTATGGCTAAATCTCCAGTTTCTTCAGAAAAAGAGTTTATTTCTATACTACAAGGTGCTTCTAGTTCATATGGGGAATCCTCACTTGGGCAGCTGTCATCAGATTTTGAGTCTGAATCAGAAAATTCAAACTCATTCCTGCCCATCAGGAAATCTTCGATCTGTTTGTCTCCTTCAAAGACCTGCCAGTATTTTTCATTGTCTGGAAATGCAGGCCTGAATTTAGTCTGAATGATGATTTGTTGGTCAACTGGGGCCTTAGGATAAGAGCTAGCTAGGCAGGCTAGTCCATTTGCAATAGCGTTTTGACCCCTAGGAATGGATATTAAATCATATTCAATGAACGTTTTCAGCAAATCTAGAGTATCATTCCTATATGCCCTAAGCCTAGGGTGTTTTTCCGAATACTCACCATTCATCTGTTTGATTACTAACTCAGAGTCTCCTCTCACGACTATCCTACGGGCTCCTAATTTTTTCAGCAGATTTAAATCCAAGATTAGAGCCTCATATTCTGCGATGTTATTCGTGCATTTGAAATGCAGATTGACGGCGTGGCTCTCCGCGTGATCATTTTCGGTGTTACGTAGCCACACTCCTGCTCCAGCGCTTTGTCTAGTACAGGACCCATCAAAGTTCATTTCCCACAAGGGTTCTTTGTTTGCTTCCACTTCGCTTTCTGCCTCACAGCTAGATTCGCTATTAGGTTGATTTGGGAGGTCAGTACTAGGTTGCAAACTATTTCGTTGTTCATAGAGGTCATGGATGTCAGGGAGGTGGTTAGTTTGTTGTTCTTGCTCTGTTTCTATTTCACTTGGAGTGAGAGGTCCACCACAGATCTTACAGGCCTCATGGCTGATTTCCTCTTCCTTTTCAGTGTGCTGCCCATGGTTTTCCTGATCACATTCTTCCAGGGTGGCCATTATGTGGAGGTCTATAGGCCTGGTTTTCTCGTTTGTATGCCTATTCTGGGACTCTGGCTCTCCTAAGGATTCATCATTACAAAAGATGAAGGAGTCAAGGTCGGTATGCACAGAATATAGTGGCGAATTTTCAGGTTTCTTGGGGCTGCTGACCAGAAATTTCATTTGGGACTCTCTGTACAGTCTTCTTGATTGGCCAAATATAGGGATAGTGGCATATGAGCCATCCATCTGCATGGTGCCTTGCAGCTTGGCTCCCCATGATCTAGATAATAACATGCCATACTTGGGCGGCACGTTTGCCACCACTACGTCCATGACCATACATTTCGCAGGAATTTGAGTCAAACTCACACACAAGTCTTTGATCAGGCCAAGACATTTTACCCTACTCGAGTCAAATGAGTATAAGTCTTTGTAGGGTCGGTTGATTTCGAGGCCTAACTTCTCCATGACTACTTTAGGCATTAGATTGTGTGATGCACCGGAATCGTGCATGGCATTATGAAGGATCCTGTCATGAATGTTAAGACTGATATAAAAAGGTGGGACAACCCCTTCCTGAAATTTCCCCTCAATCTTGGGGCCGAATAAGAGGGCAGGATGATCATCACTCAAATTTACAGTGTCATTATTTATACTCAGATTTAATGCTTTCAAAATCTGGCCCTTATATACATCCTGAGAGGCCAGCTCAGATAATGGCACAGAGATTTTAATTTTTGCAATCTCACTTTCTAAATTGAAAATGGATTGGCTTTTGGAAGTGCTCAACTCTGTTTTGTTCGCCACTACTTTAGTGGCTGAACCGGTTTGTGTTTTCTCATTATGTACATGTGTAGGCACAGTTGTATCAGGAGCACTAACTGAGGTGCTAGTGCTACTGGTTAGTTGACTTTGTTTTTCATTGTTTTGGTTGTCTTTCTGTTGGTTTTTCTCAGAACTCTCAGTTGTTGATTTATTGTTTACAGCAGTTACTTTAGAAGATTTCTCAGGCATCTTTTTGATAGTTACTTCAGGAGTTTTGGGTTTGGAAGAGTCTTGGTTCTTTTTACTCCTGAGCTCATATTGTTCTCTGACCTGTAACATGGAATTTTCGAATCCCATCCTATAATCCTCAGATTCAAACCATTCCTCCTCCCCATAAGAGGTTGAGGGTTGGTCCTCTTCTGAATCACAGTTCAGGATTGAGTCCTCTGTTTCGAACATGTTTATCACATTCCCTTCAGACTCTTCTATGGTTCCCTCATCCTCATCAAGAAAGTTTTGGAAAGGGGGAATGACTTGCTGATCTGCTTCTTTCTGCCTGTTGGGAGTGTTGTTGTTTCTTCTAAAGTTCTGGTTTTTGTTTTGATTTTGGTTCCTGTTCTGAGCGATAGCCATCTTTTCGACCACTTGGCATAGCTTATCCAGATTCTTAGACAATCTGTCAATATTAGGATCCGAAGTGGAGGCTATAGTGTCATCCTTGTATGTTACTCTCTTTTCAGCTCTCAGTTTGGCCCTTTTCTCAATCAGATTTGGTTCTATGTTTACTGCCCCTTTCTGCATATCCTCTAACGTGGTATATTCTTTATCCCTAAGTTCATAGGCCATGTCAGCATCAAATCCATCAGGATATTTGGCCAGGGCCATACCTTGTGGGGGTTTCATGTGTGGGGGAAGAGCGTTGTAAATGCTGTTGAATCTAGTGGTGTAATCATGAACACTTTCCCCTACGTTTCTCTTAAGGGACATGTATTCTGCTAGGAGCTGGCGAGGGTTTGCTCTGGTTTCCCATTTGTTGATGAAAGTCTAGTATAACGCAGGGAGATCTTGGATACTACCAGCAGGTAGGCTTTTAAACCACTTCTTAACTTCACCTCCCAAGCTTTGCGCGAAAATTCTCATTTTTATTGTTTCATCATCAATTTCCATATAGTCAAAAGAATCCTCCATTTTATCTACATTTTGTTGTGCTGTTGTAGGTTCTTTAGCAGGAAAGTGTGGGATTTTTGATTGATAATCATTTGGTAAGGGCAGTAGAGGCTGAGGTAAAACTAGAGGTGCGTACCAGGTTGCCATGATGGTGTTTTGATGAGGTATAGGGTTGGCTTGAGCAGCTGGTAGTTGGAGGACAGGGATGATAGGACCAGCAAAAGTCGGTTGAGCAGATCTAGGGTGAGATAGCCCTAGGTTTTGAAGGAAATGACGGTCAGGAGGTGTGGTAGGAGGGGTTTCACTGTCCCTAGTGTCTAGCTGGTCTGAAACACTGAATGACCTAGTTCTAGGTAATCTATTTTGAAGGTCTAGGTCGAAGAAAGGATCTAATAGAGCTGCAAGATCTTCTGGTGCAGAATTAGCTCTAGGAATGTTGCTGGAAATAGTTGATCTCCTACTCACAGGTGTTCTTTTAAGGATCTTCTCAGGATTATCAACTGTTTCAGGTGGGTTTGGATCAGGGAAAGCTCTTGTATGAATGGTTATGTGAGCCAGAGTGTTGTTTATAAGCCAGGAAGCTTATCCCTACTTGTTACTTCTACTGAGGTTAATGTTGTCTTGGGAACTGGCCTCCCTGTGGAGTCTTCATTATGCTTTGGGACTGGTCTTCCAGTGGAGTCTGATGTGAAACCAAGATAATCAGCAGGCCTACTGATCACCAGTGGAGTCCTTAAGGTTTAGGAACAATGGAGTCGCCAGGTGGAGGGTTTAGGATGATTCTAGGGTACACTGTCCACCACAGTGCTCACCATCAAAAGTGTGACTTACCGTCAACCTAGCTAGAGTTCTAAGTTTCTGAGGTTGTTTGAAATGAGAAGCACTCAGAATCCCTAGTGGAGTCGCCATTATGTTGGGGTTCCCATGTTTTGGCCAGGTTGACAGAGACCAAAAGATGAGACAACATAGAACCACTTTCAGACCTTAGGATCTAGCCCTCCTAGGTCCAGAGATGGATCTCTCTATGATTATCAAAGGATATATGTCTTTGAAGTTCTAAATTATGGTTTTAGGCTAGTTATAGGCTCAAGATTGGTTATTTGATTTTTTGAGTTTGGTTGTTGAGAATCAGGAAGGAAGGTTTCATCATAAGACAAGGATGGGTAAAGAAGGAAGCTAGGCAAAGGTAGATAACTCAAGGAACATCAAGGCCATTGGGCAATGGAGTCAAGAAAGGATTTACTTATGTTCAATGTGTAAGCTTCAATTGGGCTAGTCATCTAGAGCATTTGGATCTCAAAGACTGATTGGTGGGATGGGACACTAAGGGATGAGAATGAAGGATGGAAAACCATCTGATTCCATCTATAGATCAGGCCAGAGGTCATTTAACTCCAGGCCTGCTTGGAAAAAACCATAGGCACCACAAGGGGTCTCGAAAAGGTTTGCGTTGGAAGGGCAGGTTATGAGGAGGCAGCGACAGGCTTTACACCTCCCAATGTTCCTAACCTCTTTCAATTAAATCTTAACAAAGACATCTGAACACTGATTCTATCAACTTGCACATCAGAGAGCAGGCAATAATCATCCACTACACTGGTTTAGTCAATTGAAAACAATATTCAGACACACATAGGAGCAGAAAACATTAAAGACTGAGAGAGCTGGGATATAAGGTACCTAACAAGGGTAAATATTATATCATGCATTCAGATGTCAGTCAGAAGAACATGAAATGAAATGGAAATAAACACGGAGATAAGAAGAACATCACCAACTGCTGTAGATCAGGATCCAATGAAAATTGCTTATCATGTTAAACACTACACCAATCAGGTACATCACTGCCCAAAGCTTTTACATTCAGCCTGAATACATCATATTTCTCAGCCTATCATACAATTGTTACACAGGAAACTTGGCTCGGGACAAAATGCTTGCAGTTCGCTGATAAAACCAACAACAACCAACCCCCTAACAATGTTCTTGCTGTGCTTTTATAACAAAAGACGATCCTCAGATCGACTCAGGAGGTAGGTGCCCATTAAATGTTATATTTAAGCATAATAATGAATGCAGGGCCGAGGCCCATCCTGCTTGAGAATGATGCATATTTATTTCCACTCACCTTCTTAGTGAGAGAATGATCTGCTTCAGATTTGATCTTGACATTTTGGGCTCGTTGTACCCCAGGTGATTTGAATTCGGGAAAGATAAACTACTAGGAGGGTCTGTCTCATAAATGCCTGATTGTCTTTGAGCTGTAGTTTTGATGGAAAAATCCTTCAGGGACATTCTGCATAATAAAAACAGTATGGATGCCTTGTCCTGGACGAAAACACTTTGCTGACGGAAACCCTGATATTACCTTTGTCTGCGCTTGGGGTCTGTGATCCTTTGTTCTGCCCTGTTGAAATGAACGAACTGGATGGAAGTCTGCATGGCCCTCCATGCTTCTTTAATGCTGCCTGACTATCTTTTAAGAAGCTCTGTCAGCGTTCTTGATTTTCCTGGGCTCGAGAAACATGGAGGACGCTGCGGGAAGGTGTACTTCTGGAGGAAACATGTCCTGCTGTTAGGTAGCGCATTTATGGCTTGCTGGTGTGCTCTTAGTATTCAAATTGAATCTTAATCCATTGGTCATGGGCTTAAAACGTTAATTGCATCGATAATAAGCATTAATCCCTTTTAACTCCCGCTTCTGCTGCTTCGCTGGCCGGTAGGAATGGACTCTGTGTACTACCTGCATGATGAAATAAACTTATCACAGAGCCTGGACAGTGGTGGAGAAATGCAGTGGAGGCGGTGGAATGGTGGCGGAAGAATGGAGAATCAATGGAAACAGTGGAGAGGAGCGGAGAAACGAACTCATAGTGTAAAACCCCAACGTTCAACGTTTGGGCGAATTACAAAGGGAATGACGGAAAACGATGGAGCGGAGGCCATGGAGGTGGGACCCAATGGAGGCGGAGGGCGATTGAACTCAAACCCTCAGATCTGGGAGGAACGAACGGCTAGGATTGAATCGGGAGACGGAGGAAAGGGGGTGCGATTAGCACCAGGCCGTTGATCTCAGGAAGAATGGACGGTTAGGATGCAATCGGAGGATGGAAAGAGGGACTTGCGATTGCAATCGGGGAGGGGAACCGATTGAGCGCTGACTGTCGATCTGACGGGGAGATCAACGGTGGAGAACACAATCAGGGGGGATCAGTGATTGGCGGAGGACCATCGGATCAGCATGAAAGTGGACGGCGGAGATTTAATCGCTCAATCGCAATCGGGAGTCACACAAAATGGTTTGCGATCGAGATCGGGCATGGGCTTGCGATTGAGCGCTAGCCGTCGATCTGGCGGGGAGATCAATGGTGGGGAAAACTATCGGAGGGGCAGAAATGATTGAGCGATGGCCGTCGAATCTTGTGACAGATCAACGGTCACGAATGGATCGGAGGATCGCAATCGGGGCACGGGTGAAAGCACTTGCGATCAATCAGAGGAAGCTGCGATTGGCGCTCAGCCGTTGGATCTGTGAGACAGATCAACGGTTCACAATCAATCGACAGGAGAAAAGGAGGCGCGATGGGCGATGAAGCGATTGTGCGATAGCCGTCCGATCGGTGGGACAGATCAACGGCCAAGATGCAATCAGGGGATCTCAATCGGGGCGGCACCAATGATGGTTGCGATTGCGATCGGGAGGGAGTTGCGATTAGCGGATAGCCATCAGATCTGGTGATAGATCGACGGTGCAGAACCCATCACAAGACTTAACGTGTTAAAACAAATCGCGTCGGGACTTTTGATATTTCAAAGGAAAAGGACCCCCGCCGATCTTCCGATTGCGATCAGCGCTGGGGACTTAAGCGCTTGGTCCCAGCGCACGGGCATGTGTGGGAAGTGGTTAAGGGACTTGTGGTAAGGGGCTAGGCCCTATAACATGGTCGGAAAGTGGGTTTCTACCCTTTTAATGGATTTTTAAGGGGTTTGAAGGGGAACGATAGAGGAAGAAAGGGGAAAAAAGGCCAACGAAGGTTGGGGAAAGAATTTTAAGGGGATTTTGAGGGGATTTTTGGGGGAATTTGAGGAGTAAATGGGGAAATAGAAGGGGAGAAAAGGGGGAATAACAAGAGGTTAAATGAGGGAAAAATAAAGGGGGAGGGAGGTCTTTGGGCATTTCTTCATCAGCAGAGAGGCTTTAAAAGGGAAAACAGCAGAGGGAAAACCATCAACGGATAAAGGGCACAAAGAGGCTTCAAGGAGGCTGTATTTTCAGGGGAAATGAATTCCTTGAAGACTCAACAACAATTTAACCCCTTATTTGCTTGTCAGAAATTTCAGAGGGGGGCTAACATGTGTAACTGAGGAACAAGCCATCGCTCGTGCCCAGTACCTTGATTTAGTGTACTCTCAGTCTGGCACGTTATACGATATCTTGACTGATGCCCCACAGTCAGGGACCTATAAAACACCAGCTACCCCATCGGTTGACAGTGTTATTGGTTCTGTCTCTCAGACTTCTCGAAAGTCTTCTAATGGGAAGCAGAAGTCAAATTATTCCAATAATTCTGCTTCTCCTACTACCCCAGGTTCTGGCAAGACCGTGGAGGTCAATGCCATTCAGGCTAATCCTATGGACAAGACTTTCAAAGGGAAGAAGAAGGGCAAAGGCAAGGCCAAATCCGATGCCCCAAAACTAGAATCCTCCAAACCACGTGCTGACGATGGTTTGCAACGAAAACCAAAGTACACTTGCCTGATCTGCGATGAAGACCACTGCACCAAAGATTGTCCCCGATGATCCGAGGTTAGTCAAATTATTAAAGGCTCTAAGGGAACTATAGCATTTCTTAAGGAACCCTTTCCATCTCAGCAGACCCAAATGGTCGAGCAGCCTTCACCATCTACACCATTTGGGTCTCACGTTTTCATGATGGATGGTGCTACACCTGTTTCTATCGCCACTCGATCGAAGGATTATGCCTGATCACGCCAGGCAGCTGGGAAGGAAGTTGTTGATGGTCCGCCTCCCCCACTTGCCTATGTTCCTTTAGAAATTGAGAATCCCAACGTTGAACCCATCCTATGGCCACCTTCCAAAGGTGTTCTTCGGAAGTCTTCCTATAATCCAAACGCCCGTGCTGCTCAACATTACAACATTGTTGAGGATTTGGAACAGGCGCCGTCCACAATGTCTGCATTTGAAGTGCTTCAAAGTTGCCCATCTCAGCGGAAATCTCTGTTATCTACCATCGGTGGGATTGGTCCTCCCGATTCTAGTCTTCTCACCTTCGATCTAGAGAATTTCGTCCCTCAACTCCCGCACCAAATTTCCCTTGTTATACAAGTCGGTATCAATGGCCTGAATATTCACAAGGCCGTTGTGGACGAAGGTGCCTCTACCTGTGTTATGTCATCTAATTGCTAGAAAGCCATCGGCTCTCCATCCCTCACTTCATCTCCTAATGCCCTAAAGGCATTCGATGCTAGGGAATCAAAACCCTTGGGTGTTCTCACGAGTCTACCGATCACATTGCAAGGTAAAACAGTCAACGTTGAAGTGGAAGTTGTTGATGCCAAAATCAACTAAAATCTTCTACTTGGTCGTAGCTAGACCCATGCCATGATATGTGTTTTGTCCACCCTCTTTCGGATTTTGAAGTTTCCACATGAGGGCAAGATTATTATTGTCGATCAATTGTCTTTCTTTACCTCCTCCTCCAAGAATAATGTGCCATACGTGGATAAAATTCCCAATCCCCCCGACAGTGTAGGACTTTTCAAGGACCCTGTTCTCATGGGTATTTTTTCCATGCCACCACCAAATACCATTCAAGTCAACATGATCTCCAAGTTAGATGACCCGTGGATCATCCCTTCTCCTGAACAGGTTACCTCCTACGGAGAATCGATGCCTCTAACTCCAGTTGAAATCAATTATTGTGAGATCGTTGTTGCATCAGATCCCCCTCCTGATGAAAATGCTCCTTTGGGCACTGCAGATTCGCCCGATCCTTTGAGAGAAGTCTTTCTGTATGACGAAGCCATCGTGGAGACTATGTCTCTCAAAAATATGTCGTGGAGTGATGGACATCATTGTTCCTCATGCATGCCTGGCCTGAGGGCAATGTCTAATTTTCTCGAGCATTTTATATCTGGTTATCCCCCTCCCGAGCCTCCTCCTTTGAGCTTGTCGGAGCATAGTTCCTCTGCTTGTGTTAAGCTCCTAAAACAATGAAACAAGTTGCTTCAAGGATAGTTCTTATGTGTGTCAACCTCGTTAAAATAATGAAAAACAATCTCTTTCAATTTGAGTTTTTTTAGATTTCGATCGAATCTCTTGTGTTTTGAACCTTCACTCCATTTCATATGGACTGAAGCTTAGGGGGCATGTACCTTGAATTGAGACACCATGCTGGGGGCATGCCCATTTTTCCTTATCATTTCAAGCTTCTTTTACACTTGTGTTTTAAGCTTGCATAAAAATAAAATGTGTTGTGTGATGCATTTTTTGAACCTTTTAATTTTTCATTGGGTCATGTGTTATGTAGCTAATGCATTAGATAACATTGTGTTAGACATTTTCATAACATATTAAAAAACATCATCTTATGTGAAAAGATCCATGTAGACATATATATATATATATATATATATATATATATATATATATATATTGAATGTTTGCAATGTGTGCATCATATAGAATCCAAAAAATATATGTTTGTTTTAGTTACATTTGGAGAATACATATCTCTCAAAAATATGCATATGAAAATCCTAGGCGACTAATCAAGATGGTGCTCATGGTAGCATGTTACTGCCCGCACCAATCGCCTCAGTAAGAGATGAAGGCGACTAGGCACCCCTATGGTGTGCCTCTGATAATCCATAGGGACATTTGATAGGCGAGCATAATCAGGAATCCCATGGGCGATTCCCTCTAAGTTCTGAACCAGCTCGTTCCCCTCGCCTCCCTCACCTTGAGGGTCATGGGTGAGAGGGGTCCTCCGTGCGATCAGTGACATCTCAGCGGGCCTCTCTGGGCCAATATCTGCATACATATAGGATCAATTGTTATAACATGCATGTATACCCAAAAAAAAAATCAGAAAATTCATAAAATCAAAAAGAGTCTTACCCAGCTCCTCATCCTAGTCCTCTCCTTCCAGGAGTGGAATGTCTGGGTCTCTTTTGAAATCAGTACTGACATAGGTTTAGTCCTCTACGATGATCAACTGTCATCAAATCCATCCGAAGAACTCGGGCTGCCATGACATTTGTTGGCCCCCTCCTGCTCTGGGCATCAGTGCTACCCATCGAGCCATCCGTGGCTCTCTCAAAGGTGGATCTGCGACTATCACCCCCTGGCCATGGAAGATAGGTAGTCGTTCTAGGATGAATGATACCAAGATTGACCCATACCCAAACTGCTTCATTTTGGCCTTTTTACATTTAGTCAATTGTAATTTTATATTCATGGTTACGGCTGTAGCCTAATCAAATAATGTCGGGTTCATACATTCTGATGCCAAGAGGAGTTGCATTTTAGTAGCCTCATGTGGTGCCTATGACCCCGTAGCCCGCGTAATAGTATGTAGCACCACTCTGAGTGCTAGATCGGGAACAGTGTGAATGTCAAATTTATCGCTACCTGATCCTGTTTGTGCCCTTGGGAACACTCTTTCCATAACCATCGACATATTTTTGCCAGAAGGCCTGGTACATGTCATAATCGGAACTGGACTTCTGTGAGACAATCTAGTAATGAAGTAAACATCAGACACTTCGAGTTCAAGAACTTGATCTTGAAGCCTAAACTTCTCTTCATTCTCATCCCAGATACTTATCAAGTATTGTAACAATTCAGGTTGTGCCCTAAGACATGGTGTCAAGAAGAATTTCTTTACTCCGCATTCTAGGAGAGCATTCATGCATTGCTCATTCCCCATTTCCATTTCATCCTCTTCACTGTGCTCCCTTTCTTTCCATTCGATCACCATTGAGGCTTTATACCTGCATCAAATTGGTCATAAATATATCATAGGATCCCTTGGGCATTCAAAAATCCAATTGATTGGTTCATTTTTGTAAAATTTGAGCAGAAAATGAGGTTTCACAGTTGGCACGACTATTTTGATGACAGTCGTGCCAGTTGGCGTGACCCCTTTTCAAAAAGAGCTTGATTGGCACAGGTTCGTGCCTTATACCCGCGCCAATCGTGGGAGCCCTACAATTGCAAATCCCCCCCTGAGGAATGACAAATCACGATGGAAAACTATGAAATATGGATTAAAACATAGCTAATCGAAGTGCCTCTTACATGGAAAATACAGGATCTGAAATGATGCACTGGATCATCCACAATCGTCATCGCAAGATCGCAAGGAATAACTCAATATTGCTCTGCACAAGAGGTAAAAAGTAAAAAGTAAATAATTTTTTACTATTTGTTCATATTTATAACTTTTTGAAATCAAATTAGGTTTTGGAGCTTATTTTTATGATATTTTATCATATTTTGTTGAAAAATGCGTTTTACGCTTGCTTTTCGTGCAGCGATAGGTTTTCACGTGACTAGGACGATGATATGAGTTGTATTTTATAATTTTCGGACTCGGTAAAAAAATGAAAAATTCACTACTGCAGTCATCCTTCAGCTCTTTTCTGACTCTCTAAAAATGAAAAGATCGTCGAGTCACTTATCATTTTGATCTCGTTAAATTGGTTGCGAAACAACATCTACCTAGTATACGTTTACCCCTTTTTTGAGCTCAGATAGATTATTTATGAAAAAGGAATACCCTAGCCTATCATGACTAGGAGGTTCTCTGAGACATAGTTTTCTACCTTTTCGGATCTGAGGGACTATCTACGAAAAGGGACTCCTAGAGTTTTCTTTTCCACTGTCTTTTCAAACTCTCTAAACATGAAAATACGCCGAGTTCTTTCTTTGTCAGACTCGTTAAAACCTAATGACACCAGACTCTATCGTAATGATGATACTTGAGTTCCTCCTTCCTAGGGCTCGTTAAATGTACTAGTTTGGATATGTCTGAAGGAAAAACTTATATCACAAGCATATGTTGTCCCCTTCAAGCTTGTTTCCAAAAATAATTGGGGTACTCGCTAGAAATGGTGGGGGAATAATGGAACCAGTATCACCGTCATGTCGGCAGTATGTCGCTCTTGAACATGGCACTCGTCTGCATTTGTGTCGGGTTGGGGACATCTCATCCCATTTTCTGCTTGCCTCCATGGGTTTGGGTAATCATTTTTGACCGCTCATCTGCTCTTTACCACGTCATCATGAACTAAGATCCTTTGATGTCAAATACTACCAAATCCACTGTAGTGCCGCCGATATGTTCAAGAGAAGTTGGCCTCTGTAGTTCTCACCTTCCTCTGATTCTCTACTAATCCGATTCACAAACGTCATGTTCCTATGTCTTACGTCGATGATGTGGGAAAAAATATGGCCCACCTTTGATCAAGGTCACTTCTTGTCAACTTCAGCTCATTATCCAGGAAGCTGATCTAGAGACTCCCTTCAGGTACCTTGGAGCCTGCATGCCTCAATGGCAGTTTCTTTGCATTCGGCGCAAGGTTTTCATTATTGGCCTTCGATCAGATGATTCTACCGGTGTTTGACACCAGCTCACTGTTCACACTCTGTGGATTGTACCTTGAGGGCCATCCTGATTATTGGTGTTTCCTCTCGTGTCTGTTAACGATTTTCATTATTGGCTGGTAATCAGACGATTTTCTTGCATGTTCGACTTCAGCTCACTTATTCACATGCTCGAGCTTGTACTATGTTCGGGGCAAGATGGAGCGCAAGACCCTAGATTTTGTCTGATGAAATCCAGGCTGCAGACTTTTTGTGGATTATCATGATTGGTTACATGAATCATTTGATTGGATGGCAGCAACCATACCTGAGTCTACTTGTTGATCTTTCTTTACTGGATGGCTATGTCCATACCTTGGATCCCGATTATTGTACACTCTATTATGGATGGCTGCGCCCATACCACATATCATGTATTCAAGATATCAGTTGTATTTGTCTTCGCAGGTTTTCCGACGGCAGTGTTTTAAGTTGGGCGCATTCTCATAAAGCATTTCACCCCTCCCTCCCTCTCGGGCCTCATGCTTTAGGGGGCATCTATTACACAAAAAAATTTCACCGTCCCTACAATCCCTCATCCCTCGCATTGGAGGGCTATTCCCATGACTAGTGAGCAGTAACATGACCTAAAACCACTTTCATGGCATCCCCTTGCATAAGAAAAAACTTTCTCCTGAATAAATTTTCCTCTAAAAAACCCTAAAAACAGATGTTTTAGCCTTGGCGCGACTATCCAGTTCAACCCTTGCGCCAATGTGGGAAATCCTCCATAGAGGGTGCACCAACTGGCACACTGTTTCTGTGTTTCACTCACGCCAAGCTTAATAAGGGATGTTTTTAAAAAATAAATGGCGGAAGTTTGATTTCAACAAAATCCTGAATTAATCATAAAAGGGAGTTGAGTGGTTTGGCTTCGGATCTCCATGTATAGGAAGTGGTTTTCCACCTGTCATGGAAGCTTCCTTAGAGATAGGGCCTATCCCATGATTATAGGGATCCCAACTTCCTCTCCTCCATTTATAAAATCTTGCCTTCTCCATTAGCAAGCTAGCTAAACTTGTAGGAAGGAAACTATAGCCAGGTAGCCTTTGAGAGCTATGACAAATCTGTCAACCCTTGCGTTTTCTTTGAAGATGACTTGGTCCTGCTTTATGATGAAGTCGATGATGAATTGGGAGTAGGAAAAATCGAACCAATGTGGCATGGGCCCTATATCATTAAATGAGTATTGGAACGAGGAGCCTATGAGTTAGCATATTACGAAGGAAATCCATTGGTTGAGCCCTAGAATGGGCTCTACCTGAAAAAATATTACGCTTAATCATAAGTGTGATACTTTGTACATTATTTTTTTATTCATTAGTGTGATTTTATTGGATTTTTGGTGTGATTGTTTTCTTTGCAGACGTGTTTCCTCTACTCACCTTGTGTTTCGCTTGGTTTGTAGATGGCTTCGAATCATTACATCGATTTTTCTGATGGCACTTGTCGTAGCACACAAAACCTGTCTTTTCTAGCATGGGCACTCTTTTCCCTTGATGGCAATTTTATTAATTTACAAGGTATTTATTTGGGTTGAAAAACTAACAATATTACCAAATATAATGTGGTGAACGAGCTATTATCGAATGCCATTGATCTCAGGATTAGATATTTGGTTGTTAAGTTAGACTCACAGCTTGACGTGTTACAAGTAAATGGCCATTATTCTGTGTGAAATCTTGAAATTTTACAAATGTATTTGCGTGTTCGATTATTGGAAAGACATTTTGATTTTATCACATATCAACATATGCCAAGACATTTAAACACATTAACAAATACATTATCAAATCTTGTAGTAGATAGACATTTGTGCAATATGTAAGAAACCAAGACATCATTATGATACACATGTAGCCACATAAACATGCATATGTATATATGTGTGTGTGTGTGTGTGTGTGTGTGTGTGTGTGTGTGTATCTGTGTGTGTGTGTGTGTTTTTTTTGTTACAAAAATGGATCTTTGAGCTTACATCAGTACAAAAAATGTAAAAATAGGGCTACTATCTGCCCACATGGTGCTTATGGTAGCAGGTGACTACTCGAATCACTCACCATAATAATCGACGTAGTCTGCCTGGAACCTCGACCATATGCCTCTAAAGGCT